>CAWUHX010000156.1:104601-433202 GCA_963922205.1 Romanomermis culicivorax | reverse complement strand
CCAGAGTCCTTCAATATGTGTATTGTTGAAACCATATAGTTCAATTTCTGAACTTTTGAACTTTGCATTGACTTATTTAGCATACAACAACAATGGTAATAATGAAGCTTTGCACTGGAATCAATAATTCCATCAGTGTATGAGGAAGATGCCACTGATGGAACACTTTGTAAACGGACTTGTTGCACTGCCCAGTTCAAGACCAGATTTGTGCAATGGTGGCTTATCATGGTAGCACTGTTCACAAAACGTTGATAAGTGACTGATTTGACAGCAGCTGAAACATTTGAACTATGCATTTGTCTGACAAATAAGTATGTTGGGATGATCTACAACATCTGCAGACTTGCTTTATCTAGCTGGTGAAGATTGTTGTTTGTTACAATCTTGTAATCAGGTTTATACTGGTTTCATTGATCTTGCTTGGTGCTGCTGTTATAGGCATTTCTTCACGGACAATGGTAGATTAACTTTCAACCCTTTTGGCAGCTCGCATAATTTTTGACATACTGATCGAGGTTGAGAATAGGTGATGAAATCACACATTTTTGAATGTTCTTTAAATGGTAATTCTGTGACAATGTGTTAGCGAGGTCAAGATTGGCAGTCAAGCCTTCATATTTTCAGTCTGCTTGTAACGTACGTAAGTGACTAAGGAATTTGATAGTCCATCCATCTTTGTATTTTCACTGAGTCCGGAATCAATGGAATGTGACAGACTGCAGCATCAGTTGATCCAACATCTTGGCAACAGCTTTGCAAAATTTGACATGTTTGAATTTGACCCATGCTCAGTGTATGTTCGAAATGTCTAGTCACTTTAACCCTGAGGTGAGGATATATTTTGGCATCCCTCAGCGCCTTGCCATCAACATGCTGGGCATCAATAAGGTTAGACGTGTCGTCCAATTGTTGCTTCCAAGTAGATGGTTGCCATATTATGCTAGATGGGTGGTTCACCAAGGGTGCCACAGCTGGAATCACTGTATACACTATTTCTGAAGAATAAGATCGTAAATTTGATGGTCGAATGCAAAATTTGAGCAAAATTGACATTCCATTCGGATTCAGAACTATAAATTGACCAGGAACATCGACGATTGGGTTTTTGGATGACTCGTATTTCTTGGTTTTAATCCTCCATTTACACTGTATGTAACTTTACAATCATGGATAGGTGTGTTCCACTATGGTATCTATGGGCCAAAATTACTGTAGTTGATTTTGACGCCAAATAATTTATTGGAGACCAAAACACATAGAAAATAATAATAAAAATGATGACGAAAACAGCCCTGATAAAGGAGAGACGAGGGACAGACCCCAATGAAAAATGCACACAAAAACACAAGTTTATGTACAGGGGGACATTTGCATTTGCATAAAGAAAAGACAACGGCACGAATGTTATGCAAATTTTCACTGCCCATGGGCCGTATCACTTAACAAAAATGGAATATTGTCTTAAAACGAAAATCTGAAATACCATAAAATTGATCGAATTCGTGAAAGTGAACCCAATTAAGAAAAAGCCATTAATATTGGATGAGAAGTGTCAAATCTGGCCTAACAAGAGTATGGCAAGCGTGCTAGGCCACTACAATAAACCAAAGCAGGATTATTAACTGCCCTGCTGGGGGTATGTCACTTAGTGAGTGAGCAGCTGCCTGAAGCATGTGCGCCACTATTATGAGGTGAGAGCCGGCGTTGACACATCCTACAACATGTAAAAAGCAGGTGAAGCTAGCGCTGAAATCTGATGGCTCGGTCTACCATGGCCGTGGAATGGTCCACACAGGGTCGTACCCAGGGTGGCGGGGGGCGGCTGCCCCCTCCTTGGCAATGAAAGTTTTCTTACTGAATACGTGTAGTCTGTTTTTTTTTCAAATCCTTGTAACGCAAAAATGCTGAAAGTAAGTACGCATGCAGAATTTCGTGCCGAGATAATATCGTTGTTAACTGTATGTTAGGAATCGATCAACGGCGGCTGTAAACTGTGACTAAACTCTCAACTCAAAAATAATTTCCGTCCGATGCGAGAAATGTCCAAAAATAATGTCACACGGCTAAAAAAATATTTGCTGTGGGCAGAAAAAGCTAAGCAAATGACCAGCGCTGCGGCGCTATACGTTGGATTTTGAGATTTCCACTTTCCAAAGCACACCAATCGTATCACGATCTTAATTCCCGAATCTTTTTCATTAAATTAGAACCATGTGCGAAAATTTTTTCTAATTTCCAACTTTTTTCCTAACAAATAGCCTTCAATTTCGTCACTAACTTCAATTGGACATTATCATAGGTGGCGCGACAGCGTCAACCTATAATATACTTGGCCCCCAAATTTCATGTCCCCCCCTCTAGAGCCAAAACGGTAAGAGCTACAACCTTCGGGTTTTTTGCATAATATCGGGCATAGGGGCAAACTATGGGGTGCCTTCCGTCATTTCGCCTCTATCTGCAATTGGTGCTCGGTGGGGCCCAAAAAACAGGTAAAAAACGCACATTTTAAGGCCCCCCCAGTTCCACCATGCCCAGCAATCGGTGTGCCATATCCAACCTCCATACTTCGGCCTAAGCATCTTGGGGGTGTAATCTCAAATGCGAATTTTTTGTTTTTTTGAAATATGGCCTCAATTCAACTATATGGTTGTCCAAAGTCCCGGAAAACGCCAAATTCCCCAATTTTGTTATATAATACTTATGGGTTCAAAAAAATAATTTTTTGCAGCATAATGCACTACTAATATTTTAGCAGTTTCAAATAAACCTGTAGCCTTATTGAGAAATTTGGGCTACAAGGGTTTTCGACCATTGGGAATTTGATGGACGCGGTCACTTTACACAAGAAATCATCCCGGGTGTAAACCAGCGTATTTCCGTGTTTTTTTCAGTGGAGGGAGTTTTCGACTGCGGGGAATTCAATAGACGTCCTCACTTGACACAAATAAATTATCCACGGTGTAAACTAGCGTACTGCCGTAATTTTCTTGTGGTGGGTATTTTCGACCATGAGGAATTCAATGGATGTGATCACTTTACACCAAAAATTATCCCGTGTGTAAACAAACGTATTTTCGTGATTTTTTGCTGGAAGGGGTTTTCGACCACGGGGAATTTGATGAATGCGACCACTTTACACAAAAACTTATCCCGGTTGTAAACAAACGTATTTTCGTGATTCCCCGATGGATGGGGTTTTCGATCATGGAGAATTTGACGAATGCGATCATCTTACAAAAAAAACTATCGCAGGTGTAAACAAGCATATTTTCGTGATTTTTATGGAAGGGGTTTTTGACTGTGGGGAATTCAATGGATGTGTCACTTTACACAAAAAATTATTCTGGATTTAACCAACCCTGTTTTCGTGAGTTTTTTGTGGGAGAGGTTTTCGACCACTGGGAATTTAATGACAGTGATCACTTTACACACTAATTCATATTGAATGTAAAGAAATGTATTTCTGCGATTTTTGAGGGAAGATGTTTCTGACCATGGGGAATTCAATGGACGGAGTCCGTTTACACGAAAAAAAGTATTTGTGTAAACAAAGATATTTCTGCGATTTTTTGGGTTGAAGGATTCTAAACCATAAGGAATTCAATAGATATGGTCACCTTTCAGTATCTTTACAACGTTATGCGGTTTACACATCCTTTACTTTTGCCGGAAGTGAGAATTCGTTGCTTGAAGTTTTTTTATTGTTTTTTTGAAGTGCACATGACCAAATTTAAGACTTCAATGTGCTACTATGAAAGTTTTCGTGCATGGTTGAGGCCCACTAAAAAGAGGTGAACTAGTTTATTAGAAAATGCCCCGATCGGGCAGAAAAAAGGAGAATATACTTGCTTCGACAGTTGCCATGGTAGAAAAAAAAGTGGACTAGACTTTTGAGAACTTGGGTCAAAGTTGGAAAAAATTCACTTTCTTTATATTGAATTTTCATTCTGTCTCAAAAAAATTTTCTATGTCTGTGAAGAAGTATATTCTGCCTAATGATGATTATTCAAGTTATTTTTTTTTAATTTTGAGATTATGAACTTCTAAAATGCACCAAAATGAATATTTTCTCTACCTTATCTCCTCCCTAAATGGGAAAGAGCCGTTTGTACATGTACAAATGACTACTCCAATTTCGTTTGCCCCAAAAAATTATCATTTGCCTCCGGCAAAAAAACCCTGGGTTGCACTAACTTTTTCGAATAATTTTCTTATCTCTAAAGTGAATAAATATTAAAATGTCTGCAATTCCCAAACACGAAATCAAATCTCAGTATTAGTTAATCCTGAAGTGTGTATTGTTTGTCCACTGGAAGAGAATAATTTGGATATTGCGATTAGATCAACTCTGGATCAGCAATTTAGCCCCGATGTTGAGATTATCCTCATGTTGGGTTAGTGCAACCAGCCCCAGGTTTCTTTATAGTTCTGAAAATGACTATAATATGCCTGCCTCACTATTTTTCAGCTAGTGTGAGAGGCAAGAGTTTTGAATTGGTCGGGAGTTAGAAAGCTATTGGTTTACCATTTCTTTACATTTGAAATCATGTGCATATAATTTTCACATAGAAAAGTTTTGCCCTAGTTAATGCCCGGGGAAGGACAAAATGCACGATTCTGCAGAATATACTTCTTCACAGACATAGAAAATTTTTTTGAGACAGAATGAAAATCCAATATAAAGGAAGTGAATTTTTTCCAACCTTGACCCAAGTTCTCAAAAATCTAGTCCACTTCTTTTTCTACCATGGCAACTGTCGAAGCAAGTATATTCTCCTTTTTTCTGCCCGATCGGGGCATTTTCTAATAAACTAGTATATAGTATGCGCACGCGCGGTTATTGAACAAGCAATGTATACTTTATTCCATCTTTTTTCGGTTACAAGCATTTCAAAAAAACAGACTATACTTATATATATTATATACACATACTGATTGCTAAAAATTTTTACACATTGTATATATACATATATATATTTTTTGTATAAAATTAAATAATAAAAATAAAAAATAAAACATTTGTATAAAATTCTCCATGTATCTTGTTTGGTATTTTTGAATGAATCTTTTGACAAAAATGATTGGTTTTTGATACTCATTTTAACGCTACGTGAAATGATACTTTTTAAAATTTTTTAAAATCCGCTCCCTCCTTATACAAATCCTGGGTACGGTGTTGGGTCCACATACAATGAATTTTAACGCAGGTTTGATTGAAAATGATAAAAACACGAAATAACTTGCTTTCCAGTTTTGTTACCTACCTATAAGCAAGAATAAAAGACTAAATTCGCTTTCCATTAATAAATGAAGTCTCTCTAACCTTGTCTTGTTTTCCAAACGTCAGCCATGTTGAATGTAAAACAGTTGCCTACGTCGGTGGGATGTTGTGTAAATGTCCTGTTGTTGCAGGGAAATTGCTCTTCACGCCACCAACAGGCCAACAAATGTTTGGGAAAAGTTAAAGTAATTTTGTTGATAAATGCCATGAAACCACCCACTTTTCCAATATCGCTAGTGGACATTGCTGGTATTTTTTCGGGTGCATTTTGGCATGATTTCCGAGTCTTAAAGAATTATTCAACATTAGGCATGTTTTCAGAGAACGGTTTCGGGGAGCGACCAAGTTTTACTCTAATTTATGGATTTAAAATTACGAAATAGTTGGTTATCATGAAATTTCAGCTTTCAGCTTCATGACTTTCCGATTGCTGAATGAAATACAGCAATATTTAAAAAAGCAGCTGTTGGAAATCGGGAAGAAGTCATCAACTGTATTTCGGGATTCTAGAAGGGGCAGTGCTTGAAATCCAGGTTTTTCAGAGTAGTTTCCAACACTTAGAACGAATCTGACATTGATTTAGCATGAAAATGTAAAACTGCTAGAATAAAACTGTGCACAACAAATTACAACTTTCAATCAGAAGTCTTCGCACTTATTCACAGATAACATTATTTTAGCCCCCACCATGTAATCTAATTTTTCGACCATGCAATTTGTAAATGGATAAAAAAGTCGGGGTGTCTTCGAAGTGTAGTCATAATGCAACATTCAAATACGATGATTAACTTTGTGCATGTGCAGGTCTGTCTATGTATCTAAACGCTCTCAAGCTATTTTGTAGCCGAAACATGTTGAGTTACCTCTTGCGGCATGCTGCGCTCGATCGGAAAAACCGAATTCTGTGCGAAAATTTGCGATCTGTTAATTTGGTCAGTTACTGCTCACGCGCCGTACGAACAACCAGAAGACTTCAATCACGTACAGCTAACAATTCTATGTGCATCATGCAAAACATTTTGAAAACCGTCATTCGTCCAGCCATAGTGAAAGTAGAAAATGGAGTCCGAGAAATTATATTCTCCAAGAGATTTTAGAACTTTACATCGATATAGTAAAGCGAAAAATCTGTTTTATGCAACGATTGGCACGGCTATCTACAGCGAAAGAAGCTGAGTAATCTCATTTATAGACACCCTGCTGCAAAGCAGTTCGTTTTGTTTGGTGAGGGCTTCGCATTACTTTTTCATAGCTTGCTACCGTACTCCGATACCGTTTCTGGCTGCACAATGCGGCTTGTAATACGACACGGCCACGAAAAACCCTACGACGATAACTACAATTTTTTTAATTTTTGGATACCGTATGGTATCGGTGTTTCGAAATTTCTGGAGGCAATGTGTCAACTTACGCTGCAGAAATCTTTCACAGGATTGGCGTTTTAGCATGCATTTTTGTATAGTAGTTACCCAACAATAGATATGTAACGATTGACAATGCACCAAAAATGACAGTCATATAAGCCTGATTTTTAGTTTATTGTAGCACAAAGAATTTACATTTTCCTCCAATATAAATGTCGGATTCTTTCTCAGCGTCGGAAACTACCACACGTGTCTATTTTTGGGGTGTAGTTTTGTTGTGACACATCACAACTCACCATACAGAAGCTAAATTTTTTCAGACATAGTGTCTCCCGTTTTTTCGACATTCAAAATAAAATAATTTTGGAATCTGTATTCTACAGTCAGTTACTATTCGTATCTTCACGACTTTCTGCCAAATCGTATTTTACATACGATAGAAAATAGTGAGTGGACGCAAATATCCATTGAAAATTTTACAAGCGCAAAATTTAATAATGAAAGCTTTATGTAAACCATTTTGACCACAACATCAATTTATTCGATTTTTCAGCTTTCAAGCATATTTAAAAAAATAGACAGTTATTTCGCCAAATTTAATCTATATGGCAAGCTAATTTTAACTCACGACTGTTCTAAAATGTAAAGAATAGCGCAAGTAGCTAGAAATTTTTTGGCTTTTATTATTGGTTTTTGAACAATATTTCTATAACTTAAGGAAGCGTGAAGATTTATAGCTTTCAAGATGTTGATTTCTTCACAATAAAAATCGTTTAAATTTTCAGAACACATCAAACGCTGGCCCAAATTTATACTCGGCCATGACCCAGCTCTCACGGGAGTGATAAATTTGCCGATTTTTCCTGCTCATTGGAACTAGAGACCAGGATAAATTGAAAGAATAATTGATTAGAGATAAATTGTGCATGAACTACATATCTATGGGAGCCCGACATGCGTGGAATATTCAAAATTAATGATTCCTTACTTTTTCGCCTTTATTTTTCTCCCAAACATTGACCAGACTCCGTATTATCGGCTGACTATTGTATATAGAATTGGTGACAAACATTTCGTGCACGCAAAAAGTAACAGACGGAAAAGTCATGGGTTTGGGGGCGGTGTCGATTCGTAGATTCGTGGACACTTCATAAGCAGCATACTGGACAATGGATGTGTAGCACATGACCATACCGGCCACAAAAACGGCGATAACGAATATAATCCATGCAAATTTGCAGGGTAGAGTACGAGTCTTGTGAATATAGGACAGCGATTTTACTGTACTGTCACCAACAAAATCTATCCAATTGAACTGTTCATTCATTTATACTGTAGAGTGAACCATTTCTTGGAAATTGCTTTTCAATACTTGGATACTATCTTTATTCTGCATGCACATGGCTTTGGAAAGTTGCCATGGGGGCATCATGTGAATAACAGTAACGAAACGTCATTAAAATTCCAACTTTTGATCGCAATCGTCAAGCAAGGTTTGATACTGAGCGACAGAAATCATAGTAATGATGTTTTGTAAGTTTTCCCATGAAAAACATTGTAAAATAACATGTTTCATATTTCGTCAAATCCTGAATCATGGTGCTGGTCTCAGCAAGGGATTGTTCATAGGACAATATTAGTCAATATTACTAATATATTTACTAGAGTCGTTTCAGAAAATATAAACGAGTACTAATAAAAATATTCGCGATAAATATTGGCAAAATGTTACATAAATATAGCATCACAATTACCAATAAAATATTAATCACTTCGCCAATATTATAAAAGTAGCAAAATATTGGTGGAAATATATGTGATTGTCTCAAGAACTACTGCTACAAAATATTCTGTAGACGGATCTGGTAATATTTTTTCCATTTTATGTCAGAACTAAACTCCAATAATGGTTCAGAAAGAAAAACGATGTGTATGATCAATAAATTAGCTGAACCGAAGTAACAATATTCAAGTTGGCACCAACATTTCATGCCTGGCACGGGTGATATCACCCTTAATTTTTTACTATATTTAGAAGAAGTTTAAATAAGTCACCAATATGATTAATGGAGAATCCGCGCCTGTATTTTTTAAATTTAAAAATAACTGACAAGATTATCTCATTTTTTTGGCACATCAACCTCAAGACTCAACACAGATTCACATTGAACAAAAACTCAAAGCAAAATTCCGCTCAATATGTGATTGCAGTGACAACCATAAATGCACGGCATGGAACTTCTGCTGGGGATCAGCCAGGACGGGGGTAGGGGTGTTGTGCAGGTCTTTCCTTAAGGTCAAGAAAAGATAGACTCTGGTCTGAACCGAACTAGTTAGGGCTAATTCCTTGGCAAGCCCTTGGATATTGCCCAACAGTTCTGTTCTCCAGACCTGGCAACAACAAATACTACTTACCTTTATCAAGGCGGCCTCACAACGGCTCCTCGCAGTCTCCCAGGAGTAAGAGACTTCTCCTCAGGAGATAAACTCACTTGTGGGATCCCTTTAAGGTCTTCCTGTCGCTTGATGTCAGCAAGCATTGGCGCCTGGGCTTTGGGCCCTTCTCTCTGACTGTAATATTGAATCTAAAATAATATAGCAATATAATATAACAATATTAAAAAGAATGTGGATACACCACTAAATAAATTATGTAAATTAAGGCGTAAAGGCTGGTGAAAGGTTTATTTCGGGACGCCAGCACTACTACCAAGAAAATATAATAAAAATACGAAGAACGATTTTCACATTCACTTCCATCTTTCTGTGGCCCTCCGTTGCTATGCAAATGTCTGCGGCACTGGTTGTCCGCTTTTCCGATTGGTATGTCGACTTCCCAGTCACAACTTTGCCAGGGACAGGGTGCCCAACAGGGATTGAGATGGAACTTTTTTTTTTGTTTATCGATGATTCTGAATCCTCAACTCCTGATTACTCTTTACTTCCCTCATCTGGCACTCATAAAAATAAGAAACCTCAGTCAAAAAGCATCAGTGATGCATGTATGGTGGAGATTGAGAATTTTTGAGTGGAAGCTTCGCTGCAGTTAATTCCCAGGCTGATGCCACTAAATTAGTTCAACAGAATATTCCTACTACCGCCACTGTTAATCAAATTCTCAGTTTTGTCAAAGACAAAACCCGAAGACAGGAACGAGTGAAGCTTCCTGAAGCTCAAAAACACCAAACTGCTACTATGTCTGCTACTCTGAATAATCTAATGGAACAATTTAAGCTTTTTATTTCTGCAACTTCTTCTAATATGTCTGTTGTAAATCAATTAATCAAACTGTTTTTTTTGAAATGCTATTTTTCCGCAGAGAGATGAAAAAGAGTGCAACCGTGTCTTGGTATTTTTGCGCATGATGTTAGTTTTACTGTACAACGAGAGGAAATGCGGTAAATTAAAAAAGCGTGAAAAAACATGGTTTTTCTGACGAATGAGGATCATTGTGAATTTGGTGGAAGCCGGCCTTTAGTGGTGCTCTCATCCAGAAAAGACTCCTGTCATCACATGCATCAGACCCATTCAAAACAAAGATATGTAGCTCACTACGCCCAGCTAGCTTATCCTACAAAAATCAATTTCATAAAAACTTCTGAATCAGATGCAATTTTCAGCGCCATGTATCCGCCATACTAATAGCGTACTAATAAGAGCTTTGATCAGTTGCCTACGAGCATACCTGTAAGACCTCGGACCAGTTGGGGGGGGGGGGTAAATCTGAAATTTGGGGGAAGGAGGTCGAAAACAGTCGAAATTTTTCCCAAAAAAGGCCAAAAAACATACACTTTTTTGCAAATTTTTTTAATTTTTTCCAAACTGGGGGGGTTGGGTATATGGTTGGCCAAGTTGGGGGGGGGGGTCCCCCCCAACCCCCAAGTACAGGTATGCCTACGAGTCTAAAATTTCTGGCTTTGTATCAAGAAGTTATTCCGAAAACTGATAAAAATATGCGGTTACTTATCATCGAGACTTGGATACCTCCCCCTATGAGCATGTATGGCCGGGACCTCTCAATTCGAAAAATTTGGAAAACAGCTTTTTTGGCAAAATTTTCGCCTTTTGGGACCTCCACACCAAAATTTTGGGTTTACTCCCACAACTAGTCAGATCTCTAACAGGTATGATTTTGCTGCATGCACGCATAGGGAGTACAAATACTTAGCTCACCAAAACTGCTGAACAGGGTAAATAACACCAAACTAACACTCAACAAGTATGATTTCACTGGCCTCAAAACCATTTTCATTGATTGTTTTTAGACAGTCAAGAGCATGTTCTGTAGATTTTACTGAAGATGGAGTGAAATGCTTAACAAATTATTTTATTACTTTACAATATACTATTGTTTTTAGCTGATAGGCATAAAAGTAACAGTCAAATTTTTTTCAATCTTTGTTGAATTTTCTCGGATTTCTATTAAATCTTCTATTTTCGTCAAACTTTCTCCATTTTCCACGAATTTCCAAATTTTTCACTTCCAAGTTCGAATTTAGTAATTCTTCTACCGATTTACAGGCTCTTGCTCCTAATTCGACTAAAGACAAATGCGATCTTTGACCCAAGACATTTGAGGCGAAATTTCAACAAGACATCTGAAATAAAAATTTTAATCAAACTGATTTTTAATTTTTAAAAAAGGGCATCAAGCTAATACATAAATGAATGTCGAATCGGAGTTTTTTCACTCGTTTAATTTTGTAAAAAATAGTTGTATGAAATATTTAAACAATCTTCTATTAAAAAGTTTATTTTTACACTTCAAGTATGAAAAATCAATTTTTCACGTTCAAATCACATTAAAAAATTCTAATTTACCCTATACAAATGGTACCTTCAACTGTTCAATACAGATCAATTTTACACTGCATAAAAATTATAAATTTTTCAACTTTCCAGATTAAAATACTAATTTTTGAAAATAAAAAATTGAAATTTTTTGAATGTTCAACTTTTTTACATGAAAAATGAAAAAAAATTTGCTCACTTGGTCATGTATGACTGTAAAATGGGAGCCAAATAAAACTCACTTGAATTTTTCGTCGTGGAACCTGGCTGTAACACTGCAAGTCAACATTGTACAAGTTTTCAGAAAACTGAAATTGTCGATTTTTTTGCAGCGTTGATAAATTGATATTTTTGTTGTTATTGATCAGGCAAGAAAACGGCGAAAAATTCAGGTCAAAATCGAAATGGCTGTTGCAAGACGTGAATAATGATAATTAATTTCTCTTCTCGGTATTTTCTGCAAAATTTAAATATCAGAGATCATCTGATAATTCGAAAAAATGGCAAAAATAATAAAAAAAGATAAAACAAAACATCACATGATCAAGACATTCTACGAAAAAAATCTGAGAGATTGTCTTTTTCTTAAACTTTCCTCATCAAAAATGCACAAAACTAAATATTTTCTAATTATCACAAAAATTCTTGAAAATGAGCATTTTTCGACAATTTTACACTGAAAATGGTCATGAATCAACGATTTAGAAAAATTTGTCATCAAAATGCTCAAAAATGAATTTTCTTTTGATAATTTTCGTCAAAAAGGCTCAAAAATAAACTTTCTTTGAATATTCTATATGAAAAATTCTCAAAAATACGACTATTTTTTCGCCAAAAAGGCTAAAAGCTGAAAAATTTTCTAACATTCTTTTGCTTTTATTTCTGGGCATTTTTGACACTGATTATTTATTTCTCTGAGAAAACCTGGAAAATTTTGAAAAAATGACATGCAAAAGAAAGGGAATTCCATTTTGAAAAGACTAAATTTATATCTCTGATGAAAAAAATCACTCCTTATATAGCATATATGTGATGGAGCTTTTTTGCAATTCGGATCATTGATAAACCAAGATTTTGGTGTAGGAGATCATTGGAGAATAAAAATTAGTTATTGTGCTTATTTATTTTATTTTACTAATTTGAATAATTTGTTTTTTTGACTTTTTGACAACTGGAGTTCATGAGCACCACTTATTTCGAGTTCCGAATGATGTCTAGCATCATGAAAAACACCGAAAAGTGATTTTTCGTGAAAAATGAGAAAATATGTTATACTTGAATTATTCCATCCTCTATGGTGACAAGTGAAGTGAGAGCCCAAAAAAGATGTTAATCTTTCCGGCCCGAAGCGCCTGAAAATTTTTTGGATATTGACATTCAGCGATGCTGGAAAATAAGTTTTCCTAACATTTATTTCAAGAATTGGATTCGAATTTTGTGTTCAAAAGTCGTAATTTCTAGAATTTTATTCGAAAAAGTTTGAAACCAGTTATTTATTTGTAAAGCTCATGAACTTGGTCGAGAACACATGAGTAAGAAGAGTATAAATTTCCGAAAGACTTCCATGAAGCTTTTGAATTGATTTTACATTAGAAATGAAATAATTGCATCAAAAATCTTAGAAACTTGCCGCATTGATCTTTCTCAAAAACTGTGTCAAGGAAAAAATGCGAATCTTCATTAAATCTCACGATGAAATAGTGAATACAAAATTAAAACAATGAGATACCCGTTTAAGATGATGAAAACTATTATAGATTAAGTGATAAATGGAGGTAGACATGCTGAAAGCCGCGCCTGAGCTAGGTAATACCATACCTGAAATTGGTGGGACCCCCCAACTTGGCCAACCATATACCCAATCCACACCCAGACTTGGAAAAATTGGCAAAAAAGTGCCTTTTTTGGGAAAAATTTCGACTTTTTTGACCCCCTCGTAGCCCAAAATTTCGGGTTTAATCTCCCCCCCCCCAGCTGGTCGGACCTCTTACAGGTATGGATTTTTTTTCAAATTTTTTCCCAATTTTTTCCTCAAATAAGGTTTTTTGAGGAAAAAAATTTCGAAACGAGGAAAAAAATTTTGGGTTTGGTTCTCCTTGTGGAAAAAATTTTGGGGAATTTAAAACCGAAAAGATGCGTTTTGGTGGACTCAAAAGGGTCAAAATCTCAAAATTTTCCAGCACGAAGTGCCGGTCATATGTATAATAATAACTATTTTCTATCAGGCGCGGCCGTTAGCATATCTACTTCGACTTACTAATTAATAAATCGAGTTAGCTCGTTTCATTTTCTAATCATTAACAGTTGATTATGTCGCCAAAATTGGAGATTTTTAATCAATTCTGTCAATTTTTTCTATCGATGCTTGGAATTTTTTAAACATTTGTAACCTGAACTTTTGCGTTTACTGAAGATGAAAATTGAGGACATCATTCTATACTGCGATTTTAGAACTTCTGTTCACGAATATCTGCTGGAATATCAGCGTTTTAGAATATAAAAACCCGAAAACAAATTACACTTCATCAATTTGATTTTAATTCATTTCTCAACGTTGTGAAGCTTTATTTTCTAACGTTTTAGAAGGTGAAAATCAAAAAAATTTTCCGGCGCTCCGTGCCGGACCAAGGACTAAATAAAAGTGGATGATATTGATCGGAACCACAGAAATGTCAATGACGGATAAATTCATGAGAACTCTAACGTTAACATACTTTATCCGCTCCTGTAGAACACCAATATATTCTTCATGAGCTCATTTTGGCTAACATAACCAGAATTTTCTCAATTTTTCCCTCATTTTTGCAAATTTCTGACTCCAAATACAACAAAATGCTTGGCCATGCTCTTAAAATACATAAACAAACATTCGTAGCCACATCAACGTTTTTAAAAATGTGGAAAATTTTTGGAAAATGAGGAAAACAATTTTGGGTCCGGTTCTCATGTTCTCAATAATGATAATTAAATTAATTAAAACTGTGAGATTATGACCTTTTAAAATACACAAAAATACATCTTTTCCGTATCCGACCCCAAAATTTTCTCCCTCGGGGAAAGTTTTTGCCCCAGAAAGGCACGATTTGCGGAAAAAAGAAAGTGATTTTATCAATTTTCCACACTACAGTAAAATACCATTCAGTCCTGTCACGAAATTAGGCATGTGTTCATCATTTCAGCTTTCCTCGGAAAAACAGCATTTGAAAAAAACAGACTATAGGTAATTCAAATACTCTCCCTTCCTCTTTGCCTCAACCTGACCATTTAGCCTAACACAATATACTTGACATTACTAATGTACCTCCAGCAACTCATATATCTGTTGTGCCTCCCATAATTAAGTTGAAAACTCATAAATATGATCAGTCTGCTCCTCCTAGTTATCGACATTCTTCGGTAATCGAAGAAGAGCATATCGCTCACTCTAAGATACCTCATAATTCTTCTCATACTGCTCCTCCTTCTCCTGGCTTTTCTGACTATCCTCCTGTGAACTTTTCCAATAATTTTGGTTACCACACCACCGATATTTGTCACTTATCACATCGTAATGGAGAAAGCTGAATAGAGGCAATCGTAAAAAATATGAACCCTCTCTGTATTAATGAAACCACCCATGATAAGAAATTATTATGGTTCTTTATTTGTCTCCAAAGTGAGTTCAGTTTTGACTTAACTAATTATGTCAAGATCTGTGCACTTCACAGACTCACTCATGATGTGATACTATTCAGGACATCAATGATTATGAAGAAGCTAAACATATGCTAATGTTCTATCTTGCCCCTAACTGCAACAAAATTACCCTCGAATGTGAGTTAGACTCAATGACCCTGAGTGCAGGTGAAGACCCCACCACCTTTCTCAGTCGAGTCATGACTTATGTTCAGCTCCTCTTTCAAAATTAGGATCGAAAATTCAGCTATCAGAAAGTCATCAGGACATTTTTGATGAAAATGCCTATTTTCTACTAAATCTCTATTGGTGATGATGCACAAGAATTTTCAACTGTTCAACAGCTTGCCACCCCTGTTTCTAAAGCTTGTAAGATCCTTGATGCAACTAAAGCCTAGATTTGTACCCCAGAGTGACCCATTCTTTTCAATCAAGCTGATCCTTATTCTTAACTGCAACCTCCTACTCCTTCTTCTCAGAGACGTTATGATAGAAGACGTTTTCCTCAGTCATGTTTGTCTATTCTTAACTCTGAAAATTCGAATTCTGATAAACCTAATGTCTCCTTTAGTGAAGCTACTGTTCCTGTAGGTAAGATTACTATTCTTCTTCAGCAAATTGCTAATGGAGTTCATAATAATAGGTTACCTCCTTTCACTTCTGATTCTCGCCCTTCTTGCTCTCAATTCCAGATTAGTAGAAGTGGAGATAATTCTGATTTTTCAGCTTCATGCAGCCATGATCATTCACATTCTGATAATTGTTCTGACTTCTACTCTGGTAATGATCGATCTCAAAGTATAGATTGTAACCCACCTTTATCTATTCAATCCACTGATTGCTGGTATGAGGCTCATAAAAGTAACACGCACAACACCACAGATTGTAAATGGTTAAAGCGGGTTAATCTTCAAACTCAACCTACTACTGATTGTCAAATCGTCCCCTACACTGCTAATAGGTCTCAAAATAATTACAATCCAAATTTGGGAAATGATGTTTGCATCAACCCAAATTGGAGAAACAACAGAGGCAGCTATAATAATAGCTATAGTAAACTCTTATTACTATGGCAGTCTTGATTCACATTTCAACACATATGCTAACTGCAGTGCTGATGCTTGTAACATTGTCACTTCTGCTCTTCAGTATGATTCTGCTAACTTTCCTATTGAGTATAAACTTATCCTAATGGTACTGCTCCTGCAAATCCTTGGTCTGCATTTCCTGCCAATAATAGTGTTGAGCACCCTGTTGCTGGCAAAGTCATGATGGGAAAGTTGACATGAAAATCGGAAAAGTGGACCACTAATGGCGCAGACATTTGCATAGAAATGGAGCACCATAGAAAGATGAAAATGATAGTGAAAGATCATTTCTGTTTTCTATTATATTTTTTGGTGAATTTATGCTGGCGTCCACCAATAAACCGTTTACCAGCAACTACGTTTTAATTTGTGAATATTTCTTAGTAGTGCATCCACTTTCTTTTTACTATTTGGTATTATAATATTCTTATATATTTCCAGCACCAACTACAGTAGGAGCCAAGGGCCAAACGACCATGCACCAATGCTTGCTGACATCAAGCAACAGGAAGATTTTCAAAGGGATCCTGCAAGTAAGTTATCTCCTGAGGAGAAGTCTTTTCCTTCTGGGAGACTGCAAAGAGCCATTGTGAGGCCCCTTATTGTTAGTAATTGTTGTTGCATGGTCTGGGCTACTGAACTGTTGTGCTATCTCCAAGACTCGTCTAAGGGATAGCTCTAACTAGTTCAGTTAGACCAAACCTATTCTTGCTTTAATCCCTAAGGAAAGATGTTCACAACAAGTGGTGGCTTTTAACTCCTCATAAGGGAACTTCGTAGTCAGACTAGGAGAAAAGAATATCCCCCAGGTTTCTATAGAAAGTTAGCAGGATTTGAGATGCCAAATGAAAGGATACTGAGAGGTAATACTTTGAACAGATCACTGCCCATAGTGGTGAGTGCTGGGAATTTAGTCAATTTGGGAGACAGAGATCAGCAGGGCCATGCTGCTCGGGACCCAGTGATTCCAGATCAGACTCCTGCAAGGGTGTGGCTATTGCAACAGCAGGCAGTGCACTTTAAGCCTCAAGATGGGGGTGTACCCATAGTGCACCTGCCAATGATTGCCATGGAACTGCAATAGGCAGGCCCGGTGAATCCAGATCCACATGCCAATGGGTGGCCACCTATGAACATAAAACAATCCCCACCAAGAGTCGAATTAGCAGGACCAAAATGGGTCATTGTTATGCCCAAAAATCGACCCAACCGAATGGCAATGGTTAGAGTGGATCCGACAAGAACAGGAGTGACTCCAGCAGCAAGGTTGTAGACACTTTTCTACAAGAACAGGAGCAACTCCAGCAGCACTGTTGTAGACACTTTTCTACAAGAACAAGTGGGACTCCAGCTAGCACATGTAGACACTTTTCTACAAGCTATTGTATTTAGACATGGGATTCTATGGAGATTGCTCAGTGATGGAGGAGGTTGCTTTACCTCAGATCTAATGAAAGACATCTGCAAGTTATTAGAGTGTCAAAAGATTGATAAAACAGCTCACTATCCTCAAGGAAATGGTATGGTTGAAAGATTCAATCCCACACTCATAATGCAGCTCAGAAAAGTGGCAATTGAAGAAAAAGACAACTGGCCACGATATTTGAGAGCAGTGGTCTTTGCCTACAATGCTACACCACATGCAGAAACAGGGCAATCCCCATTTTCATTACTTAGAGGTCACGAGGCAATGTTCAGGTTAAACTTGTTGGAAGCATGTGATATTGTAATGCCACATGTGAATGCAGAGGCATACAAATTTGTGTTGACAAATCATTTAGTCAACCTCTACGAGAATATTGCAAAAAATATCCAGAGTGCTGCAGAAAAATCAAAGAAATACTTTGGTAAAAAGTCCAAAGAACAGAAGTTCAAAGAAAAGGACTGGGTTCTGCTGAAAGTAGACGAGCCAAGGAAATTAGGACTTCCATGGTTTGGTCTGTTCATAGTTTCAGACATTTGGGGAGTAGCCGAGAATATTGTCACCATTATTCATTGGGACAACTGGCTAAATCGCCAAATTGTTTCAATCAGCAGGTTGAAACATTTTCATTACAAGATCACTAGGGTCTTACTGCAAATAGAGCGAGCCAATCAGGACGCCTGATGCAAAGAAAACCAGCCAATTTCCAATATGGCACATACAGTTACAACTGGAGTGCCAAATCAACCAATTTCATTGTGAAATTTCACTCAAGGCAGAGTGCTGCACAATTTGCGCAGATTTTTATGTGTATCTCATGCATGTGCGTACTTGTTTTAAGATTATTTTGTAAAATCTTGTAATATTTATCGGTTTCACCTATTATTGGTGTTAATTTTGTAAATTTTTCAATATATTTCAGATTTTGGGAAAAATTCTGTAGAGATTTAGATTAAAGTGACAACCCAAAAGTTTTCCGACTTTTTCAAAAAATTATAATTTTCAAATTTCTCTTTTTCCCCAAGAAATTATTGCTGCCCCCACATATTCGAATTCTATATTTCTCACTAAAAGAAATATTGAATTTCCCCAAATCGTACATAAAAAGGAAATTAGCAAAAATTGTTAAATTATACCTTTTCAGCATTTAAATTTGAAAAATTTCAAATTATTTTTATTGTGAAGAAAACAAAAATGTTCAGGAAAGAAAAATGGCAAAAAGTGGGCGGAATCGCCAACAAGCTCCCACACATGAATGGTCCCATACAGAACACCACATACAGTTCAGCAAGCCACAGGAGTGGCAAGACAACCATTTCTTCTTTATTGAGGGTAAGTTTCCAACTTATTTTACTAAATATTTTTTGGAAATCGCAGGATATGCCCAGAAGTCACTGGAAGACCAACTCCCCACCCCAAATTAGAACTTAAAGGGAATGGAAAATGGGAGTACCAAACATCAGAAACTCAGAACCAATAAGGGATTTCCTAGTTTGGAAATAGACCTGTTATCGGTGAGAGTTAGACCTTTCAAGGGAAACCTATAACCTTGGATTCAGCCCATTCAATTTTTAACTGATCAAAATTTCACCTAAATTAACCATTTTTAAATCAAAACATATCAATTTTTGAAATCAAATATGATAAAAATTACAAATCTTGAGCACTATAAAAATTGTAAATAATGAGCACCATAAATGGAGCATAGTTGGTCCCTCAAGCAGCTGGTCAGAGATTGATATACAATCAAATGGTGGACAATTGGATCAGGTCTACCCTCCCCAACATATAGAGGTAGCAAGGGTAAGATTAGGTATGGTGTTAGTTGCCTACCAGCTATATGTTTGTTATATCAGTGGCACACTTAACACAATGCCTGCACTAACTTTTCTATTTGTGAAACTTAACCTGCTTGGTATAGTGGTGTTGGTGAACTATCAGCGTAAAACTTAGATGCTGAACCAAGGGGAATGAATATCAAAATCAATGGTATCTTTAAATATTTAGACTACAACATCAAACAGGTTGTCAGGATCCAGGAACTAGACCAGTGGTTCAAAGGAACTTTCGGGTAATGGCCAGCCAATCCCAAGGAACCAGTTTTATTAGACATTGGGAAGGCTAGTCAGGTACTCAAATTTATCTGTGAAGTGTCCATTTTCTGAGGACACCAAGTTTGCCGATTGGATGTGGAGAAGATTGGGCAAGACAAAGTTGGCGCCTTGTTCAAAACAACAGAGGTTGACAACCCATCCCCAAAACAATTCGCCCATTACATCAGCTTTGCATTGTCAAACATACGTAATCTATACCACAGGCCTCATGGAGAAGGAATGGGTAAGTTTGCTAGATTTCCTAAATTCAGACATGCTTTTTGCCAGTTATTCGGTGCTAGAGGACCTAGTCGGCATATACAATGTATAAGAAGGACAGGGACAAAATGGACCCTTTGCGGGAACAACTGAGGAGGACCAGAGGTCTCTACTTCGATCTAGACTGCTTTGCCTTGACTATGGTAGGGCCTAACCTAGATAAACAGTGCTTTCAGCTATGTATCTGTCCTGAAACCTTGAGGTTGAAGGACTATTCACAGAATTTTATTTAATAGACATGGGCCCATACCAGTATGATTTCACACTGTGGGCAAACCTTGATTGGTTTGCCAAAAGAGCAATATTACCAGAAGAGCTGAGGTATGCAGCTCTAGATGTGTACTATTCTCTACTAGTTACATTTGCAGCAATCCATTACATCATGGCTGATTACTTGCTGATGCAAGTGCAAGTCTTTGGCCATGACAGAATGGAACCCAAACAAATCAATGCAATTGCCTTTCACTTCTACCAGCAATAACTAACCATTCTCTGGGCATATTAATGGCCAAATGGGACGAGGGTCTCAAGCAATAGAAACTTGTCTGGTACAGCCTAATATGGTGTACCATATGATGAAGTGTGAAATGTACAATCGGTGGGCTGTACAAATGCAGGGAGATCAAACAGAATATTATACAGCAGCATGAGTGCAATCCTGCCAGAGCATGAGACATCCCCCTGCTGAGGGGATTTTACCCACTGATCCCAAGGGACAGTAAGCAACTGAAAAATGATGGCCACACCGAGGATAGTGATCCCGAGGATGTCCAAATTCTGGACTGGGATAATATCATGCAGATATACTGGAAAATCTCAAGAATGGCAAGTGTTATTAGGATTTAGACAGTGAGATACCAATCACGTTATACATGAACACTAAGCTATACTGACAACAAGCTGGGAAGCCTAAAGAAATACCACAGGAAGTGTTCTCCTGTAACACTCATTCCCTAGTCAGCATTGAAGGCCAAAAGCAAGTATACAAGACTAATTTGTACACTCTGAATTTGGCCAAAATATCACAGGCACTGGATGAGCGAAACTTCATGGAGTTAGAGCAAATTTGTTAATTTATGCTCTTGGCCTATCATTTGGCATGGCCACATTCTAGAGTGGAGTGCAATTTTGAGACATCCCAATTATTAAGCTACGAGCGATTGGGAATGTAATAACACTTTCTTCATATTTTCTTACTTTACATAACATTTTTCTGTGTATGTATTTCTTTCTCCTTCCATTTTCAGGATGTATTGTTAATGTTTTCATTTATGTATGTTTTAATGTTTTCATCTTCTGTCTCTGCTTTCTTTCCTTTTCGTTTTACTTGTCATCTACTTTTTCTTTTTTCTCATGAAATAACACATTATTACTAGTTGTCATTTTAAATAACCGCAGTCCATGTATAACTCTAGTACAGTTCGACATGCTTGAGTCTTTTATCATTGTAAAAGTGAAAATCTTCATAAAAAACATAAACAAAAAATGCTGAAACAAACAAAATATCAAGAGAGGAAAAGTCAACAAAAATTAAGACATTAAGAATTAGTGAAAACAGGTGGAAAAGCATTAAACAAGAAAGAAAGCATGAAGACAGTGACAAGAAAAAATAAGCAACATAGGGAAAGCAGCAAGAAAAAAATGTGAAAAAAGAAAAACAAGAATAAAATCAGGTAAAATTGTAAGCAAAAAACTACGATGAAAAATAAAGAAGAAAAATCACAAAGGATAAAATTATGTAGAAAATAGAGCCTGCCGAATTGTATTACAACCATACAGGAGACTATGCTCATTAAAAATAAAAACTCGTAGTGTGTTGAAAATAAGCTGAAAAAATGGGCAAAAAAACGAAAATAAAAGAAAGCAGAGACAAAAGATGAAAACGTAAAAACATACATAAAAAAAACATTAACAATCAACACAAAAAACAAAAAAATACATATAAAGAAACATATAAGGTAAATAAGGAAATTATGAAGAAAGTTTTACTACACTCTGGAAGAAAGTTTTACTACACTCTGGATCGCTCGCTTGGAATCACCCAATTGGGAATTCGCTCACTTGGGAATTCGCTCAATTGGGAATCGCTCAAATGAGAATTTGCTCACTTGGAAATTTGCTCAATTGAGAATTGTTCACATGGAAATCGCTCAATTGGAAATTTGCTCACTTGGAAATTTGCTCAATTGAGAATCGCTCACATGGAAATCACTCAATTGGGAATTTGCTCACTTGGAACTTCGCTCAATTGAGAATCACCCAATTGGGAATTTGCTCAATTGTGAATCACCTACATGGGAATCATTCAATTGGGAATTGCTTACTTGGAACTTCACTCAATTGGGAATCGCTCCCATGAGAATTGCTCGATTGGGAATTCACTCACTTGGGAATTCACTTAATTGAGATTGTTATGTTAGAAAGTCTCTGCTAAAATCCGAGGATGTCAGCAATATGACTAAAGAGTCTCTTGGCTTGTACCAAACTAGCTACTGTAGGTCACTCGAATGAGCTTCCTATTGGTAAAGGCTGATACAGTGCAACAGTTCTTTAGCAGATCTAACACAACCTTCAGTTGCTATACAGCAACTGGAATCCAACAGTTTGCACCTGAGAAACTACCAGAATACTCCAGACAACTTTACCCAATAGTTCTCGTAAAAGTCGGGGATGTGAGACGCTGCTGGAGAAAAGTATATAGGGCCCAATATAAATCTCGATTGCCACCAAACAATCGATAAATGAACAGCAAGCGGCCGTCCCACTTTATTGGCCTAACAGAACAATAACAAAAATGTCAGTCGGGCCGCTCGCACAATACACATAAATTTATAAGAATAATCATCATGTATCACATATTGCCTTATAAAGGCAGTCATGCCCACGTAATGATGCCTTTTCGCCCTTTTCACAATTTGCATGGATGGGATGCCTGCTACCCTAAGTGCATCCCCAACATCCCTCGGGCCTTGAAACTGACCAATGGGAGGTGAAGAAGGAAACCGTGAGCAGGACTTTTACCTTTTATGGTGTGACCTACTACTGGATCCCAACTCCATAAAAGAAGATTATGATTTGACCCGGAAGGGTGTACAGTTCATAATCCTCATAACCTGACCCCGAAGGGTGTACAGGTCATGACTACCCCCAACATCAAGTCTTTTACAAGGTTACCCAGGTCTGTCCACTAAGATGCTGCGGCATGACCAATCATTGATCTAGCACCTGACAAATTGAAAACTCTGCACCAGCTTGACTTTCCCTGGCTCCGCCAGCATGCCTTGAGGCTCCTGAGTACCTTCCTCCACAGTTGATTGTTTCGTCCCATTGAGTGATGTGGATTGTCTTTGGTAGCAGGTCCATATATCCTGCATAATTGCATTGTTATCATCCTTTCCACCAGTGTAGTCGATGACCTTTTTGAGTTTAAATAATCTGAATAAAATAGACATCAAATCACATGAAAAACAATGAAAGTATTAAAATAATTTGAAATCAAGAATAAATGTGTGATGTACACATAAATGAATTTTAAAAGATCAACAGCAAGTCAAAAAGTGCTTTGAAATTTGGATTTGAAAATTTACGAATTTTGAATGAAAAGTTGATAAAATTGAATGAAAATTTAAATTTTGGGCCAAAATTGTTGCAGTTAAATTACTGCTGTTGTCCACCACCTTTAAACTGCTACTGTATCCTGGTATCTATGACCTTATTTTCAGCTTGGTTGTACCATTTCTAGCTCCATAGCCTATTTTCCGGTGTACACTTCAACCTTTCAACATGAGCAGTTTTTTCTCTTCCATGAATTCAAAATTCTATGTGATACAGACTTCACTCCAAACATGGAGTTCCCTAAGCAACCATGGTTGCTATGCAGAGTCCTATTGGTTTGATGCGATCATCTGGTCACAAATGGGGTCATTGCTGCTTTGCAGGTATACCTACAGTTACAGCTTGACTTACCATAAACATGAATAACTATCATTTAGATTTGACTCAAATCTGTATGGACATATACACATCACTTTCCAGCATGAAAAACTTCAATGCGGGGAAGATTGTGATTGGTAGGTGCCATAGTCACAGAATTTGGTTGGCTAGTAAGACAATAAGGAGAATGCCACCTTTACGGATACCCACGCTCGATCCAAACTCTTACTACTCGACTCTGCAGTGTCTCTGTCCAACATTCTATTGATGACTCCACGCCTTGGAATTCCAAAAATTGATTTAGATAGAACCCTTTCAGGTTCAGTTTTGAAATGAGAAAATTTGAAACCAAGGGCTTTAAATATATAACATTAATGTATATGGTTTGGTCAGTGACAAAATTTAAAGTTCTGGCATTTCTGCCGTGACTCTGTAATTTCATCTTGACTATTCAATAGCATACTCAATCTGATACACTTCGTTTCTTATTTGCCCTTTGGTCGCCCATTAAGCAGTATGAGCATGAAGTCATCATTCCCATAGCACCTGAAATGGACTGACCCTCCCTGCTGAAAAATTCAAAAACTAAACTCACCATCAGCACAGAAAAGAAAATTCGATTTATTGCTGATATCCTGGCTGACTTGCCTGATGTGCTTGTCCAATACAATTTCCTTCATGATCAATCAAATTGTTCACTCGTTTTTCAATTTGGAAAAAAAATCTAAATTTCTAAAAATTTCTAATGACAACATTAAGGCAGTAAGACAATCTTGAAAAATTTGAGAGTTGAAAAAGAAGATGAAAAAATTTGATTTTGAGTGTAGAAATATTTAAAAATTTGAACTATAACAATACAAAAATAAAATGCAAAAATACTGTGCAGCTGTGTCAACTGCATGAACTGCCGTAAGGTGCTGTTCCTCCTTTCAGACGATTATGGCACCTTTGGCATTCATATCACCTTTCACCATCAAACTTTCTCTTGAACATGAATACCTCATTGACCTTGAGGTATTTCCAAATCACAATTCTCAGTTCTTTCAAAAATCATCTGATCTTGTAACTTCTGAGGTTGTTTTACCCTATTTAGATGTTCAACTTCTTCTGTTTGAGTCCAATTTGAGTTGAAGTGAACTTCGAATTTACACTTCTACTTCTCTGACAATTCCCCATTCACATTCTTCACCTTCACTTCAACACTCTGTGGCATTTGATCCTGTACAATGATGCTGTTTATCACTTCTGGCTTCTTCTTTTCACTCTTGTCTCCTTTCAGAGCTATCACATTTTCACCACAATTAGCTTTCAGATCTGTCCCTAAAGACGTGACTGATTGCTTCTGAGGCTCAGATGACAGCCTTGAAATAGGACTGATGAAATTAAGCTTTTGACTCACAGGTAGTGATTGCTGCAAATGCTGAATATTGAGATTCTCTCCTCTGATACATTCCTGAAAATTTGCAGACCATTGATATTTATCTTGATTTGCAGTATTTCCAAGGTATCTGACTTGATTGGCTCTCTCAACATTTGCTGCATTACTACCTACAGTGTGTCTAGACTGTATACCACAACCAAATCTACTGTCTCTACCATATTCATTTTCCCACCTTGTCTTTTATCTGTTACTGATAAAATTCAGGCTTCGACAGTCCGATGTATCATGGGAGTAACTCCTATGGTAATTACAGTATGGCTTCTTGACCTTTCTACCTTGTTGATTCAGGATTTTTCCCTCCTCAACAGTTGCAGTCAAGTCTTTTAAAGCTTGGCTGTTAGCTATAGTCCTTTCACACAAACTTTTGAAACTTTGCATCATTTTGGCAAGCAATACAGATATCTGAGTTCACTCCTGATTGAGGAATATGCTTTCGAATCCCCTGTATAGCAGTATTCTCATTTGAAGTATCAGTTGTAGCCTTTTGCTGATCAGTTTTTCTTCCATTTTTCCTTTTTCGGGCATAAATCGAAATATTTCTGTCGACATTGGCTACACCTTCTCTCCTTTGCCACACTTGAAACATTCCTTCCTTCATAAACTCCAGAAGCAAGACTTTTCCGCTTCTCAATCTTATAAACTTCTTCTGCAAGATCATGCCAGCTTTCAAACTCATTACTTTGATCTTGCAACTCCATTTGTAACTCTTCTGAACTCTTATACATGAATGTCTCAATAATCAAACTCTTTTTTAAACTCTTCTGACTCGTTAGCATAAATGGCTTCTACCAACTTACTAATTCTCATAAGGAATTGAACTGGATGTTCATCAGGTTTCATTTCAATATTAGCTAGTTTTCTCTTCTGCATCCCGATATTGTATCCTGGTGCATACACTTGGATGATTTTCTTTCTGGCAATACTGTAAGAAGTACAGTTTTTGATTATACTCTTTGGTATACTTTTGGAAAGTCTTCGTAGTGCTGCAATTTTGATCCTATCTGGGGTATTCAGCAGAAATTCTCCTTCTAGCTCATTGAGAAAACTGACTACTTGTGGCTCTGTCATGTCATCAAGAAGTAACTTTGGTTCAACAGCTCTAGCTATATCTGAAACAGTAAGCTCAACTCCATCAAATGAGGAATCAGATCCATCAGAATCTGATATATCTCTTTTGATCTTCCTGGATCTATGCTTTCTCTTCCTAGCTTTTTTGTTACTAACTTGATCACTGTCTGTTGCTGCATCACTTGTTTCATGAAAATTTTCTCTCACTGTATGACATTCAGCTTTTGGGCTGATTTGCCTTTTAGCTTGAGGTTTTTTTACAATAACAGTGGATGAAGCAGTATTAGATAATGCCATAACTTTTTGCACTGACTCATCTACTCTGGACTGCTGCAACTTTTGTTCATCAGCAATTGCCTTTGCAGACGTCATTGGCAAATTTTCTGCCACACTCCTGCCTTGCAGATCACCTTGACTCATAACTACTGATCTCAGATTTTCACCACTCACCATTGATTCCTGACATTTGTCGCCATTGATCTTGGACAATATAGCAAATAATGAATTGATCATCGATTGCATCTTCTCCATATTTTGATCGATTTTCTGGCACCAATCGTAATCAAATCCATGGTAATTTGGCGAATTTTGATGGTGACAATAATCATAATTCGATTGCAGTTGATCACAATAATCTACTGGAATTTTTGCCATAAATGGATCAGCAATATCGTAATCCATTCCAGAATTGAGCACACTTTTCTTACTTGGCATCTCAACTTCCCTTCTTTTTGAGAAACCCTCAGGCATATCAGAACTCTGGGTGACTCTGTGCTTTTCAATGATGCAAGTGTTAGAAGCCACCACTTGTTATGTTAGAAGCCTTTTGCTAACGTCGGAGGATGTCAGCAATATGACTAAAGAGTCTCTTGACTTGTACCAAACTAGCTACCGTAGGTCACTCAATTGAGCTTCCTATTGGTAAAGGCTGATACAGTGCAACAGTTCTTTAGCAGATCTAACACAACCTTCAGTTGCTATACAGCAACTGGAATCCAACAGCTTGCACCTGAAAAACTACCGGAATACTCCAGAGAACCTTACCCAATAGTTCTCATAAAAGTGGGGGATGTGAGACGCTGCTGCAGAAAAGTATAAAGGGCCCAATATAAATCTCGATTGCCACCAAACAATCGATAAATGAACAACAAGCGGCCGTCCCACTTTATTGGCGTAACAGAACAATAACAAAAATGTCAGTCCAGCGGCTTGCACAATACACATAAATTTATAAGAATAATCATCACGTATCACATATTGCCTTATAAAGGCAGTCATGCCCACGTAATGATGCCTTTTCGCCATTTTCACAATTTGCATGGATGGGATGCCTGCTACCGTAAGTGCATCCCCAACAAGATTCACTCACTTGGGAATTTGCTCACTTGTGAATCGCCCACATGGGAATCGATCACTTGGGAATTCGCTCAATTGGGAATCGCTCACATGGGAATTCGCTCACTTGGGAATTCACTCAATTGGGAATTGCTCACATGGGAATCACTCACTTGGGAATTCGCTCAATTGGGAATCGCTCACATGGGAATCGCTCACTTGGGAATTCGCTCAATTGGGAATCGCTCACATGAGAATCGCTCAATTGGGAATTTGCTCACTTGGAAATTCGCTCAATTGGGAATTTACTCACTTGGAAATTCGCTCAATTGAGAATCGTTCACATGAAAATTGCTCAATTGGGAATTTGCTCACTTGGAAATTCGCTCAATTGAGAATCGCTCATTTGAGAATCGCCCACTTGGGAATTCGCTCAGTTGTGAATCACCCACATGGGAATCGTTCAATTGGGAATAGCTCACTTGAGAATCCGCTCAATTGGGAATCGCTCACATGAGAATCACTCAACTGGGAATCTGCTCACTTCGAAATTCGCTTAATTGAGATTCACTCACTCGCGAATTTGCTCACTTGTGAATCGCCCACATGGGAATTTTTCAATTGGGAATTCGCTCACTAGGGAATTGACTCACTGGGAATGGCTCACTTGGGAATCACTCACTTGAAAATCGCTCACTTGGGAGTCGCTCACTTGGGAATCGCTCACTTGGGAATTGCTCACATTTGAGTACCCCGTACTCAGGTATCTCGAAAAGTACTCAAGTATTTTCAAGATGACATCTTGATTTTTTTCAAGATGGGATCTTGATTTTTTTCGATATGCTATCTTGATTTCTTTCAAGATTATTTTGAAAAAATTCGGTGCACTATGAAAAGTCGAACATCGAAAAACTCGTACTTATTGATTTTTTTGCGATCATGAAATTTTTGTGAATCATCTCAAAATTTTTGCGACGCATCATGAGAAAATGTTGTGCATCATGTTCAAAGGTAACAAATTTTTTCAAGTGGTGAGAAATTTTTTCAAGTGCTAACGATTTTTTTCGAGTGGCCCTCCTCGTATTTCGTTATGCACGACAATGCACGACAACTCAGTATAAAATGCGACTGAGTTGTCCTTGCAAATAAATGTATTGTCCCGCAGCATGGTCATCTATTGACGACAAAAGTCAAAGAGTTTATTTTTGATTTTTCAAAAAGTTCCTAATGTCCTTGTACCACAGGATAATTTTGGAAGGCACATAAAATTTTAGTGATTCAGTGTATTTTTCACATGATCATCACAATTCGAGAGCATATGTGCAACCAAAATGTTTAGAGAAGTGTTTTGCGGTGATAATACTTCATCAGAATGAAAGATATCTCATTTTCAATGATCAATTTTTTGTCATTAAACGATGGTTTTCTATTATGCAAATGTACACTATGCAATGTGCATCATGAACGTTCACCGTACGCTTCTGGGGTGAAAATGCACGATGCGCAATGCGCATAATCACTGCTCTAGGTAAGTTTTTACAGTGAAAATGCGCAACGCACATTGTGCAATGTGTGCCTTTACACATTTTGGACCGAGCATCATCACCGAAAAACAGATTTCTAATCATTCTGGTTCCACATATTTTCTCGAAATTATACTGTGTCTGACGACGATCGTGTGAAAAATTAGATTAACATTTTGTCACCAACAGTTGCCAATGGTCGCCGATTCCATAGGAATTTCATCAGCGACTGTTATCGATTTTACCTATTCAGAAGTGAAAAAAATTTTGGGATTTTAGTCGCCGACAATGGGCGACCGTCGCCGATTTTAATCCTAAGAATCAGGGAGGAAATTCGCGAAATAGAACACTGTCTTATTTTTCAGGACTGTCGCCGATTTGTTTCATGCTAAGCATAGCGAAAAAATTGCTCGAGGCGTCGTTAATAACTCAGTCAATTTTTTAGATATTCAGTTCAAGTAAAGTTCATTGAATGCACTGTGTTGATGGTCACCTCTTAACGTAAAAAAATTTGGAAAAGATTATGGGTCATTAAAATCGCATTAAAATCGCGATTTTGCGTACATTTGTGTGCCGATTTTATCGATTATTGCATTTTTTGAATTTTTAAACGCTTATAGCCTGGTGATTTTTCCTATACAGGTTATTTATCGAATAAAAATTGATAAAGGTCAACAGGTTACTCACAAAAAGGGCATTTGACCTTATTAAGGCTATTGTAAGTAGAAAGACGGGACAAAGATGATGATGAAGTGTGTAGAAGATGATGTTGCTTCAGTTTGAAAAAAACTAATTAAATTTGAAAAGGTCGTACAAAAAATGTTTTTGCAATGGGGCACGAGTAGGAAATATGAATGAAAAGCGTGATGACCCATCACTTCGATTGGTTGGGGGCAGGGCCGTGCCAAGGATTTTTGCGGCCCGGTGCGAAGTAGATTTTTGCGGCCCTATTTTTTAAAATTAGTAGGTATATACATCTATACAGTCCTAAACGTCTATGCAGTCATTTTCACGTGAAATAAGTCTTAAATGGGAAATTCTATTGGTGTTGCACATCTCATATTGCAGAAAAAAGTTTTTTTCTTGCATCACGAATCAGGATACATAAAGAATAGCATAGGCGAGGCAACGAAATTTTCTATGTGTATTACGTCCAACTGAATTCACACATTACTGAACGATACTGTGGCTACGTATACAAGTATACAAAAAAATTTTAAAAACGAACAAATAACATATTCACAACAATATTTTTCGAGCCTTTTGGGCTGAAAATCATAGGTGGCGCGACAGCGTCAACCTATAATATACTTGGCCCTCAAATTTCATGTCCCCCCCCCCCCTTAGAGCCAAAACGGTAAGAGCTAGAACCTTCGGGTTTTTTTGCATAATATCGGGCATAGGGGCAAACTATGGGGTGCCTTTTGTCATTTCGCCTCTATCTGCAAGTGGTGCTCGGTGGGGCCCCAAAAACAGGTAAAAAACGCACTTTTTTAGGCCCCCCAGTTCCACCATGCCCAGCAATCGGTGTGCCATATCCAACCTCCATACTTCGGCCTAAGCATCTTGGGGGTGTAATCTCAAATGCGAATTTTTTTTTCTTTGAAATATGGCCTCAATTCAATTATATGGTTGTTCAAAGTCCCGGAAAACGCCAAATTCCCCAATTTTGTTATATAATACTTATGGGTTCAAAAAAATAATTTTTTGCAGCATAATGCACTACTAATTTTTTTTGCAGTTTCAATTGAACCTGTAGCCTTATTGGGATTTTTGGGCTGCTATAGTTTTCGACCATTGGGAATTTGATGGACGCGGTCACTTTACACAAAAAATTATCCTTGGTGTAAACAAGCGTATTTCCGTAATTTTTCAGTGGAGGAAGTTTTCGACCGCGGGGATTCAATAGATATAGTCACATTACACAAAAAAAATTATCCAATGTGTAAACAAGCGTATTTTCGTGATTTTTTGCTGGAAGAGGTTTTCGACCACGAGGAATTCAATAAATGTGATCACTTTACACAAAAAGTTATCCCGTGAGTAAACAAGCGTATTTTCGTGATTTTTCAGTAGAAGGGGTTTTCGACCACGGGGAATTTGTTGAATGTGATCATCTTACATAAAAGAACTATCCTGGGTGTAAACAAGCGTATTTTTGTGATTTTCTGTGGAAGGGGTATTCGACTGCGGGGAATTCAATGGATGCTTCACTTTACACAAATAAGTTATTCAGGGTGTAAACATGCGTATTGCCGTAATTTTCTTGTGGAGGGGATTTCCGACCACAATGAATTCCATGAATGTGATCACTTTACACAAAAAATTATCTCGTGAGTAAACAAGCGTATTTCGAGATTTTTCAGTGGAAGGGGTTTTCGACCATGGGGAATTTGATGAATGTGATCGTCTCACATATAAAACTATTCCGGGTGTAAACAAGTGTATTTTTGTTATTTTTTGTGGAAGGTGTTTTCGGCTGCGGAAAATTCAATGGATACGTCATTTTACACAAAAATCTATCTGGGGTGTAAACAAGCATATTTTTGTGATTTTCTATGGAAGGGGTTTTCGACTGCGCGGGGAATTCAATGGATGCGTCACTTTACACAAAAAAATCATTCTGGATTTAACCAAGCCTATTTTCGTAATTTTTTTGTGGAAGGGGTTTTCGACCATTGGGAATTGAATGCGATCACTTTACACAAAAAGATTTCTTTGGGGGGGGGGGGGGGTTTGATCACTGAGAATTTAATAAATGTGATCACTTTACGCACTAATTCATACCGAGTGTAAACAAAGGTATTCCTGCGATTTTTTGGGTTGAAGAATTCTAGACCATGAGGAATTCAATAGGTGGTTTTTTTATTGTTTTTTTCTTCAAAAGATGGTTTTTTATTGTTTTTTTGAAGTGCAGATAACCAAATTTAAAACTTCAATGTGCTTCTATGAAAGTTTTCGTGCATGATTGAGGCCCACTAAAAAGAGGTGAACTAGTTTATTAGAAAATGCCCCGATGAGGCAGAAAAAAGGAGAATATACTTGCTTCGACAGTTGCCATGGTAGAAAAAGAAGTGGACTAGATTTTTGAGAAGTTGGGTCAAAGTTGGAAAAAATTCACTTCCTTTATATTGGATTTTCATTCTTTCGGAAAAAAATTGTCTATGTCTGTGAAAAAGTATATTCTGCAGCTGAGTGCATCAACACACTTTCCAACCAAGCATGTGCATCTCTGGAATTTTCAGGAGGGTACAGGCGTGGACCTTGGTGTTCTAGAATTTTTTGAGACAAAAAATTCAGAAAAAGTTGACCAAAAAATTTTTTCCATAACAAATTTTCCAGTTTCAAAACACTCGTAGAAGTTTCCCCATGTCCCCTCTCACACATGTTTGCTTCCAACTGTGTTAAACATTTTTACTGAATTTGGTGTCAACAAAAGGAATCAACTGAGGGAAAATGGCACATAAAATCCCATTCAGCTTTTTTAGAAGAAAGAGCTACAGCACAAAGTCTTCTAAGAACTGAATTAATTGTGCAAGATACGTTTCATTCACTCATTTTATATAACATATCATATAGAATTCACCCTGTAAGTTCTACTGATTACAAGCTACAAACAAATTTATTCTCTTCTATTTAACTATTCAACAAAATAGCATCATTCACAGTTTTTGGATTTAAACTGAAATTTGCAGAAAGAGCGCTTTTTGCGGGATTGCAAATGGGAAGCAATTTCACCCATCTTTGTCGCTCCGATCTTGCTTTCAAAAAAGTCGTACTGTTGCCGTGGGAGTACGAGTAGAGTCGGGGAGAACCGGGTACGGTATTTCGCGCACACTCCTAATATAGGCAGGCCTAAATCAGGTGCATTTTTGTATGCTTTACCCTGTTCTCCCATTTGCAGATCGGTGCCCAATCACTTTAACCAAATCCCAGTTGCACTAAAGGGGTCTGAGCTCGAGCTCGAGGTAATCTCGAACAAAAAGGCCACTCGGTTTGATCTCAAGTTCGGTATAATTTGAATGTCATCCAGATCATAACGAGCTCAATGTCGAGATTATCCCCAGCTCGAGCTGTCGGGTTGCACTAAAATTTTCGCATAATTTTCTTATTCCTAAAGCAAATATATATAAAAATTTCTGCAATTCTAAAACCCGAACTTAAACTTCAGTTTTAGTTAATCCTGAAGTGAGTATGATTTGTGCATTGGAAGAAAATAATTTGGACATTGTGAATAGCTTAAACTCAGGATCATCAATTTAATCCCGATGTTGAGATTATCCTCATGTAGGGTTAGTGCAACGAACCTCAGGTTCCTTTGTAGTTCTGAAAATGACTGTAATATGCCTCCCTCACTATTTTTCAGCTAGTGTGAAAGGCAGGAGTTTTGAATTGGTCGTGAGTTAGAATGCTATCGGTTTACCATTTCTTTACACTTGAAGTCAGGTGCATATAATTTTCATATAGAAAAGTTTTACTGTAGTTGATGCCAGTTGAAGGACAAAATGCATGATGCTGCAGAATATACTTTTCCACAGACATAGACAATTTTTTTTGAGAAAGAATGAAAATCCAATATAAAGGAAGTGAATTTTTTCCAACTTTGACCCAAGTTCTCAAAAATCTAGTCCACTTCTTTTTCTACCATGGCAACTGTCTAAGCAAGTATATTCTCCTTTTTTCTGCCTCATCGGGGCATTTTCTAATAAACTAGTTCAGATATAACTTCTGAAAAGTCAATATTGGAAGACAAATCGTTTTCAATTTTCAAAGTTTTCAATACAACGTGAAGCTGGCGAGTATGATAACATTATAGGAAACAGTTAAATACGTGCTGAGATACATACAGACAAATGTGTAAAACTATCGATACAGACTTTACACAGTGAAACACAAAGACGTGCTCCTGCCTTGTCGAGCATACACGTACAGTACAGTATGACACGTATGTAAGCTAGTTCAGCTCAAGTTCTTGCGGCCCCTAGTGAATGATGAAACATCAAATTTTCTGTTACACAGAAGTGCACATTATTATTTTTATTCGTGTTCGCATTGTCTAGCATACATATAGTGTACAATATATGTATACAAAGTACAAACTTAGGTCAGTTAAGTTTTTGCGGCCCCTAATTCTTTGCGGCCCGGTGCGGCTGTACCCTTCGCACCCCCCAAGGCACGGCTCTGGTTGGGGGAAAAGCAGTCTTGATGAGGATAAAATGTATCAGAACGGATAGAGGCAGAGTTCACTAGTTGGTCTGCGTGTCGGGGATGCGTATTTTTAGGATGAGATAAAAATAGCATAGTATAGGCAGTGGAAAATTTTGTAAGTGTGTTTAGTCGTGTGGTGGTCGTTACTTTTCAGTTTTTTCTTTGTTCTGTTTTGTGTGTTGTATAGCATATTTCCTAATTTCTGTAATTTATTTAGTTCTGTTTTTTTCATGTTTTGTTGGTTCAATTTTAATGTTTTCATAATTTTTTGTTGATTTTAATTTTTTTTCGTTTTTTGTGCTTACAGATCAAAATTTATGGTTCTCGATTAAACTTAATGATTTTTAATTAAAATTCATCTTTTTTTATTATCATTCATCATTTTTGATCAGAATTTCATGATTTTAGATCAAAAATTTTTAAAAGTAAAATGATAAATTTTGACATTTTTCATCGAAATTACTAATTTTTGATCAGAATTTCATGATTTTTGATCAAAATTTCATGAATGTTAATTAAAATTTCATTATTTTTGATCATTCAAAATTGTTGAATTTTGATAAACATTTTTGATTTTTGATCAAAATTACTGATTTTTGATTAAAATTTTCTGATTTTTGATCAAAATAAAATCACAAAATTTTTGACGAAAATTTGTAATTTTAAATGAAAATTACATGATTTTGACCATTTTTAATCAAAATCTTTGTTTTTCATCAAACGAATAATTCCAACAATTTTTGATGAAAATTCGTGATTATTGCATCAAAAAAGATATAAATATCAGGTTTTTTAAGATTATTTTTCTTCAAGTTTTTCATTTTAAATTTTTTAATAATTTAAATTTGAAATTTTTTGAATTTAAAAATTTTTCAAATTCCGAAATTTTTTCAAATTTTGAAATTTTCCAAGTTTTTATATTTTCCAAATTTTGAAAGTTCTTGAATTTCGAAATTGGTTTAAATTTTTAAATTCTTTAAATTTTTAATATTTTTCGATTTTGAAATTTTAGATTTTTTCCAAATTCTAAAATGTTCAAGATATTGGAATTTTCAATTTTTGAAATTTTAGAAATTTTGAATTTTTCAAATTCACTTAATTTCAAGATTTTTTAAATTTCGAGATTATTTAAATTTTAAATTTTGGAAGTTTTGAGCAAACAACTTTTAGCGTTTTTGGTTCAGAATTTTGAATATTTTTTTATAAAAATTCAAAATTTTTGGATACTTTCATTAAAATTCAACATTTTTTGCAAATTCTCGATAATTTTATTTTTTTATTTAATTGCAGTTTTTTATAATTTATCAAAAATTTCAAGATTTCATTCATGATTTACGATTAACATTTTATGATCTTTGATCAAAATTGCTGATTTTTTCTCAAAGTGATTAATTTTGACAGTTTTCAGTCAAAATGATTGATTTTTGATTGAAATTACAAAATCTTGATCAAAATTACTGATTTTTAATCAAAATTTTTTTATCTTTGTAAGTCATAATTTTTGATTAAAATTTCATGATTTCTGATCGAATTTCGAATAAAAATTACTATTTTTGGATGGCCTTTGTTGAATTTTGAATTAAAATTTCAAAAAATAATTCGAAATTCTGATTTAAATTCGTCATATTTAACATAAAAAGTGTATTTTTTATGACTTGAAAAAACTCAAATTTTGACAAATTTAAGAAAAATTTAAAACTCAAAATTTTAAAATTTTTGAATCAAAATTCACATTTTTGGATAAAATTTTTTTAAATTTTGACCTTAAATTTGCGACAAAGCTGTGATTTTTAGAAATTTTTCGAAATTTCAATTTTTCAAATTTCTCATTCAAGCTCAAATTTGGATGGATTTTCATCAAAAAATTATATCCGTAACTTTCAATTAATTTCAACTAATAGTTTCAATTTTTGATAAACTTTGATAAATTTTGAATTAAAATTTTGAAAAAATAATTCAAAATTCTGATTTAAATTCGTAATATTTAACAAAAAAGTGTATTTTGGTGTTTTTTCGCTGTTTTTCCTATTTTAAATCTCGCTGTAATAAACAAAAATGTTTAAAAAATTATTTCAAAATGGATATTTTGTGAAGAAAAAATTTCTTTTCCGACAATTCTAAATTTAAACTTTAAATTTTTTGATAAAATGTGATAAATTTATAATCGAAATTTTAAAAAAAATTTTTAAAACGCTTAAAATTTGTGATTTTCGAACTGTTTCTGAAAAATTTTCAAAATTTCAGTTTCCTAAATTTCTCATTCTAAGTGAAATTTTCAGAAAATTTCATGTGAAAATCACATTTTCTAGATTTTTTCTTGAATTTGCAGCGTAAGTTGTAAAAAAAACATTGAAACTTGCCTAGAAAAAACTCAAGGTTTGATGAATTTTCACCGGAAAATTTTGCTTTTTCCCAGTTTTGATCAATTTTAAATTTAAATTTCAATTTTTAAATAAAATTTGATAAATTTTGATTTGAAGTTGAAAAAATTTTTTCGAAAATTTTACATTTAAATTTTAAATTTTGAAATAAAGTTAGAAAAAATTTTAAATACCAAAAAAACCTATTTTTAGTGATTTTTAGAACAATATTTTGATGAATTTTGACAAAATAATACATAATAAGGAAAATTTTGAGTAGAAAAATTTTAAAATTTTTGGATCAAAATTAGAATTGTTTGATATAATTTCTTAATTTTTGACTTGAAATTTGCGAAAAAACACGTAGAATTCCTGATTTCTAAAAAATATTGAAAATTTCAATTTTTAAAATTTCTAATTTCAAGTCCAATGTCAATGTAAAAATCAAATTTTTAAAATTTTCGATGGATTTGGAGTGTAAATTTTGAAAAAAACAATGAATTTAGACTGGAAAAAACTCAAATTTTGATGAATTTAAAAAATTTTTAAGTTCAAAATTTTTTAATTTTTGAACCAAAATTCGCATTTTTTGATTAAATTTTTAAATTTTTACCTGAAATTTGCCAAAATACTGTGATTTCTAACAATTTTTCGAAATTTAAAATTTTCAAATTCCTCATTTAAGCTCAAATGGGGATGGATTTTCATCGAAAAATTATAATATTTATAATTTTCAATTAATTTCGAATAGAATTCACAATTTTTTGATAAAGTTTGATTGATTTTAAACTAAAATTTCAAAAAATAACTCAAAATTTGAATTTGAATTCGCCATATTTGACAAAAAAGTGTGTTCTTTGTGATTTTCGTTTTTTTATATCTTGAGTGTCGTCGAAATAGGCAAAAATGTTTGAAGAATTATTTGAAAATGAATACTTTGTGAAGGAAAAAATTTCTTTTTCAAAAATTTTTAATTTAAAGTTTAAACTTTCTGAAAAAAATCTGATAGATTTTGAATAAAAACTTTCAAATAAAATGTTAAGAAACGCTCGAAATTCGTGATTTTTGAACTGTTTTTGAAAATTTTTCAAAATTTCAGTTTCATAAATTTTTAATTCTAAGTGAAATTTTCAGAAAATTTCATGTGAAAATCACATTTTTTCGATTTTTTATTGAATTTCCAGCCCAGGTTCCGAAAAAAACATTGGAACTTGCCTTGAAAAAACTCAAATTTTGAGGAATTTTCACCCAAGAAGTTTGTTTTTTCCCAGTTTTAGTCAATTTTAAATTGAAATTTCAACTTTAAAAATAAAATTTCAATTTAAAAAAAATTAAATTTAAAAAAAATTAAATTTAAAAAAAATTAAATTTAAAAAAAAATTTAATTTAAAAAAAATTAAATTAAAAAAAATTTATTGTAAAAAAATTTTCTAATTTTTAAAGTTTTGATTCAAAATTTAAAAAATTTAACATTCCAATTTAGGTCCGTCATATTCAAGCACAAATTTAATTTCCAGTGGTTGTTAAAACAATACTTTGATGAATTTTGCGGAAAAAATATGATAATGTAATTTTTGGGTAGAGAGATTTCAGAATTTTCGGATCAAACTTCGAATATTTTTATATAATTTCTTAATTTGACTTGAACTCTGCGAAAAACATTAAAATTTTGAATATATAAAGTGATATATAAATGATGACATATAAAGTGAAATTTCCACAAGTTTTCATCCAAAAATCATATTTTTTAAAGTTTTTAATCTATTTCGAATCAAAATTTCAATTTTTAATAATAAAATTTGATGAATTTTTTCAAATTTCAAAAACATAAATAAAAATTTTAATTTCAATTCATCATATTCAACAAAAAAGTGTATTTTTTTATCAAAATCTATGATTTTCGATCAAAATTACATGATTTTCGCTAAGAACAAATAATTTCAACAATTCTTGATCAAAATTTGCGATTTTTGCATCAAAAATATATAAAAATCAGGTTTTTAAATTATTTTTCTCCAAATTTTTCATTTAAGATTTTTAAATTTGGAAATTTTTTTAAATTTTAATTGTTCTATTATTATTTAAAGTAACATTGTTAGAACCAAAACTCAAAAAGGTTCCATCTGAAAAAGATGTAAATTTCCAACCAGTTCCACATAGTGGATAAGAAGCCCCTTATGTCTACTTTTCCTCTTTCTGAAAAAGCCTTGAACCACCAAACGCAACCCAGTGCCTGCTTAAAGTGTGATGTGAATTTTTTTCAAACAAAAGCCAATGTTCGTAAGGGCCATGCTCTGCCACTATAGTTAGTGTCAAACGAACCATTTTGAATTTTAATATATGTTTCTGAAAATTCAAATAAAAATTTTTGTATCCAATCAACACTGATCCTGAACAATCAAAATTCAAGTAAAAAATTGTTAGACAAACTTTTGAATGGGATACCTATAGTCTGTTTTTCTAGAAATGCTTCTAAATAATGAAAGTGGAAAGCAAGTAGTATTTCAGATTTTCACGATTTTCTGATAAACAATATGTCGTATAGGACTGGAAATTTCTGATCATACTAAACTCACCTTTAACAATTTTTCGAGTGAAAAATTTTACGGGAAAAGCTTTATGTAAACGATTTTGACGACAGTACTGATTTGTGGCACTCCAATTCGGAAGCATTTTATAAAAAACAGACTATAGTTAAATTACAGTTCATTTAAAGCTAGATTTAACTGATCTAGTCGTCAAATATGTTTGTTGATAATAAATCATTGCACTAAAATAATTTGGATCATCCCCAGCTCGAGCTGTCAGGCTGCATTAACATTTTCTCATAATTTTTTATGACTATGAATATAAAAATGTCCGCCATTTCCGAACTCGAGCCTGAACCTAAGTAGTTAATTCTGAAGTGAGGTTTGTTAATGCAACTGCGAGAAAGTAATCTCGACATTAGGATTAGCTCAAACTAAGGATCAGCAATTTAATCCCGGTGTTGAGATTATTCTCAGGCTGGGTTAATGCAACCAACCTCCAAATTTTATAGTGCTTTTTTCAATTTTTTTTGGAAAACAATTCATCATGATAGGAGAAAACATCAATAAACAATATAATATCCACGAGATTATAAGCGAGAAAAAATTTTTTTCCATAAATTTTACATATATCATATAACAACGAAACTTTTGAGATTGAATATTCGCCAAATTTTTTCCCGAGGCGTCTTTAAAACAGAAACATACGATTCTGAATACAAATTTAAATAATACACTGAACTCGTTTGAAAAAGAAACAAAGAAAAAACATAACTCTAAATGGAGGAAATAAACTTATCAAAAGATGCATAAAAGAAAACACCAAAAAACGATTTGCTAGGAAATTGACGAAAAAGTTTATCCTGAAAGTATTAAAAGGATGTTCATAACCGATTAAATAATGAGAAAAAGGAGAAAAATTATTACAAACACATACAATATTTGGGGTAAGTGGCCTACATAATTAGTGTTATCTTATACCTGCTTTTCTTACAAATTTTATTCTTCAGAAAAAACGATTCAAAAGTTTTGTTTTCTAAAATTTCAGATTGCCTCCTAATCAATACTTGAAAATTTTTCCTAAAAATTTCCCATGGATCTTTCAATTCATTTTTCTTTTCGTAAAACATTCTTGACTGCCAAATACTTTTTTGAGAAGTACAAATGATCAGATTTAACACCACAATTTTCTCACGACTTGCATACCTAGGCTTTACACCAAAAATGAAATTTTCAATATTCATATTTAAATCCTTGTCTATGCCCTTCAAGGCTATAGCAATTTTGATCCAAAAATCTGTTATCCTAGGACAGAGAGCGAAAACATGATAAACATGTTCTCTTTCAAATCTGCCTTCATGTAAACAAAACTTACAACTTGCATCGAAGTTTGGATCCATGTGATTTATTTTTGATCTGGTCAACAGAAACCTGTGAATAATTGAAAATCTAATGTTTCTCCCATATCCATCTAAAAATTTAACTGGACTACAAGTTAATAACTCTAGAATAGTTTTCCTAGGTTTCTGAGTATTTTATGTTTTTCTCAAGTATTTTATGTTCCCAATATTCAGTGATTTTTGGTTGGCACTTTTGTACAATTTTGTCTAGGATTATAAGATAAAACACTTCTGTAGAAACATGATCCAAATGGAGAGATCTCCCTCCTACTTCAACTACATTATTATTTAGAAGCTGGAACTTAGTATTTATTTCTGCAGTTCTGATTCTCTTATATAACCCAGGGACTTGCATTCTTGCCAGCTGTCTTTTTGACTTATTTTTTACTTTATCTAGAAAGAAAAAACTATTATCAAGATTCCTTTTTTCCATCTTTATCAGAAGCATCAAGTTCATTGCTTCAATGTTTGCAATGACATCGACCATACCTATACCTCCTGCCAGGGCCGTAACCAGGATTTTCCCAAGGGGTGGGTAATGACCAGACCATATAAAATGTGCCTAAACTAAAAAAGTGAGGGCGCGCAGCGCCCGATCTTCGGGCTGGGGGGTTTGGGGTGGCGCGCCTAAGCGCCCCCCAACTGGGTCTGGGGCGGAGCCCCAGAAACTTTGAAAAATATGCGTTTTATATGCTGAAGAAACATTAAAAATTAATGTTTTTGGACCACGTTTTTGTTATAATTTGCTGAAAAATGTGGCATAATCCAGCTTAAAACTACAATTATCTCATATTGAAACATTTCCACAAGAATATTTACATTTCAGTAAATCTAACGCAAAATTAAACCGAGATATTCAACATCCAAATATACATTTGTCTTATTTAAACACCTCCATTCAATTCAATAACGCTTATTGTCAAAATTTATTCTCACTCATTCTACGCAACTAAATGATGAACTCTAAACGACGATTTTGCTGCTTAGCAAACAAATCTATAACTTCTTCAACATCCAGGTTCACGTGAATACACTTTAAAAACTGGTAGGAAAATGAGTGGTGAACAATATTATTAAATAAAATAGTGATTCTATACACTATTGTTAACACACAAAACAATTGACAAAATTGAAAAATTTATCCAATCGCCAAGGGGTGGGTAATTACCCTCCCTACCACCCCCTTAAATACGGTCTTGCCTCCTGCATTCGGGGGTAATTTTAGCTTCTCAGTTGCTACCAGATTCCTATTAGATCTATTTGACCAAATAAACTTTGTAGCAAATTTTTCAATGTATTTAACAAAATCCGGCTTTATATCACAAAACAAGGCTGAATACCATAGTTTAGACAAAAAATATGTATCAATAATTTTAGCTCTGGCATAATATGAAATTTTACTTGATGCTAGGTTTCCTCTAAATTTACTGATTTCTTCTTTCAATGCTTTAACATTTTCATCTTGTTCAGCTCCCTGCTTATTGAAGTAGATTCCATAGATTCTCATCTTTTCAACAAGGAAGTCTCTACATTCATGTGGAATATTTTCTTTCATGTCACCAATGCAAAGAATTTTAGTCTTTTCTTTTTTCAAAGTAGCCCCAGAGGCTTTTCTGAACATTTCATACACATCAAAAATTTTCCTGACTGATTCATAATCTTTCAAGAAAAAATTTGTATCATCAGCATAACAATTTATCTTGAATTCTTTCCCTAGAACTTGTAATCCTCTTATTAGACTATTTTTCCTGATGTGATTGCATACTGTCTCTGATACAAGCACATAAATCAAAGGTGATAATGGACAGCCTTGTCTTATTCCTCTGCTTACATTAATTGGAAAAGTTTCATAGCCATTCACCAACAATGATGATTGCAATTCCCCTAAATTATAAATTATTTTTATCCATTGTATGAATTTTGGATCAAAGTTGAAAAGACTAAAGTAAATTATCAAGGATATAGTCCCATTCAACAATGTCAAAAGCTGACATGTGAACTACCAATAAAATTAAAGCTTTTTCTTCTGTTTCCTTTTGATAATGAATCAGATTATAGATGGACAACAATCCATCTCTGATATCTCTTCCTTTCACTGCACATGTCTGGTTTTCATGTACAATGTCAGGCATGATACTTTTCATTCTATTAACCAAGATTTTTGCCAACATTTTATAATCAACATTTAACATTGTTATTGGTCGCCAACTACTTCTTTCAGACTTATCATGTTCTCCTTTATATATCTGAGATATAATACCATGATACATTGTATTAGTCATTTTACCTGAATCGTATATAATAGAGAATAATGTCTTCAATACCAAAGAATCAATAAACTTTTGATAATACTCAATAGGAATTCCATCACTTCCAGGTCATTTTCCTTTCTTGAATGAGAAAATTGCCTTTCTAATTTCTTCTTCTGAAAATTCTTCTCTGAGTAACTTGTTTTGATCATCAGAAACCATTTTAGTAGATTTTTCTTCCAAGAAAATTTGTTTGTGTTCTCTACTTGTGCCAACTGTTTTGAAAAGCTTCTCATATTGTCTCCTATACTCTTCTAAAACTTCTAATTGATCCTCTAATATATTACCACACTCTGTCTTGACTGAAGTTATTGTTCTATTCTCAGCAGACCTTTTTTGCAAAACTTTTGCAGTTGCAAGTGAACATCTATCAGGAAGAATGTCTTGATAATGAGTTTTACTCAGCTTTTCATTAATTAGACCCTTGATCACTATTTTATACTCATTCTTAACTTTTCTATATTCTTTTCTCAATCCCAGATCCTGATTATTACATTTCAATTTTTCTCTTATCTCATTCATTTTGTTTTCACAATTCTTCCTTATTCTAAAATTCTTCTTATCAATTTTCTTTTTGAGATATATAAAATCCTGCTTTATGTTTACTTTGAAATTTTCCCATTTATTAATTAAGGATTTGCCTGAAGTGTCCGTAAGATCTTCAAAATTTTTCTCAAAAGAATTTCTAACTTCTTTTATGATCTAATTTTCTTTTGTACTAAGATAACTACTATTCATTTTCCAAAAAGAAGGCCCAAATGTGACTAGCAAAAAATTTAATTTGATAGTTACCATAAAGAGCTTGTGATCACTTATTCCTAAATCAGGTACTCTGTAGCTCTTGAAAGAGTCAGACAAAAATTTTGTTGTGTAAATTCTGTCAATTCTTGAAGCAGATTTATGAGCATTGGAAACATGTGTAAAAATTTTCAGCTTTGGATGGTTTAGTCGAAAAATATCATACAATCCCAGCTTACTTTTCACAGCCTCGAACTCTTCTTTTCCTTTTTCTTCTTTTTTGAATCTGAATGAGTCTCTGTCAAGAAGACCACACTCTGTAATATTGAAGTCACCTAGGATGATTGCCTCATCGTGATGCCTTAAGGAATCATTGATTTTTTGTAAAGACTGTCATAAAAATTTGCTCTATCAGGTTCTTTCGCAGGAGCATATATTACCATAATATAAAACTTTTTCTTTTCTAGTTCTGCAAGATATGCTAGTACCCTGCCTTTCATTTGAAAAACTTTTCTCTTCAATTTTAGTCTACAAGTATGGCTAACTAACAAAGCCATACCAGTACAGTTTGTGACAGCAGAAGAAAGTTTATAAGCAAAATATTTCTCAAAAGTACACTTAAAAAGGAATGAATCTTTTTTAGTTTTAAAATGTGTTTCCTGTAAAGCTAGAATATCTATATCTTTTGTTTACTCATAAATTTTGCTCAGTTTCAAATCATTCCTCAATAACCCTGCACAGTTCAGAGTTGCTACTCTGAGCATATTCCCTTGCCTAGCAGTTGTTGGAAAATAAAAATAAAAAAGCTAAGTCAAAGAGTTCCAATCAAAGCAGGGTTAGAAAATTCTGACCAGAATGCTTAGATTGTAGGCCGCTTACTATCATTTACATCAGGTGATAAAACTTCTGGGCCCCTTTTAACTTGCAAATTCACAAAATGAGTGGATGGCTCTGCTTCTTTTTGAAAATCAATGTTTGATCGCATTTTGTCCCGTAACTTCATCAAAATTTTGCCAAAATTGTTTGCTCCCCAATTACTGCGATTGTCAATACGCAGATCCTCCATTCGTATACCGATACCCCAATACGGATCAAACAGGTTTGTTTCGACTAATTCATAATCGAGCGTATTAAATAAGGCACAACGTAAATGCTTCAACTGGGAATATTTATACCAATTTGCCTTGTACAATGTCCTAGAAGCAAATTCAGCCCAAGGTGTTGTCCGGTTGCTCCAATTTGATTCTCTTTCTCTGGAAGATTAATTGCGCTGGCCTTTTGAGCAAATAAATAATGTTCGGTACTCTTATAAGCTTGACCATGGACGGTAAATTTACATGGGAAATGGTTTGACAAAATACATTTGTAGGTATAAAATGGTATATAGTCCCATTTTTTTGACATTAATGTGAAATTAAATAGATCAGGGTAATTATTCATGGACGCGTTTTGTTTTTCTACGACATTGATTTTCGAAATTGATAAATCTGAGTTTACACTTGCTACTGATGAACTTTCTGAATGTGTTGGATTATGTGCTTGTGTTGTTGCAGTAACAGATGCATAGGATTTTATGTTTGTCGGTGGTTTAGGAAGGTTTTCGTAAGTAAGGCTGCAATCTTTCCGCATGTGGCCCGGCTGCATACATTTTTGGCGATAAGTTTCCATGCCATAAAACCAGGGTTGTAATTTAATAGGTTTAATCATTGGTTGAACGTGAAACCGAACAACACCGGGGATTTTAATTTCTGGTGTAATCTCGATTTTAATACCTCGAACATTTGAATGGATCAATTTGCAGTCTTTAATTGGCAAAAATTTTGTATTATTATCATCGGCAATTTTAAGGCCAGGAAATTTAATCATTAGCCAATTTTCTACTTCAGAATGTTTAACGTATCCAGGTACGGTATTACCATATAAATGTCCTAAGTTTAGAATTTTTGTAATTCGAGATGGAGGTGGCTTGATTACTTCTACTTTTAAGTTGAATATATTATATTTCATCATTACAGCTTGATCACGCTTTTTTCGTGTCTTGAAATGGAGTTTTATTGTGATGTTATTTAGCATGGATATATTATTGGGCAAAATATCATTAGCATTTTTTGTTTTAAGTTGGACACAAATATTAATTAATGTCTTTTTCTTAAAAATTTCATTATTCAAAGATATAAAACCAATTTTACTGCTTTGGGACTCGTATATTTCTCGCAGGGTCGGCGTATTATTATCCACCGGACCAATTTCATCTAAACTCATTGGGGCTTGTTCCCCGTCTTCTTCATCACTGTTGTCAGCCATTTAACATAAATCCAAAAAATAAGTAGTTGAAGAAAAATGAACATTCGATTCAATATTAATTTTTCAAATCGACGTAAATCAAAGTTGATGCCACAAGTAGCCGAAGATCCTTGTGGCAATAATTTTTCAAATCGATGTAAATCAAATTTGATGCCACAAGTAGCTGTAGATCCTTGTGGCAAATAAATAACTTGATCAGCAAATAAGTTAAAATCGTAGTAATTCAAAGTTGATGCCACCAGTGGCTGTTGATCCTCGTCGCAAATAAGTAACTTGATCAGCAAATAAATTAACGTTTTTCCAATCTTAATATTTTAGGGTAAAAACCTAAAATCGACATTAGGATTAGCTGAAACTAAGGATCAGCAATCTAATCCCGGTGTTGAGATTATTCTCAGGCTGGGTTAATGCAACCAACCTACGAATTTTATAGTGCTTAAGGCACCCTTTTAATCACAGGCATAAGTTGTAAAAAACAAAACAACTATAATTTGTCCATGCATCTCTGTTTTTTTCGTCCAGAGGGAGAGACAGTTTTGAATCAGTCAGGAGCTACAATGCTATTGGTTTAACATTCCTGTACATTTGAATAAAGTCAGCCGTCAGCATGATTACATGCAATTTGCATCCACAAAAATTTTACTATAGTTCACACAATGCTAGAAGAAGGACTAAATGCATGATAGTAGTAAGGCCGGACCGTATAGGTCGTACGCTTAAGGATACCCTATCTTTTGTGTATGACCTATAATTTGTCATTTTTGGCCGATTTATAGGTCGTACAGTAAACATACACGTTTTGCTTTTGTTGGATTTACAGGTCGTACAGTAAACATATACGGTTAATTTCTTCGTCGATTTATAGGTCGTACAGTAAACATATAGGTCGATTTATAGGTCGTACGGTTAAAAATGTATGTTCTAGAGTTACCGTAATAGTAGAATTACGGTAATTTTTCGATTATGGTAATAAATGTGTTACTGTGGGTGGAAAAGGAAAATCAATGATGAACGCAAAAAGGAAAACTAAAATGAACAAAAAATGGAAAAGAAATAAAAAGATATTGTGTGTAAAAACGGCTTCCCCTCTGGGAAGAGGAAGCCCACAAAAATTTGCACCCCGGACCCCCTTTGTCAAAAGGGTGCCACCTGCAGGTGTAAATATATTTCGGAGGTCCCATTTTCTGAACGATCGTTCAAGTCAACAAATGTCAGAACGGTCAATCTGGTCAGTAATGGTCTGTTTAATGAGTAAAATATTGGGAGAGTCATTACGCGATGAAACATTATCCTTACGGGTGCATGCATATAAATTTTGATGTTCTGCCAAAAATGACCAAGAAGGTCTTTTATAAAAATGACCAGAGCGAGTTGGCCGTAAAAAGCATGTAGACAAAAAAGGTCTTTTATAGAAAGATGACCAAACGAGAAGGTTGTAAAAAGCGTGCGGAAAATTTGACGAGTTAAAAAATCTTTACGTATCAAAAATTTTTAATTCAATGCAACATTCTATTTTATTATAAAACTTTTGAAACACTATTTTATTTTTGTTTATCACTAAAATATTGTAGTCTAAATACAAAAATAATAACGTGAACAAAAAATGGAAAACATAAAAGAAAGAATTCATTTATAAAATTGACCCCCTCCGCCCACGGAGGAAGTCCTTCAAAAAACGCACCCTCGGGCTACAAAATAAGAGGTGCGCCATCTGCAGGTTCACAGAAAAGCTAAGCGGAAGCCCTGCATACTGAACGATCGTCCAAATTAGAACGGTCTTTTAGATCAGAATGCTCAATTCCACATATAAAAACTCTAAGAGTCTATAAAACTTGAAACATTATTCCTACGGGTTTATACTTATAAAATCGTAAATGATCAAATTCTTTTATAGAAAAATGACCCAAAAGAATGGGCATAAAGAGCATGTAGAAAAGTGAACAGTTGAGATGAAAAATATTCTAGATGTAAAAAGTAATTGATACCTCAAAAACATTTGAAGAAAAGAAAAGAAAAGAAAAAGAAAAAGAAAAGAAAAAGAAAAAAGAAAAGAACTAAATCATCAATATATGAACGTTATTCTACGTATCAGAAATTAATACATTATATTGGATGATTTATGTAGGTAGATGCGGTTTTGTATACAGAGTGTTTCCCAGAGCAAACATAGAAAGGTTAGACAGCTGAAGCCATTTAGATCATAAAACCAATTAGAAATGCTAGAAAAGGTCAAAGGTTCTATAAAACACGGTAGCAAGAGAGGCTTTACCAAAATAATTAAGGTGGTGATTATTGTTATTTTGATAGTTTTCTAGAATAACCTAGAGCCTAAAACCTTTAAAGAGACGCAATACCAAAACAATTAACGTGGTGATTATTGTTATATTGATAGAAACTTCAAAGAAAAACCGAAAAGATTCAACCAAAAAGCAGAAAAAACCAGAAAAGGTTTAATGAGGGTAAAGAGGTATAAATAGAAAAAATAGAAGAAGAAGAACCATTCTTATTTTTGTACTTGCGCGCGACACCCGAGACTACCAATGGAAGCCGTTTTCGTTAGGTTTATTTCGACGTTGAGAGCCGCCTACGAGGCTTACGGTACATTGATTTTACAAATATTTTGAATTAAAATTAATATGTATACTATTTTATTATTTTTAATTTAGAGCCGTTTTTAACGACGGCCGACATTGACGCGTGGGCGTCCGTTTTCTGGGAGGAGGCCTCGACAGACTTCAAGAGCTGGTGGAAAAGCCAGCGAGGGGTTGAATATCCGGCTAGACAGAAACCCTTTTGGGGTTTCATGAAATGTCTACGCCGGATGTTTGAAAACCCTTCGCTGGTCGACGGCCACCTAGCCTCGCACCTGTGGAATATCCTCCCCCCAGGTGCGAGGGCTGAATGGGAAAACGCCGACGGTCGTTACGTCGAGGAGAGGGTAAAACTAGCGCTGCTGCGTTTCTAGTAAGTTCAGATGTTATAGTTAAAACACGTAGTAGACATATAAATTTTATATTTAATGAGAGTAAAATTATTATAAGCTTTTACTACAATATTTCAAGATAAATATGCGTAGGTTAAAATGTGCTAACTGCAACATGTTACAGATTTCTAATTCATGTATATTAATGTATGGTATATAGCTGAGTTGTCTAAAACTTGACAAAGAACATTTCTAGAATATTCTAGAAGCTTTCAATTATTTACACGATTTATACGATAAAATTTTACGATAAAATAAAGGCTATTGATAGATCTTGTACCTATTACTTAACAGTTAATTGATATATTAGAGTAAAAATTTTTGTTTAACTAAAATAGTTATTAAAATTTGTAAAAATTTTAGTGGATACGCGTGAAACCTTTAGCGTGGGGGTGCGATGGCGGCGGCGGCGGCGAAGGCGAGTGTATATATGTATATTTTATTTTGTTTTTAAATTTTGTATATATGTATAATTTATTCTATTTTGTTTTAAATTTTGTATATATATATATTTTGTTTCAAATAAATTAAATTGAATTAAAATTAATAAAATTTTTTATTTATTGCGTTTAATAGTAAAGGTATTTTCTTTAGAGTTCTACTATGAGTGTGTGTGTATGTGTCAACTTCGGGAATATAAAAAAGGGTTTACTGTAGTCAGATATTTAGAGATGTACGAGTAAACGATATGTAGAGAATATGCACAAACAGGTCTTAGGGTAAAAAGAACGTACAAGATAATTACGTAGTACTGTAGAATTAAAGGAGAAAATAAAGGAAAGAAGGAGTAATAAAAGGAAGTTCATTTATAATTAGGAATAAATTAAAAGAATATTTCTAAACAATAGCTAAAGAGAAGGAGTGTATAAACAACAACTATAAGTGATTTTTTATTATAAAAAAATGAGATGAAATGTACATATAAATATAACGTATTTAAATACTATAATCTGTAAAGGTTTCACGATTTTTATCAATCATTACGAGAGAGTCAAATTCTGCGTATATAAGTGCTTCAATACCGCCATCTGGTATATCCTCTCCAAAATTCATCTGTAAACTAGTGGTTCCTTCACGTACGAGTTCCCAAAAATTACCATCCATACCGCAAGGAGTCAAATCAAAAACAAAAACCGTGTTATGCGTTGTAAAAGAATTTCGAGTAATTTCATTACCCTTGTTATCTGTACCGATTCCTACACCCTCAAATAATTGTACAAAAGTGCGCAAATATTTGTTTTCTTTAAAATTTAGCATATATGGTGTTGTAGGTAAGGTTGTAGTACCACTTGTTATTTTAATCTCGTTTAATCCGAAATGCTTAAAATTGAAGGGGCTTTGATTATAATCACCCCTAGCAGCCGAACCATCAACGAGCGCCACAACGAGACGACGAGGTAAAGGACCTGTGAACAATGAGTTCAGAGGAGCTGAGCGACGACTAGTTGTTATGTATAGACTTGTAACATGACATCGACGAATAGGGTATTTTGCAGCTGTATTTTGTAACATGGATTCAATAGCTAGATTGATATTATCCGCAACTTCAACTTTTTTAATAAATAGAGACATGCTTTTAACTTCGATTTTATAAGCTTCGTTGTCAGTAGATATAAATTTTTGCAAGCAAAAATCATCTCTATGTCTGTATAAATCAATTTTCAAAGTACATTGATTCAATAGAAAACGTTCTTGCATAAATAGATCGGCGTGTATAGGAGCCATTAATTCAACAACTGCACTATTTTTGAACATCTGAACTCTTTCCAAAGCACCCTTGTTTTTCTTTATATCGAGAACATCGCCATTTTCAAAAGCATAACCAGCAGCTGCAACATGTGTCGACTTAGCATCACGACCATAGTTCAATTCCGTTTCCAAATAAGATCTGTAAGCGTATCTATCCCCACTGAAATGTTAAAATGTTAAAATTAAAAAAGGTAAACATACATTTAATTATAAAACTTACCTGTCAGATATTAATTTTCCATTTAAGTACATCTTGATCTGTTTAAAAAATGTTTTCCCGATCAAATTAATTGGTGCTACAACATTTCCAGTAAGATTATTGTTGGCGTCTGCTGTTAAAGTGCAAGCAGCGCCATTAGCTTTCGTAATTCGAATAGTAAAATATATAAAATTTTTTGATAAGTCCAACATATATGAATCAGGTGAAATAACAAACTCGTAAGGTCCTTCATTAGTACAAGGATTTTGTAACTGAATTTCAGACCAAAAACTTCTACGAATAGCAACTTGCGTTGGAGGTACGGTAAATAAATCTAACTCCGTTTTACTACTAGGAGACGACGCAGCATCAATAAATTTACTCATTTTGAATAGATATCCTTGAAACCGACTACTCTACGTGGAGTCTTTTTTAAGAATGAGGAACGTCGTTTCAGGTGTTTACGTTTATGTTGTTTTTGATGTTGATGTTGTTGACGCTGACCATCATTTAACTTTTTATTGCTTTTTATATGTATCGTAGAATTTATATGTTTACGCTTCCCTAAACCTTTTCCTTTATGAATGCGCTCGCCCGTTTCGTGTAATAAGCTACCAGCTGCGTTTCGTCCATGCTCGGCAACACTTTCTTTAAAAGAACGACCTTCTACAACATCACCTGCAATTTTGGAACCTGCAGCAAGTGCATGCTTTCCTGCAGATTTTAACAAAGGCATAGCTAGACGCCACAAACTCTTAAAAAAATTACCAACTCCAGCTCCTTGATGTCTATAATAATACGGGTATGCTGCTCGAAAACCTTCTAAACTACCACCTAATTGAAATTGATTATCTTGAATACTATGTTGATAAATTTTGATCCAGTAATCAACGGTTTCAGGAATAAATACGGTATGCATATTTTGCTTTGAAAATTAAAAGGAACAACAACTAAATGAATTAATTAATTAAGAGCGTTTGCGAAAATTCAACCTGACGACAACGTGTCCAAATGCAAATGAATGAATGAGTAAATAAAAATTTGATACTATGCTTATAGGAATAAAGGAGTACGTCGCCGAAAATGTAATTTAACTATAACATTCCCAAACTGAAAGGGTATAAGCTCATTCATACTGTTTTTTATATTAATCTCGAGTACTGTAATTTCTTTCAATTGAATTGGTATATAGTGAGGTGTTTCATATAAACGACTCACATTATCTTTGTATTTTCCCTGAACATTTACTATACGTAAAAGCGGCGCTAAAGTATTTCCAACAATCTGATTTTCAATAATATTACAGTAAACATAAAAATTCTGTAAATCATTCAAATTTGGTGGTTGAATACCTAACATGTATAAATGATTAGTTCCAGGCTCGGCAAGAAAAACAGCTTTGGATGGTGGAATATGTGTGTTAGAATTTTTTGGAGGTTTCTCTCCAACAGTATATAAGTTAATATTCACAGCTCTATTTAAAAAATCATCAGCAGTTGCATAGGCCTCAGTATTGGTAGCGCCAAATCCGAGAAGCTCCATTAATCGTTTGCTTATTTCGATTTTACGTAAGATTGTACCACTTTTTATTTTCAAATTAACTAATCCTCTACTATGTTCATCGTATGAAAACATGATTTCCATGTTAGTTCCGGCAATAGCTGCTCCAACTTTTGCATTCAACTCTTCAATTAATTCAGATATGGTAAAGTAATGTTTTTCAAAAACTATTACTTTAATTTTTTTGACCTTATTTCCAATACCATCCGTAGTTAACGTTATTACATTATCTCCACCATGATTGGTAAATGTAGCCCAACTATAGGGGTATATTATTTCACTTAGTCCTACCTCCCAGCTTCCATCTAGTTTTAAACGGTAAGGTAGATGGGCTGAAAAATCAGAGGGTTTGTTTCCATTTTTGCTATTACTAGGTAATGTGATATAAAATTGATCTTCAAAGGTTGTCATTATTTATAATGTTGTTTGCTGTTGCTATAGGTACGGTCTTCAATGAATTAGATGACTGTAATACGGTCGGTACGGGGCTAGGTAATAAATATCCTATACAAGCGCACAAAAGACCAACCCACAATTGTGTATTATTATTGTAGAGAGATAAATTTATTATAGCTGTAATGACTACAATGTATATTAGTATGACCTGACTGAAGAAAACCACTTCGTTTCGAGGTAGACGTTTTCCAAAAAACTCCCAAACGCTAATGCGAGACGTTTCTGAATGCGTACTATTACTACTATCCATTTCAAAATAAAAAATTTTTATTTAACAACTAAACACTCAGTTATAAATTTATAAAAAGGCGGAGCTACTAAAATAACCAATAAAATTATACAAAAATATGAAGGAGGCGGAGCTATCAAAGTGAAGTAAAATTTATATATAAATACATATAGAAGGAGTTAACTTTTTACAAACGTGTACATAATTTATTTCGCAAGTGACCTTTTACAGAAAATTTACAATGAAAAAACTTACAAATCAATCTATCATTATAAACAAAATTTGTGTTACTGAAACTTTTAAACATTTTATACATAGGAACATGTCGCACTTTATAATACAAAAAATATAAAGTATATATACCACAAACCCTACTATTAAAATTTTGTAAATGTTTCTTATTTGTATATATTATTAAAGCATTTTTGTTAATATAATTTATAAAAGCAGGAATAACTGGTGGTAAGCCATAAGAATCAAAATAATATACAGAGTTAGCATTATCAAAATACATAGCTATCCAATGACTTCCTTTTTGAAAAGATGTATCGGTGTTTGCAATTAAAGCCGCGGGTCTTTTAACTATCTTCGGTAGAGTATCGCAAGCAAAAACTCCTAAAAAATTTTGTGATAATAGCTCATCTTGTTGAGCATAATATGTCAATTCAAAGTTGTTCATCGTAATCGTCGTCGTCGTCGTTTTGTATATCCTTTTCTAAAATCCAACTGTTGAATTTTTCAGGATAACCCCACCACTTCACAAGTACTCTATTCTGACCATCTGGTAATTGTTTAGTCTTCAAAACCTTTTCAATTTTGTATTCTTTGATATTAGGATTAAAATCGATTTTCTGTAGTTCTTTTTCATAAAAACGTCCTTCTATATCTTCGCCTTCCAGATCTTGAATTGTATAAAGTATATGATTTCGGGTCTTCACAACATGTTTTACTTTGAAAACTTCTTCACTCCATTGAGGTAAATAACCTTTGTCAAATACACCTCTATGTTTACTAATTCGCACGTAATCTCCTATATCAATCTTAGGCTTTCTAGTGTATAATCTTTCAGGGTAGAGTCTTTGCCATATAATTTTTTCGTTAGAATAATCTACATTAATAGGTTTTTCCTTAATAGATCTATGAACAGAGTGATTGTAGTTGGAAACAACTGCGGGTAAAATATCAATCCATTTATAAGTGGTAAACTCTGTAAAATATTTAAATAATTTAGTTTTTAAAGTTCTATTAAACCGTTCCACTATTGAACATTTAATGTCTTCGTTTTGAGAAGTAAAAAAATGTATATCGTTAGTTTTCAATAATTTTTGGAAATCTTTGTTGACAAATTCTTTTCCTTTATCGCTGCGCACTCTCCAAGGGATTCGACCTCTTTTTAAAATATTTTGAAAAGCATCGCAAACATTCTTTGAGTGTTTTGATTTTAAGGGTTCAACCCATGCGTATTTACTTAATACATCTATACATGTAAGCATAAATTTGTATCCATCGTTAAAATCTGCTAAAGAAGACATATCTGCCAAATCAATTTCCCATTGTTGATCCATAGCTGTAACATAAATACGATTACGTGAAAATTTTTTGTTGACTTGTTTATGTAGAGTATAACTATCTTGTTTTGAAAGCCAATCTTTAACATTTTTACGTGTAATTGTTTTACGGTGCTTTCTAGCTTCAGCATATAATTTTTCAATACTAGAAAAAGCTGAGGGATTTCCGTGTAAATTTTTGTATAATTTCGAAAGTAAGGTGTTCATCGCTCTAGTACAAAGGAGTATACCGTCTAAGTGCTCTAGCTTTGCGCCGTATCTTCTTTTCTGTCGAGTTTCCTTTATTAAAGAATGAATCGTCTTTGATATCTTCCTCGGCACCACTTGAAAATAAATCAACACCTTTCACAAGTGGTTTATTCAACCGCTTGACACTACTAACTGCATGATCATCTGATTCTTCCGGAGGTGTATGGTAGGAGAGTTTCCGAGGTAAAGTGAATAACATTTTACGTAATGGGTTTCCTATAGCCTCTAATGGTACATTATATTTTTTCAAAGCATTAACAAACTCATCTACTCCAAGCGTTTGCGTAATTTTTGAACGTTTACGAGACAAATCATGTAATAAATCAATAATATGTGATCCTTCAATTAATTTTCCATCAATTAATACTTCACCTTGCTTATTAACATTTATACTAGGGTTACGTCGCACATGCTCCAATAATAAGGATGCCGAGCGTTTAAACTGTTTAGGAATACCGCTAAGTAACTTTTCATCGTTCAACCAATTTTTTTCTTTTTGTTTCAAATCGTCACTATCCTTCTCATCTTCTTCGTTATCAATAACTTTTTGTTTTAAAATCACTGTAGTAGGTTGAGCCTTTTCATGTTCAAAAGTTAAATATTGTGAAAATAGTTGCGAGTACATTTTGTATTGTTCTTCAGGTGTTAACGTATTATCTTTCAAAATGCGCTCTAGCTCGTTACGATACATGTCAACTTGCTTAGCTATACCTGTCTTTTCATTTGAACTCGTCGTCGTCGAAGAAGAAGAAACCTGAGAGTTATTCAGTTTATTCAGAACCTCCTGAGGTATAAGAGCAAATTTATTAGCAAATTTCATTCTATAATAATTTCTCTGTAACAAAACTTGCTAATGTAGATAATAAAACGGGTAGTACTAGAGGTAAAAATGCTCCACCACTTTGAACAATTCTTACACGTTTATTATGTAAATCTTTTTTCTTGTTTTTTTCGTGTCTAGTAGCTAAACCTCTGAGCAATAATTTATGTTTGGCCAATTTCTTTTTTAAGTTTGAATTAATAGGAATATTACCGTTCAAAATGTTCAAACAAATTTCACATATACAACAGATCAAATCGGGGGAAGAATGTTGAAGAAGAGCACGTCTTTGAACACGATTTGAATTTTTTAACACATTGAGCTCGTGAATATATTTCTTTAATCTAGAAGCCATACAAAACAGACCGTACAGTACAAAAAAATTTTACAATAATGACCAAATGATGAGTAAACATTGAAATATTTATTGTATTACATTAAGATAGTAATGAAGCTTCATTTTGTATGACGATATTCAACTCTTCGCGTCTAGAAAAAGCACACAAGTTATTCATATTCATAAAAAATAGTTTATGAGCTGTATCTAGTTTTAAAAAAAGATCTTCTACAAAAATAGCGCGAGTTTCGACCATATCCAACTCCGTCAGTAATAGTCTAGCAAAACACCAAAATTGTGTAACTTTTTTACGTCCCATAGGTAAACCAACTTCACGCCGTAAATGGTTGCACGCCTTAGCTATGTCTTTGTAAAAAATCTTGGCTTCGGGTGAGAAACGAGTCCAAAACAAATCAGCTATTTCGCATTTCTGTTTGTTGTTTAGTATTTTACCTTAAATAAAAAATACTATAGTTTAATAAATAGTTAAAGAAGAAGAGATATAAATTTTTACCTTTTACTTTATTTTGCACCATTCTGACAAAAACTTCAAATGCGGCGGACATTGTAATTGTCACAAAACAAACGAATTATAGAAAAACGACCAACCTCTTCAAAATTCTCGACTAGACTGATGAAGGGTATAATATTTTTTTCTGATTATGTAATAAAGCTATCGTATCAATATATCGTAATCTAGTTCCATTGATGTACAAGTTTTGAAATTTACTGCTTCGACTACAACAAGAAAATACGACAGGATTGAAAATATATATTTTGAAACACGCTCGTAATTGCATAAATTGACCATCATTCTGAGGACAATGTAAAATTTTTTCTACAAAATGTAGTAAGGGTATTATATGTAATTTATAATTTTCCCGTAATAATAATATTTTCTGATTTGTAACATTTTTTGTGTTTGGTATCGTAAAATCTGTAACATTTTTTGTGTTTGGTATCGTAAAATCTGTAACATTTACAGGTTCTTCTTCATTTTCATAAAATTGAAAAGGGTATTGTACCCATACAATAAAAACAGCTATGAAAAGGATCACAGCGAGAGTGTTTAAAAAAATGTGTTTACTGTATATCATATCGCTAAAATAATAGGATCCGACTAACCTGTATAAAGTTTTTTGTAAAAATGATGAATCATTTAGGTGTATACAAAATCATATGATCATTGTCGGGGAATATATTAGATCTAAGTCGATATTTTTCAGGACATGTCTGTGTAAGATCTATTAATAAATAACCGTATGGTTTACTAGTAGCATCCTCATACGATTCTATGAAATAATTTGAGGTAGTTGGAAAAATCTGTCGAGCCAGTGTGCGGACTTGTAATCTATCGCTTGGGTTTTTTAAAAGAATTAAATATTGAGCGTTTATCCTACTCGTACGCATTCCATCAAAAAAGGCATTCTGAACTATATGTATAATTGATATATTCCAATGATGCGATCCTTTAGTAAAAAGTTGAGTTAAACTTTGATCATTCTTCATCTCTTGCATCATATCATCCATAATTAATAATTTAGGTGTATCTTTACTTTTCTGAAGTTCATTCAAATCAGGCGAACCTTGGATAAATTCTACATAAGAACATTTCTGAACTAATTCATCGTAAGCTTCTTGCCATTCCGAATAACACCAATAAATTTTCACAGGAGCAGGGTGAAGCATTTCTTTAGCAAAAATTACAAGTTTTTTAACAAATTGTGTTTTTCCTGATTTTGTTGGAGCAGAAACTATACAGTTAAATGGATGTTTCCATATATAAAACTTTTCATCATCATCATTTGACATCTCTTTTTGACAACAACAAAAACCAACCACCTTTTTACTTGAACAATTTTTAAAATGATTTTTATTATTATTTAAAACAAAATGTTACATAATTATCAAAATTACAATATAAAGCAGTGCACATGTAAAACATAAAGATAGATGATTATATAAAATAGAATAGCATTACTGTATGCAAAATATACGCGCAATGTATGTATGTATGTATGAAATTATATATATATATAACAAGTAAATACGTAAGCAATTACATAAGCAATCAAAATATAGCTAATTAAAACATACAAGCTGTAATGAATGAATGAATGAATGTAAGCAAAACTTTTACAATTTACTGTTAATAAAATCGCGTAGTGTTTTGATAACAACAGCATCATCAAAATCATAATGATAACCTTCATCAATAAAACAAGCTACAGTATCCTTAAGAATTTTACGGCCAGTACTTGTAAGTGGTATACATCTAAATATGTCAATCATCTGTTTAAAAGCGCGAAGACTGTAATAACCTTGAACTTCACCTATAACATATTCAAAACAGTCAATGATAAGTCCCATCTTTTCATATAAACGATTAACTGTTGGTGTAATTGCGATATTATATATGGAATTACGAGCTGGACACTGATGATCCTCAACAATTCCTATCTCTTTCGCGCAATAACAATCAAAAATACACCCATTAAAGATGTCTTGTATAACTAACTCAGCACATATAATTATAAATAATTTTTCACCTTTTACTACTTGCTCATCAAAAAACCATGGAATATCTAAACCCGGAACACGTAACTCACAAATACGTCTGGTTTCGGCGTCCAACGAATTGGTATCCGACGCTGAATCGTAGTCTGGATCATTCAAACAATTGATGAAGAGATCATTAATAAACGACGTTTGAACGCTAGCTTCCTTTTGATCTTCACGAGCATTGCTTTGCTCTCCGGCGAATTTTGTAGCATGAATCCCTTCTTCTTCTTCTTTAATAATTTTCTTATCTGTAGCGACTTCTTCTTCTTTAACGATTTTCGGGGTAGAACCATCTTTTCCAGCAACGTCGTCGTTTTCGTTTGTTTTGCGTTTTATCGCTAGCTGTAAATTTGCTGCTAAAGCGTTGTACTCGTTTGAAATAGCTGGCGCTATCTCATGTATCATATTGGTCCAGCGCCAAAATTGCTAAAGAATAAAACATTATATTTTAAAAGAAAGAAAGAATTCATATATCAACTCACTTCTTTAGATAAACACCATGTCGTTCCATTAAACAAATTGTTAAATCGTACTGTAACCCCGTCGCTCTCGACCAGCATTTTATAACCAAGGTTGATGCCACATCGACCTCCATGTGAAAATGTCTTTTCAATAATATTGACATTGCGACCTAGTATACCGTATTGTGGTAAAATGAGCTTGAATCCGCGACCGTACGCCTCTTTTGTTTTAGGGTCGACGTTACGAAAATAGATTGACACGTATCTACCTTCAACCACTACAAATAATGCCATGTTTTCGTCTAACATAAACTGGTGTTCCATTTTTGAAAATTCTTGAAGAAATATTAAAGAGAGAGAGAAGAAGAAGAAGCGAGTAGTTTTTGTAGCAACAAAACAGATAAATGTATAAAGTGTTCAAAATTTTTGAGTAAAAGGAGGTTATAGTTATAATAAAATAACCAAGATATATAGCTTATAGCTGTAAGAGGAGGAGTTATAGGCATAATAAATATTCAAGACATATATCCTACAGTATTCTACTATTCTGAGGAGTATATGAGAGGAGGAGCTATGACCTACAAAAATAAAATAAAATGTGTTTATGTTGTATGGTAACCTTTGAGATCAAAGCTAGAAAAATATATGTGTTTTATGTGTTATAGTAATTATCAAGGTCAGAGCTATAGAAGCAATATAGCCACGTGCGCATGAGTTATAAGGGTCTTTAAAGCTTTTCCACATAAAAAGAAAAGATGGTGCAACAGGGTTATAAGCAGCTATTACAGTTATTTTATAGCTTCAAGAATCAAAACAAAAATACTAGGGTTGTACAGTAAAACAGGTTTTCAACTGGTTTTAACTGGTTATATGCTAATAAAATAAGCTAAAGAAATGATATGGGCACGTGTTCATGAGTTATAGAGGTCTTTAAAGCTTTCCCATCATAAAAAAGAAAAGTACCACATTAACCCCATAAATAATAATTAAATCTCTACCATAAAATTAATAGTTTTTTGCTAATTTATAAAAATTTTCTATTATTACTGTATAAGTTTTTGATGAATAGGTTGTTTTCTATTTTTCTAGTTTATAATTTTATATTTTCTAGATTAGATAATTTTTATAATGAAACCTATTTATGAGGATATTACTTCGGACGAAGACGACATGCCTATGGAAATTTTAGAAGATATTACTTCTGATGAAGACGATGAAACAATAGTGAATGAGTCTTCAGAGAATATTACCTCCGAGAAAGAAGAAGAAGAAACACTCGATAATAATAATATTTTGGAAGAAGAAGAAGAAGAAGAAGAAGGAACTGTTTTAGATTATGATGATGAAGATGATCAATACAAAAGTTATACGCCTCACAGTTCTGATGAGGAAGAAATTTACGAAACAGCTCAAATTGGTGGTGGTGGTGGTATTGAGGGTAGTGGAGGTGTAACGAATGCATCTTTTGTTGCGGATGATTTTTTCGAACTAGGTCAACCCAGTACCGTAAATATTAGGCGTTTTAATACCGAAGGTCGCGAGTACTCTGTGAACTTTCGTAATACCGAACATATGGACGATTTAAATGCTCAAATAGTGCCAACGTTTCAACGTATAGTAGAGCGAATTTCTGAGAATGTCGCTGATAATGCGTTTATAGGGTTTTCCTTTGACCATCCAGATTTGACAAAAGGTCGTGTTTTGATACCTTTTAGACCGAAACATGCTTTAACTGGAGACTTGATTGTAAACACTCTTAACGCTGTTCTTCAATCAAATGAGCAAATACAAATTGATAGTCGTCAGTCTACAATTCGTACCATTGTTGTAACACCACCTGAGGGTAGCGGTAAGCTGATTAAAATTACTTATGTAAGATTTTTATTTATTTATTTATTTATTTAAGGTATTCACAATGCTCATCAATATTTAAAACATAATGATTTTCTAAAAGATAAACGATGTATTATTCAAATCAGCAACACGGATGATTTATGTTTTGCTAGAGCTCTAGTTGTTGCTAGAGCTTACATTCATAAAAAAGATAAGAATGCTGAGCACAAATGGGAAAGTATTCGAAAATCTGACAAGTCACATCTGCTGCAAACAAAGGTTGCTAAAGAACTGATGACCTTAGCAGGCTTAGCTAATCATCAAGGAGCTTGCGGTTTTCATCAGTGGGAACAATTGCAAACTGTTTTATTACCCGATTATCAAATCAAAGTTTTTAGCAAAGAACGCTTTAAAGATTTAATATTTAGAGGTTAGAGTTTTTTATTTGTCTGTTATTGTGTACGTATTTAGAGTTTTAAGGACCTGAAGCAACGCATGTTTTGAATATTTACCACCATAATAATCATTACTCCGTCATTACAAAGATGCCTGGATTTTTTGACCACGGCTATTTTTGTCCTCATTGCGATCTGGCCTACAACAACAAAATGGAACACAGATGCAGAAACGTTTGTCCTCTGTGTTACAATACACCTCCCTGTAATCAATTTAATGCTCGAAAATGCAAAGATTGTCTGCGATATTTCAAAAACGATAAGTGTTTTGCTCGACACAAGCTTGTTTTTACTCAAAGACGTCAATCGAAACGTCAAAAAACAGGGGTATCTATTTGCGATCGTTTCAAAGTGTGCGAACAATGTGATACACTGGTTCGACGAGCACATTCTAATCCTCATAATTGCGGTTATTTTGAATGCAAAACATGCAAGAAAAGCGTACCTAAAAAAGGTATTAGATATGGTGTAATTATTTATTTTATTTTATATGAAAATTTTTATTTTAGATCATTTATGTTTTATGCAACCTGTTGGTAACGAACAAATTGAAGAGGAAGAAGATATATTTGAAACAAATGTTGATGAGGATGAGTGTCTAGATGATAATGAAACAGGAATTACCGATAAATGTCCTGTTAATCAAAAATTTGTTTTTTATGATTTTGAGACTACACAGGAAAAAATTCTACGACAAAGGGAGTTAGGGGATGTGTTCGAACATGAACCAAATTTATGTGTTGTCCATACTGTATGCGATCAGTGTCGTCAAAACGAGGAAGATTTTTGCTGCAATACATGCGGTCAACGCGAACGTATTTTCAAAGGATCTACATGTCTAAATGATTTCTGCGAATACCTTTTTGCAAAAGGTATGAAAAACATTACTGCAATAGCTCATAATTCTCGAGGATTCGATGGACAATTTATAATGCAGTTTTTGTATCGTAATGGACATCATAAACTACATATCATTAATAAGGGTGAATTAGTAAATTGTTTATAGTTTTTCATTTTCATCTATTTATTTATTTTTAGGTTTAGAGTTGATGTGTATCAAAGTAGGGTCGATAAAAATTATTGATTCTCTGAACTTTCTTCCGATGCCTTTGGCGGCTTTACCGAAAACATTTGGAATAAGTGAAATATGTAAAGGATATTTCCCTCATTTCTTTAATAGAAAAGAAAATTACGGATATATTGGCTCATATCCATCACCCAATATGTACGGTTACAATGCTATGAAACCTGCGGCTCGTGCCACGTTTCTGGAGTGGTATAATCGAAAGCTTGAAACAGTAAGTTTGCAAAAGTATAAAGTTTTGCATTTAAATGCATCATTGTTTAGGGTTGTCAATTTAATTTTGATAATGAGTTAATTGACTACTGTTGTAGCGATGTGCAAGTTTTACGACAATGTTGTATGAAATTTCGCGATATTTTTATGGAAGAAACAAATGTCGATCCTTTTGAAAATTCAATAACCATTGCTAGTGCTTGCAACTTAGTTTTCCGACGTTTATTTTTGAAGCCAGATACTATTGGTGTAATACCATACAAAGGTTATGGTAAAGAAGAAAGACAATCTGTTATAGCCTTAAAATGGTTGAAGTGGTTAGTCCATAAAAATGAAAAATTGTATATTCGACATAAACTTAATGGTGGCGAAGTTCAAATTGGAAAATTCAGAGTTGATGGTTTATCAGGTAGTTTTGTTCAAATTTTTGAAATTTTAATATTTATATGTTTGCTCATTAAGACACGACAATTTATGAATTTCACGGTTGTTATTGGCATGGTTGCCCTAAATGTATGAAAAATAGATATCAATTAACAGCCGATAATAATACAAAAGCAGTCGATGCATATGAGCGCACTTTTAACCGGGTTATGGAACTTCAAGCACTCGGTTATAGCGTAGTCGAAATGTGGGAGTGCGAGCTTTTACAACAACTTCACTCAGATCCCGAAATGAAAACATTTTTTGATACAGTCAAAATACCAGAACCTATAAATCCTCGAGAAGGTAAAATCTTGAATTGTTCTTTTTTATTTTGTCAAAAGTTTTCTTGTTTTAGCTTTCTTTGGCGGTCGCACTAATGCTGTAAAACTGTATCATAAAATTAAGTACAATGAAGATGGTACACCTGCAGAAAAGATCAATTATGTAGATGTATGCAGTTTATACCCGTTTGTCAACAAATACGGGAAATACCCTACAGGTCATCCAAAAATCTTTACTGAAGATTTTGAAGAGGTCAGTTCAACGTCACAACCTTATGAGGGGTTAATCAAGTGTAAGGTTTTACCACCTCCCAAACTCTTACATCCTGTTTTACCGTATCGACATGGTGGTAAATTTTTGTTTCCTTTATGCAAAACTTGCACGCATGATTCACAAAAGACCTCATGCGTGCATAACGACCAAGACAGAGCATTAGACGGTACATGGGTTAGGATAGAATTATATAAAGCCTTAGAGAAGGGATATAAGGTATATTGTTACGGTAATGGTTCTTTTTCTATGTATATTATTTTTGTTTCAGATCCTCAAGATTTTCGAGGTTTGGCATTATGATAATATTGAGCAATATCATCCAACCAAAAACCCCACTGGTGGTTTATTTACTCAATATGTCAATACCTTCATGAAAATGAAACTAGTAAATTTTATATTATGTAAATGTGACAGAATTTGATTGTAATTTTTATAGGAGAGTGAAGGCTATCCTGCTAAAGCTCAAACAGATGAGCAAAAACGTGAATACGAGATGGAGGTCTACAATCGTGAGAATATTTCATTGGATTCTTCAAAAATTTTAAAAAATCCTGGAAAGAGGGCTTTGGCTAAATTAATGCTAAATTCTTTCTGGGGAAAAGTAACTATACATAGTTTTTTGTAATTCATTTAATTAATTTTATGTTTTTTTAGTTTGGTCAACGAAACAATATGGATAAGACTGTTATCCACAATGCACCCAAAGAATATTTTGAACTTGTGATGAATGTGGCCAACATTATTAAGAATGTTAGACTAATCAATGAACAATTGGTGTCAACAACATATTGTCAACATGATGATTTTGCCGAAGTCATGGGAAATACTAACGCTGTTATTGCAGCTTATACGACGGCTCAAGCTCGATTAAAGTTATATTCTTACATTGAGCGATTAAAAAGTCGAGTATTGTATTTTGACACGGATAGTATTATTTACCTGTCAACAGTTGACAAACAACAATATCAAGTACCCACTGGTTGGTGTCTTGGTGAAATGACTGACGAGTTACGTGAATATGGTTCTGGATCTTACATTACCGAATTTGTTAGTGGAGGTCCTAAAAATTACGCCTACAGGTTGTACAGTCCCTCTACAGACCAATACCGTCACGTAATCAAAGTCCGCGGTATCACTTTGTCATCAGATACTATGAAAAAAGTTAATTTTTATTCGCTTCGTCGAATGGTTTTTGCTTTTGTAAAAAACAATGGAAAAGAAGAAGTAGATGTACATAGTCTCCGTATAGAGCGTCAGCAAGATCGTAAAGTTGTTACTCGTAAAACTTTGAAAAAATTTTGTATAGTATATGATAAACATATTTTGAAACGTAATTTTTGTACATTTCCTTATGGTTGGACTAAATAATTTTACAATAAAGTAGAATGTTGCATCGAATTAAAAATTTTTCTTTTTGATATGCAAAGATTTTTTTCTCTTTTCTACATGTCTTTTACGACTATTTTTGATCATTTTTTATAATAGACCTTCTTGGTCATTTTTGGCAGAACATCAAAATTTATACGCATGCACCCGTAAGGATAATGTTTCATCTCGTAATGACTCTCCCGAGAATTTACTCATTAAACAGACCATTACTGACCAATTTGACCGTTTGAGATTGACTTGAACAATCGTTCAGGAATGGGGCCTCCGAGCATATTTACACCTGCAGGTGGCGCCCTTTTGTCAAAGGGGGTCCAGGGGCGCAAATTTTTGAAAGGCTTATCCTGCCCACGGGAGAAGCCATTTTTACACACAATCTCTTTTTATTTCTTTTCCATTTTTTGTTCATTTTAGTTTTCCTTTTTCACCTACAGTAACACATCTATTACCCTAATTCCTCCATTACCATAATAAAAATTTACCGTAATTCTAGTATTACGGTAATTCCCAAATCTGTATCCTTTACCGTACGTCAACTCTCCAAATTTTCTACACGCTTTTTACGACCAGCTCGTTTGGTCATCTTTCTATAAAAGACCTTATTTGTCTACATGCTTTTTACGGCCAGCTCGCTCTGGTCATTTTTATAAAAGACCTTCTTGGTCATTTTTGGCAGAACATCAAAATTTTTACGCATGCACCCGTAAGAATAATGTTTCATCGCGTAATGACTCTCCCGAAATTTTACTCATTAAACAGACCATTACTGACCAGATTGACCGTTCTGACATTTGTTGACTTGAACGATCGTTCAGAAAATGGGACCTCCGAAATATTTTTACACCTGCAGGTGGCACCCTTTTGACAAAGGGGGTCCGGGGTGCAAATTTTTGTGGGCTTCCTCTTCCCAGAGGGGAAGCCGTTTTTACACACAATCTCTTTTTATTTCTTTTCCATTTTTTTGTTCATTTTAGTTTTCCTTTTTACGTTCATCATTGATTTTCCTTTTCCACGCACAGTAACACATTTATTACCATAATCGAAAAAATTACCGTAATTCTACAATTACGGTAACTCTAGAACATGCATTTTTAACCTTGCGACCTATAAATCGACGTATATGTTTTCAGTACGACCTATAAATCGACGAAGAAATTAATCGTATATGTTTACTGTACGACCTGTAAATCCGACAAAAGCAAAACGTGTATGTTTACTGTACGACCTATAAATCGAAAAAAAGTGACAAATTATAGGTCGTACACAAAAGATAGGAGTATCCTTAAGCGTACGACCTATACGGTCCGGCCTTACTACTTACGCAGCTGGTTTCGGGCCATTAAGTGCACATAAACTTGTTCCGTATTAAAATTATGATCGCGAGACGTAGAATTTTCAAAACTTTGGAAAAGCTGGAAATGGGCACTTCTTAGGAGTAATTTTCGGCTACAAATCTGTTATTGAATAAGTTATTTTCATGAGTTACACTGATAAGTGCTAAATGTCGTTAGCTGTTAGCTTCTTCAGCTTCTTTATCTTTTTCTTCATTTTTTAACTTTCTGTCGATAATCACTCAAAATTTTGTGGACAGGTCAAATCGGTTAGGCGTCAACCAAAAATCTACTGGAGTCAAGCCCACGTGCATCTGTGATAGCGAGGCCTGTAATAATTCAATTGTAATTTTATCGAAGTCACGCCTTTCTCGCCTGCCACGAAAAGCAGCATTGCTTGATGGTGACTATTTAGTTCCATCTCTACTACGAACTGTCTAGCTCTCAACAAGTTACCAGATGATCCGATTATGAACAGTTTTGAATTGGAGTTGAAGAAAAGTTCAAAAACAAAGCCCAGAACTTAAGGAGGTACTAAAATGAGTGTCTTGGTACGCTTTACCTATTATGACAAAGACGTCAGATTAGAATAGTAATGGGATGCCCGAAACCCAATTGTGCTTCTGCTTGAATCAAATCAACTCCACGTTATGGCAGACATACGTGCTTCTTCAATTTCTAGATTAGTCAGTGTATGAAAAGCATTCCATTCACATGTTTTACTGATTAATACCAGGATAACGAAATTAAATAAATAGTTTCAGAAAAAAAAATAAAAAAATCATGAATCTCATCGGCTTTACGTTCAAAAATAGTTGCTTAGCCCAAATCAATTTTTAGCGCAGCCTTTCTTGCAAAATTTTTCGATGAGACGTTCGCCGGGCGTATGCGGTTTCCTGGTCGATCCATGGAATTTGTTGCCCGGTTGGCCATTAGCCGGACGGCATGCTTCTAAGCTCGATTCTAATTGGACCGCCTGCGGCGTCACGACGTCTTTGGCGCATTGGCAAACGGCGGTTTTGGTGTCGGTCAAAGTTTTTTGGCACGTCGACGATAATCTGCAGCAATGAGAAGAATTTTATTTGAAGCCTATATGTTGACTAAATTTACATCCTAAACATAACATGTGTGGTTAACATCAGCAAGAGCCCACCCATTTTCAAGGAGTAGATAAAATCAGATTTCTTCAACCTGAAAAGAAAACTTGAAGCAAAAAGCACAATTGCATGATGCAGAAAACTTCCAAACAACATTTGCTTCATGAGTTAGCCAGGAATCATATAGTGAACTGCTGGTTCTTGCTAAATTTCGACATAATTTCAACTTCACTATCCAAAAGTTTCGATTTCTTACTTGGCGAAACAGTCGGCTTCTTTTTGGCAAAAAGCTTTCTTCTTGTCGGCCCAGGCGCCTTTGGGCGGCGGGGTGCCGGCCGGTTTCAAGGCTTGCAAGCAAGTTTTGACGCTGCTTTGGGCTTGAGCGTTGGGGCAGGACTGGTTTAGCATCTTGTCAAAAAACGAATCGCCACCTTTACCTTTTTCGCCACCGCCGAAGTCATGGTGTCCGAATCTATGGTGTTCGTGCTCGCCTCTGAAAAGAGACATTTTTCGCATTCAAGAACAACTGCGATGAGTGGATTTTCGATACTAATATTTTTTTAGAATCTCCGAGATGTTGAGTTGTAGAAGAAAATTCTTGCTGACTTGGAAGTTTGCTCTGAATCACTAACTATCGAAACATTCGATTCCACTTCCAGATTTTAAGGTTGCAGTTTTCAGAATTTAAAGAAAGACAGTAAGCATGTTCTTCACTCACTTGTGATCTTTGGTGGGGAACTTGAAGTTGGCGTTCGTCTTTTGAACGCATTTTTCAACGTCCGACTTGACTTTGTCCATTATGGCTTTTCGGCATTGTTTCGAGGCATCGTCTGATTTGCCTTTGTCACCACCACGTTGGGGAACTTTGCAAGAAGCACTGAAAGTAAAATTACATATATTATAGGACACAACGTAGACTTTGGTTATGTGCAGCGTTTCAGTGTTCTGAATTTCATATCAAAATTCGACAGGTGCTCTATCCCCAAAACGCAGAACAACGATATCTTACTCGGTAAAGCATTTTTCAAACTTGGCTTTCATATCGCCCATGGGCGGCGGTGTACCCAAACCGCTTTTCACGCACTGGTGGACCGTTTCCATATCGCAAGTTTCGGCATACGAATAGGCGACCAACGCCAGGCACAAGCAAATAGGTCGAATCATGATGATTATGGCTGTCTTGATCGAATAATCGGTGAACTAAAACAATATTGATATAGATATAGAAGTCAGGCCTTTATATACAGAATCAGATCTTGCGTGGTTTATGGGTAATTACGCAAAAAACTAGACCGTACGTAAATCAACACTCCACCTACATGTAACTTTAGGGTAGTAGTGCCATTCATTTCTCTACAATAATGTGTAGAGGTTGTGACGACATGTGTTTAGATGTACCTGTTATTTTTCATGTGCACATTTTTAGTGACCATGAAATACATGTCGTAAATTAAGCCTACAAAAGGAGGAGCTGTTGATACTTTGAAATTTTATTTTTGTGATGTTTATTTTTTCCTGGCGACAAAAAGCGATTTGTTAATGTTCATTGACGTTTTTGACGGTCCATTAATATCTAGAGTTGCTGCAATCAAGATATTATTGGTGTATAAAGCATTGTTCTATTGCTACAATGATGTCGTATGTTGTTCGAATAAAGTTTATGTTCCTTCTCTGCTTTATACTTTTTTTTGTCTAAAATTGCTGACATCTTACCTCCATGAAATTTTAGCCGTTGTATGACTGACGAAATTTCTTTTACAAGGATGTAATTAAATGAGAAACATTGCCTTGTGATATACAATTCGCTTGAAATATTCCATAATAGGCTACACACAATGAAAAATGGGAATTTGTAATTTCACACTTCGATAAATTGTTCTGAGTAATTTTTAAATACCCAAACCACAGTTGACATTTAGGAATTTGAGAATACGTGGAAGATATTGTTTAAAAAAGATTGAATTCTTGTCCTGTACTGAGGACGTTCGCTCTTCTGGCCCATAGCTAATGATTTAGAAGAAATATGCAGCAGTATCCGGATCCGGATAATGTGGCCCTTTCACTGGATATGAATCAGTCACAGAGATGTTCATAAATTTTTATCCATTATCCGCTAGTGTCGAAGTTTGAGTGCTTGTTGAGTGTTGAGTTTGAGTCGAAAAATGCAACGAATTAAAATTACTTTAGTTTGACCGATGCAACCACGTCAGAATAGTGACGGTTGCTGCATACAAGACAGTTGCGCGTCGGTGGTGCAGATATTGTGGTTGTAGTGGCGGTATGGGGAGCGCGGGACATGCCGTGTGATGACCAGTTTGGACGGACCACTGCAACACTAAGGGCCAATCTATACTTCTTCCGCAAAAAAACAGAACAGGCGATTTGTTCTTGAAGTATTGCAGAAAATTCAGTGTATAATTTATCGCAAGGTAGATATCAAAATTTCTGATCGAAAACTATCCAACATGTCTAACAAGTAACTATTGTGTGTTTTAGATCCAGCCTTGGTGCAAGAAATACAAAAAACTGAGAAATGCAGGATGCTTACAAAACAGCTAATATCTGCAATACTAAGCTAGTTTTTCTTGCAAAATATACCTCACTGTATAGAACCCGTCAAGATCTTTCTTGCTCACTGCGAAAATAAGAGATATGTTTGATTGCGATTGTTGCAATTCTGTCTAAAAAGGCTACAAAAGACATCAATGATGAGATAAGTCTTTATCTTTCTCAGGCCCTGAAAGCAGAAAGAAATACAAGGGAAAGATACAAGAGTCGATGAAATGAAGTTTAAAAATGTGAAATTTTTTTCAGACCATCTTTAAGCTCCAATCACAAAGAAAATGACTAAAATTGGAAGCAACAATAGATCAAAAAGTTTAGATAATAATGTTTAGTGTTTTGTACTGTATTAATGTTTTTGTGTTTTTGAATTTCTATAATAAAATTTGAACATGAAAAAAATTCTTGGTTTAAAGTTGCGCGGCTGAAATTTAATATTGTTGTCCCTCATAGTAAACTCCATACTGAAAACAACTTCCTGACGGATTTGCAGCCTCAGTCCTACAATATGGAATAAATCACCCATAAACTCCTCTCAGCGCATACCCAGAGGTGCCCTATAATTTGTCCATCCACTAATAGGGATAACACATGTTTGGAGCCTGAAATTTACAGCAGGCCTAACCCCTTCCAGTTCTTCACTGGGTTTGACTTATCAAACAACTTACAAAAGTCAAAGTCGTTGCCGATGCAATAGTTTTTTTTTCATTTTTTCCTATACCGGAAAGGCGTCCAGCATTCCCATTGCAATGTTATGTGGAATAAAATTTTTCGTTCATGAAAGCTTTAGCTTATCCATTTACTAGAGACGTATAGGGTCCAAAATTTTAAGAATATCGACTTCGGGACCGGTTCCAGGTAGCAAATTTTGAAAATATCGAATCCGGCTCCAGGTCCATCCAAATAGTTAAGTAATTTCGGGCCTCATTTCGGGTGCGGGTCCGTTATATATTTCCTTATGATATTCTATGTGACATCATTCAGATACGATTTCTGAGAGACTTGGCCTGCTGCTCCATCGACCTAAGATAACTTGAAAATCAATAATATCTGAAAATGAGATATTTTGAGTGGTTTTATGAGTGGCATCCTCTCACACCACTTGAGGTTAGCTAGATGAAGATAAATGAAATGATAGTCGATTGTAGTGCCTTTTAAATACAGCAAAATGCACTGGAATAACTCGCGTTTTTTAAAAATAAATGTCAAGGAACGACTTATTTTTGACCTTTCATTTGATGCATGTCATTCGGCAAATATGAAAGCTAAATAAATGAAAATTTACCAAGACTTCAAGCCATATTTTTCTTCTAATTTATTATATAGATAATGAAGAATCCTGTTTTTGCTAAGCTTTATTGGTCGCGGATTCATTCAGATTCAAAAAGATATTTGAATGACAGTGCAGTGTGTGCCAATCGCTACAACTCCCAAAATGGCACACAAATTGCATGAAATTAGCACAATATGTATAACATTAGCGCCTGCAAAAATGATGAAAAAATACTAAGCATCCTATGGGAAAAGGTGTCCAGGAAGTGATTCAAACAATTTTTTCGGCTTTTCCCATTTCCTTCTGGACACTTCACGAATTGTAAAACATGAAAACGCCTAAATTAGAAAATTTTCAAATGCGGTATATAAAACCACAATATATATATATGCCGTATTTTTGGTTATGATTCATTTTCGCCATCATTTTCAAGATCGACCTTTTCAGAAACTGCATCTAAAAATGCATGAGAGAGAGACAGCATCATTTCGGAATCGTATGATTTAGTTGAGACATAATAAATGCATTTGAGTAACTTTCGCGAAATATTAGTGACATCTGTATAATTTAATTTTGATCCTTAGATTAAAAATTTTAATAGCTCTCTAGAATGGCTGAAAAACTGTTACATATTTGTGGAATATAACTTAGTTGCTGTAGATTTCGAATCCAAGTCAGTCTCACAATTATGAGCAATATAGTGTTGATCTGTTACTTTTCATATTTCAATAGTTAATTGCTGTGTCATCACATTCTCTAACAAGGGTATTTGTTTTCAGTTGAAAGACTATGTTATACGTCAGATCCGAATCAGAATAGTAACGATTTCTTCGGGTCCTGATCTGGGTCCAAAATTTTAAAAATATTGGGTTCGGGTCCACGTCCGGGTCCAAAATTAAAAAAAATATCGGGTCCAGTTCCAGCAAAATAGGGTCCCCGATACATCTCCACCATTAACAGCGCCAATGGGTCTCACGTCTAACTTCTGATTTTCTAACGTTAAGAGGACCGTTGTACACAAGTATTTGGCGCCTACTATAACCACGTCCGCGTCATAACTGTCAAACCAATGTATCCCCAAATAGGTTCAGGTACAATTATGCGATCATAAAAAATCCACCTTGAAGTCCAGTGTTCGCCGCTAGCTTTCTACAGTTCCTCTGCTCCATAATTCACCAAAGCTCATTTTGTCACAGTCTGGTATATCCTGAGAAAAAATTCTATCAACTTGGGGGGCAGTCCGGATGGAGCAAACTTAGGTACTCCAGCATTGCTGCATCTTGTTTTTCGGCTTCTGCAGTTTCTGATGAATCTATGTCAATAAACTTCTGTGTTACACCTCTACTATTTACAAAGACCTAGGTTCCTGATCCAACTGCACAGAAGCATCGCCAATTACCTCTTGCTGACTATCCTGTCCATCAGATAATTGGGTTGGATCTGGAGTAGCATTCAGCACTGTAGGATTCACGTGCTTCTGAGCTTGCATCACAACAGACTGCATTTGCAAACCCTACACTACTGCTGCTGCATCTTTTCAGTTTGAGATGGGTCTTCTTGAGATGCTTCCATCTGCGTACATGCCCTTCTATTAGCAGTTTGCACTGCTGGTTGCATGATAAGCGACAAAACTACTGGCTTCTGCCCCACTGTTAAACCCATATAAATGCTGGTATTATCAGAGGATAACGTTTCTTCATAAAATGTTGGTGAATAATTTGTCGTAAATACTAGCATGTAGGCCTGAATGTAGAGTTTCTCGTTTTCTTTGATAGGTTCCTGATTGACGTCAATCGGAAATCACAGTCTAGATATTCCAACGCCAATTTGTTGATAATAGAATCACTGGTAATAAAATCACAAAGGCATAAAACCAAAGCCAGCAAGTAAATGTGTCGCCCTTATCGGAAGAGTGCACTGGTAACAGTTTTTATATGTTAAAAATTGGTAATATTTAACCCCTCCATAGTGTCTCCAACAACATTTCCTTGCCTTGGGGCAAAAAGTCTTGAAATGGTTGTGGTCTAACAACATTTGAAGGTAATCTTTCAATTCCTCCCTGCTGTGAGACCGAAACAGATGTAAAGTCGATGGAGTTTATTGCACGCTGCTCCCAAATTCTTAGTCCTGCTCTACACAAATTTCATGATAGAGAACTATATTCATGGGCCCATGTTACTGGACATATTTTTTCTACTGAATATTTCCATTGGATCATACGCAAGATAATAAGTTTCTAAACACATTCTGGGCGGTTCGTTTGTATTTTGCACGACCCTCAAATAATTTTTCATACCGCATGGAAGAAACTGGTTCTCTCAACTTGAAGAACTCTTTTACCATAATTAAGTGAGTTCATAATTCCTCGAATGAGTCGCTTTTGGCAGAGCATCCTTGGAATAGTTCATTGCTTTCCATTAATATCCATCAAATTTCATGTCTTTTTTCTTCGTCGAATTATCAAGATGGATGCTGTGAGCGATCTCTATGTTTCTTTCTCTTTTTGAAGGCTTATCACAACTTGCGTTGTGATAAGCCTCCAAATTCTGTATTCACTTGGGCAGAAAAATGTGAACACATTACTTTCCTTATAATGTGGTACACACAGGAATGCTGTGTTTCTCATATCTGCAGGCTTCCACTAACAGCTTTCTGCACATATACTGCATGTAATCCCATGAAATATCTCCCCCTAACATTGTACCAACTACAGAAAAATTTTTCTGGATAAAATTATATGCAAGCTAATGTTTGACTTCATCCAAATGGGGAGGAATGCTAAACCAATAGCAATATAATATTGTAAGACCGGAGTGATCCGAATACATACCTCTAACTCTAACTGAAAAATGGTAAGTGACTGACATATTATAGTCATCTTGTTTTTTTCAACTTACGCCAGTGATTGAAAAGGCGTCATTAAGCACTATAAAAACCCTATGATCAGTTGTACTAACCCAATCTGCGAATAATTTGAACGTCTGAATTAGGGTATGCAAAATACCTGGGTAACATGAATATTGTGAAGACTAGTTACCCAGGTCATTAGATTTTCAAAGTATGAAACACTAATTCTCAGCTTCAGCCAAAAAAGCTCAGTGCAGTTGGAAGCATACATGTGTGGGGGTGATATGGGGGACCCAGAGTTTTGGAATTGGAAGTCTTTTCCTGTATGAAAAAAAATTTTAGTAAATTTTTTGGGATTTTTGTGTCAAAAAGGCAGCATCCACCCCTTCTGTAACTGCTCTTCCCCCAAATTTCAGAGCTGCACATGCATGATTGAAAGTAGAGATACATGGGAAGAATTTTCGAGACGAAGAGTTGGAAAGCAAAAAATGGATTTTTAAAAAAAATTTCAATTCTTACTAATTCTTGTCGAAAAACCTGTTTTTTGTTTTTAGATTTTGAAAAACTTCAGGGGTAGACAATTGAGTTTTTTCAGAGGCCAGCCGGGTGTATCCAGAGTACCCTATGTGCATTAATGATTGGTAGGAGTGTTGATGCACTCAGCTGCAGAATATACCTTTCCACGGGCATGAAACATTTTCTAATGAGAAAGTCTAAAAATACAATATTACAAAAGTGGATTTTTCAAACTTTAACTAAAGTTCTCAAAAATCTAGTTCAATCCTTTTCTTAGCTTTGCAACCTATACAAGCAAGTTTATTATTCTTTTTTCTGCGCCATCGGGGTATTTTTTAATGAATTAGTTCACCTCTTTTTAGTGGCGCTCAACCATACATGCACATAGGGGGATAGGGGGTGAGATCCTGCACCCTACTGGCCCAAAAAAATCGTGAAACACCCCTCCTGAACTTTTTCCAAGACAGCTTTTTTGATGATTTTGGTGCATATTTCGTATGGAAAAGAAGCTTTGAGATTTTTTGCTCGCCCACCCCCTAACACCCATGGATAAAAAGTCCAACGACCCTCCCCACTGGAAAATTCTTGCCGTGCATGTCTGGCTTCAACCATGTATAAAAATTTTCATAAAAGCACATTGAAATTTTTAATTTGGTCATCTTCAAATCAAAAAAAAACAATAAAAAGCAATCGTAAAACAACAAATTCTCCCTTCCGGTAAAACTAAAAGATGTGTAAACTGCATGATAAAACACATTGTAAACAGAATGTAGAGTAACATATCTATTGAATTGTTGAACCCTCAGCCCAAAAAATCGCAGAAATACCTTCGTTTACACAAAGGATAATTTTTTGTATAAAGTGATGCATCCATTGAACTCCCCGCAGTCGAAAATTGCTTCCACAAGAAATTACGAAAATACGCTTGTTTACACCTGAGACAATTTTTTTTGTAAAGTGACACATCTATTGAATTCCCAATGGTCGAAAACTCTTTCCTCCAAAAAGTCACGGTAGTACCTTCATTTACATTAATGATGATTTTTTGTGTATTGACCCCATCCATTGCATTCGCTTCAGTCAAAAATTCTTCTCACCAAAGAAGCACGAAAATACGCTTGTTTACACCAGGGATAATTTTCTGTGTGGAGTAACCGTCCCCATTAAATTCCCAATAATCGAAACCCCCTTGCCCAAAAAGACCTCAGAAATATCTTCGTTTTACATGCATGATAACTTTCTTGTAAGGTGACAACATCCGTTGAATTACCCGCGGTCGAAAACTCTTTCCACCAAAAAATCACGAAAGTATGCTTGTCTACACCCGAGGTAATTTTTTTGTGCAAATTGACCGCATCCCTTGAATTCTCCGCAGTCGAAGATCCTGTAAGAGCGAGACACAGTGACCAGAACACTTTTAATGAAAACCTTATTAATAAAATAAAATAAAATTAACCTGTCAATTTCGGGATACGTTTGCTGTTTACGAATGTGATCGGGGCCATAACAATAAACGATTTTACGAAAATATAATAATAAAATATTTGTATAGTTAACAATCCAGCGAAAGACGTAAACGATTGTTGTTGATGAATAATTTAAGGTAGAAACAATTGACCATGAGCATGATGAGCGAGCCTTCTTATAGACTGCTTGTTTACGGTTTTTGGGGTACAGTCTGGGCCAACTGATAAGGTTGTTTGTGGTTTTGTTGCATGATTTCTGTGAAGATTTGTGTGTTGGCCCATGTTATGATTAGCTGGTTTGAGTTTGTGTTTGCTTATGATTAAAGCTAAGTTTATGGTGGTCAGTGCTTGGATGAACCTGGCTTATGAAGATAAACAATAAACAAAATTACAATTAAAAATACAATATACAGTAAACTAAGAATGCGCTTGCTTCCTGACAATCCCTTCTACTAAAAAAATCACAAAAATACGTTTGTTCACAGCTGATTTAATCTTCTTGTGTAAAGTGACCGCGTTAATTGAATACCCGATGCTCGAAAACCCCTACCACCAAAAAATCGCGAAAGCATGCTTGTTTGCACCCCGGAATAATTTGTAAAGTGACAGCATCCATTGAATTCTTTATAACCGGAAACCCCTTCCCAAAAAGACCACGAATATACCTTTGTTTTACATGCAGAATAATCAGATAAGACTTCATCTGTTTTACAAAAAATGATTTTTTTAACCCAAACGAAAGTGATTTTCTCGAACTTTGATCACAAATATAATTTGACCAAATCAATATTTTGAAAAAAATAAAAAATTTGTTTCGAGAGGCACTTGATAGATGCACGGGTGAAAGTATCAAAGTTCAGGCATACATACCCATTCAGGACCCTGCAGCAACTGGGGGTCCTAGAAAAGGCCGTTTTTTGCATGTTTTCGGCGCCCGACCGAGTTCCATTTGATTATAGAACCCCAATGACCTTTGCTACCCTTATGTCTGCCCATATGGCGGATATTATGCAAAAAACCTCATGTCTCTATCTATAACCGTTTTTGCTCTAGAGGGGGGTTAGTCAGATTTTAGAGGGCCAAGTATATTATAGGTTGGCGCCACCGCGCCACCTGTAATGTTGTTGATCCAACAAATTCTGAAGCAGGAATGCCTGTCATTCTTTCGTTGTCCTCAGTTTCCCTTAACTCCACGACATCTTCCCCACCCTGGTGTTGTTCACATTTTTTCTCATTTCGCTTTTCTTGCAGTTTTCCATCACCCAAATCGTTTTATTTGATCATAAGTTCATCCTTTTTCTCTAAAATGCTATATCTCCTCAGTGGTATGAATTCTAGGTATACTGCCATCTTTCAAATGATCCCTGGGATGAAATTAAGATACCGGTGATCTATGGGCAACTGCAGGTGTGGGGGCGTGCATACTGTCCATAGTTGCAACCAAAGGCTGAACCTGAAGTGCAGGAGTCAGGTGAATTTGAGTTTGGCTGATTATTAGTGCTATAGGTGCTGCCAGAATCACATGCTGCGCTGCTAAACAAACCAAAACTGTTTTGATATGCTTCTCCTGCTCATCGAGTCTTGCCTTTCCTGTTAACTGCAGGAGAAAAATCTCTCCCTGCCTCAGAATTTCTCTTCCTGCTTGTTCTCCCAACCAAGCTTCAGTTTCAGAAACTCTGGGGTTAAGAATAACCATAATAAAATTTTGGTTGTCTGGCTCCTACATTTGTTCCGTTCTAACATCTATGCTAATAGTCCTTCTGTCTGATCCACCATGGATACCATTTAAGGTTTCTTATTGGACTGCATAGACGTTCTAACAGTTATTTCCTGTTCGAAGTCTAGATTGTCGACCGTTGCTTTATTACCTGCTCAGCCTGCACATCTACTTTCTGTGTGCCTTTCTAGCGTCTGTCTTTCATTGGGTTGGCTCGTCTATCTGTCTCAGTGCTCACTTCATGCTCGTGTCTTGCCCAAATGGTTGCTTACCTATGGGTGTAACAACAACCTTGTCTCCAACAAGCGCAATTTGTAACTGGGCTGCTCAAGGGGCAACAGATTATTGTAAAATGGTGTATACTCTGGTTGATAAGTCAAACAGCTTGTGCCCTTGTTCTCTTTGATTGGATCATTGTTGTCGCCAATCGGGAATCAGAATCCAGAAGCTCTTATTGCAATTTGCAAAAACAAAACCTTTGATAGTAGGACAGATTGACTTTGTACTGCAGACAATCGGCCGAATGATGTTTACCTAAAGCTGCATCTTCCCACGTTTTTGGCTTTGGCCAAAACCTCAAAGGCATAAGGCCAAATCAGTTTCTCCAGAAAGTAATTGCATCACCTTTTGTGTAGGTGTGAACTTCTATCACTGGTAGGTTACTATTAAAAGCCAAAAATGACCTGTTCCAATCACCTCTCCACCACATTTTCAACGAAATTTCTTTAATTTCAGGGCAAAATGTTTTCAAATAGTTGTGGTCCAGCAGACTCGTCAAATATTCCTCTGGCTCTATCCACTATGGGGCCTGAAAAGATGAAATGTCAAGGGGAGTTTGTTACATACTACTTCCAAGTTCTGATCTATCAGAATTTCAGAATAAAGGGCAATGACCATTCTCCAGTGTTGCCTGACATACACATCCTTACCCTAGGAAATATTTGTCAGTTCGTACACGTGATAATCGACTTTCAGCATGGTCATCTGCAACACATCATTAGTATGCCTCCTGTACCTCATGAAGTTTTTGTACAAAATGAATAAAAAAGTTTTAGAGATCTCCTACCTCGGTTCACTAAATCAATTATTTTCTTGAGTTGATGATTCTTGATTCTTGATTCATGATTATTGATTCTTGACGCTTCCTTCGAATCTACTCTTCTGACAGGGCATTGTCAAAGTCCTCATCTTCACATGATGTTTTGTATCCATCAGGCCTCTAGGCATTGTAGCATCTCTTTGTCTATTAGGATTGACCTCATAATGTGGAAATTTCTACGTGGTAAAGCCTCAAAAGAATATGTCCTTTGATGTGGCAAACTGCACATACATTTCCTGCCGCATTACATGAAAAACACTTGCTGACTGTGGCTTTTCCACTTTTGGGCTCCCACAATACATTTCTGGAAAGTTGACACCTTGTAATCCTGAAAAATGCTCGTAAAATTGATAAGCCATCAATTCAATCGCATAAGTCTTTATCAAGTCAAGGGGAAAATATTAAAATGTGACCTCCAATTCCGTTGCCAACTAGCAGTGAAAAAACGTCAAAAATATCATCAGCAAATGATAGGCCTCGGGTGCTACATACCTTATCTCAAAATGTGTGAATTGTTGCCTACAGAACCTTTCTCATTGCATTCTATGGCGAAAATCCATCTGATAATGATTGACATCAGTCAGATGTAGCTCCACGAAAAGCTTTTCAGCTTAAACGTTTCAAGCACGATCGTAATTTTCTCGACAGCCTTAAAAATCTACATAAGTTGCTGTTCTCGAAAACTTGCTGTCCTCAAAATCGGCTTTCTTTGAGCTTTGCGATCATCTCAGCAACTTTTCTAATTTCGACTATTTTCGGTTTGGCAATTCGCTAAAATTCATCACGTGCCAGCATTTTCCAAAATGGTCTTGTAAGTTCGTACCAGCACGTGTTTATAAGCTTCATAGTTTATTGGCAAAATTATATTTCGGACGGTACTTACATTTATGCCAAAACCTGTCTCACACCTCTTCATCAAACCAAAAAATGAACACATTGTTGATCTGTGGTGTGTGGCATTGTGTGCAAAACCAACGGATTGCATATCTATTCTATATGTTGGGATCTTCTATAGCATCTTTCATCACCTGCTTAATCGGGGTTTGATTGAACCTTTCTACCATCCCATTTCCCTCCTGAAACATAATAACATAGGGTCTTTTTCACTCATCAGTTAAATTCCCGCAATATCAACTGAGACTAGGAATTATGGGATTCAAGAAAGGTATGGCAGCTTCCCCAGGAGTTGCTGTTTGGCATAAAGGGCAAAAGCTTATCCAGTTCCAAACATCCGTTTCCACATTCGGCCAACAGAATGGCTTTTAATTATCACCAGGGTTCTTTTGAACCCTTAATGAGTCATCAGGACGGCCTCGTGATACTAATGGAGTATTGCCTTTTTGAAGGAAGCAGGTATCACCACTTGATCCTCCTCTTCTCCAAACGTTTTTCGGTACAGCACTCCTTCCTGCACATTAGTTTTCGTAGTACTTTTAACACCTAACTTCACACAGATCTCCTTTAACTCCCTCTTTGGCTCGAAATTGAGTTATCAACTGATTTGATATCATTCCCTTTGGTTTGCCATCCTCGATCAAAGGGGATTCTTCGAATTTTTTTCATACAGATTCGTTTTATGGCGGATGCACTGCTTGATGGTGATTATTTGGTTTAATCTCTATTATAAATTGTAAGGCTAAAAACAAGTTACCAGATAATCCGATTATGACCATATCAGATTTTAACTTTCTATATAGTTGGAAAAATGGTTTGAAAAAAATTCAAAAACAGAGCCTGAGATGAGGTGAAGAGGTTCTAAAGTGGATATCTTGAATGACATACTTTGCCTATGATGACGAAAATATCAGGTTAGAATCGTAATGGGATGCCCGAAAGTCAAATTGTTGACTTCTGGAATAAAGTCAACTTTGCATTCAAGCAGACTGTATGCGCTTCTTCAATTTCTTGATTCGTTATTGTATGAAAAAGGCTTCCATTTAGATATTTTACTGATTAATACCATGGATGATAACACTAAATATATATCTTCGGAAAAAATAGACAGTGATCTTGAATCCCATCGGCTTTGTGTTTAAAAATAGTTGCTTCGCCTGAATCAGTTCTTGGCGCAGCCTTTCTTGCAAAATTTTTCGATCACGCGTTCGCCGGGCGTATGCGGTTTCCTGGTCGATCCATGGAATTTGTTGCCCGGTTGGCCATTAGCCGGACGGCACGCTTCTAAGCTCGATTCCAATTGGGCCGCCTGCGGCGTCACGACGTCTTTGGCGCATTGGCATACGGCGGTTTTAGTGTCGGTCAAAGTTTTTTGGCACGTCGACGATAATCTGCAGCAATAAGAAGAGTTATGGAGCCTATATGGTTCCCTACGTTACATTTTAAACATTGGATGTGCGCCTGACGTCAGCAAGAGCAACAAGAAATTATGTCAACCGCATGTTGCAGAAAGCTTTCAAACAGCGCTTTCTCCATGAGTTAGCCAGGAATCATACATCACACCGTTGGTTTTTTCTTAATTTCGACACAAATTCTCGTTCACTACCCATAACTAAGTTTCGATTTCTTACTTGGCGAAACAGTCGGTTTCTTTTTGGCAAAAAGCTTTCTTCTTGTCGGCCCAGGCGCCTTTGGGCGGCGGGGTGCCGGCCGGTTTCAAGGCTTGCAAGCAAGTTTTGACGCTGCTTTGGGCTTGAGCGTTGGGGCAGGACTGGTTGAGCATCTTGTCAAAAAACGAATCGCCACCTTTACCTTTTTCGCCACCGCCGAAGTGATGGTGTCCGAATCCAAGGTGTTCGTGCTCGCCTCTGAAAAGAGACATTTTTCGCATCAATTCAAGAACAACTGCGATGAGTGGATTTTCGATACTAATATTTTTTTAGAATCTCCGAGATGTTGAGTTGTAGAAGAAAATTCTTGCTGACTTGGAAGTTTGCTCTGAATCACTAACTATCGAAACATTCGATTCCACTTCCAGATTTTAAGGTTGCAGTTTTCAGAATTTAAAGAAAGACAGTAAGCATGTTCTTCACTCACTTGTGATCTTTGGTGGGGAACTTGAAGTTGGCGTTCGTCTTTTGAACGCATTTTTCAACGTCCGACTTGACTTTGTCCATTATGGCTTTTCGGCATTGTTTCGAGGCATCGTCTGATTTGCCTTTGTCACCACCACGTTGGGGAACTTTGCAAGAAGCACTGAAAGTAGAATTACATATATTATAGGACACAACGTAGACTTTGGTTATGTGCAGCGTTTCAGTGTTCTGAATTTGATATCAAAATTCGACAGGTGCTCTACCCACAAAACGCAGAACAACGATATCTTACTCGGTAAAGCATTTTTCAAACTTGGCTTTCATATCGCCCATGGGCGGCGGTGTACCCAAACCGCTTTTCACGCACTGGTGAACCGTTTCCATATCGCAAGTTTCGGCATAGGAATAGGCGACCAACGCCAGGCACAAACAAATAGGTCGAATCATGATGATTATTGCTGTCTTGATCAAATAATCGGTGAACTGAAACAATACTGATCCAGATATAGAAGTCAGGCGTTTATATACAGAATCTGATCTTGCGTGGTTTATGAGTAATTACGCAAAAAACTAGAATGCACGTAATTAAAACTCCACCTACATATAACTTTAGGGTAGTCGTGCCATCCATTCCCCTACAATAATGTATGGAGATCGTGACGACACGTGATTAGATGTACCTGTGATAGTTTCATGTGCACATTTTCAGTGACCATGAAATACATGTATCGTAAATAAAGTCTAGAATAGGGGGAGCTGTTGATACTTCGACTTGTCATTTTTGTCATCATGTTTGTTTTTATCCTGGTGACAGAAGCGATTCGTTCATATTCGTTGACGTTTATGACAACCAATGATTATCGGGCGCTGTGGAAATTAAGACATGATTAATGTACAGTCTATTTTTCTAGACATGTTTGTAAATAAAAAAGTGGAAGGCAAGTACCATCATTTTCTTTTGTGATTTTCTGCTAAATCATACGTCCCATGGCACTGGAAATTCAAATGAAACTGATCAATTTTTCACGTAGGAAACAGTACAGTGAAAGCATTGTGTAGACGAATTTTAAGGTGGTATTCTTCTGACATTTTTCAAATTCCAAACATTTCGTGAAAAATAGATGATTGTTGTATTTCTTCGTTGTTGTATTTCTTCAATGATGAACTGCCTTGTTCGAGTAAGCTTCTGGTTTCTTTTTCGTGTTATTTTGCCTATAATTGCTGAAATCTTACTATAATGAAATTTTGAAAACCCTCGAATCCCTGCAAGAATTTCCGTTACAAAAACGAAATTGAAATTAGAAAATTTTTTCTGTGTTATATGCAATTCGCTCGGAATATTGCGGAACTGGCTGCAAATCGACGAGAATAAAAGAGACTATGAAAAGTGAGACTTTGAGATTTCATACTTCGGCAAGTACTTCTGGATAATCAAGTCGCAGTTGATATTTGCTTAGATGAGTTGAAATTTGAAAAAGATGAAATAATATTTTTAGGGAAAAATTGAATTCTTATTTTGAACTATGGACGTTCCGCTCTGTCAAACGAGTCAACGAGCCTTTCACGATTTTGAATAAAAGTTTGGCTGTGACCTCGCTGCATCGAAATTTAAAAATGAATGCAGTATAGTACTGCTAATGTTTTTCAATGCTTTGACTTGTAGCCAGAATTGATAGAACTATTACATACAGCCTAAGTGAAAATTTGGATGAGATTTTATCGTTTTTTATGAAAAATTAATCAGAACTTAATTCAAATTTTGAATGTTTGACCAAAAAATAGGAAAAATTTTATGTTTTTTAATCAAAGTCCAAAATTTATTAATATTTTTTAATGGAATATTAATCAAAATCAGATTTAAATTTCAAATTGTTGAGGAAAATGTGAAAATTTACTGGTTTTTTTTATCAAAGTCGAAAATTTTTCATGGAAAATTAATGGAAAATTAATCAAAATTTGATAAAAATTTTAATTTTTTGATTGGAAAAATGTGAAAAATTTATTAGTTTTCTTGTGGAATATTTAGTCATTTTTAATGAAACTTGGTCATAATGTGATTTAAATTTCAAATTTTTGATCGAAAATATGTGAAACATCAGCTATTTATGAATATTTTTGCTCGTTTTTTCCCAGATGCTGTAACAATTTTTATTGTCATATTCTCTCAAATTCAACTTCTCAATTGTTGAAACGTTTTTTAGAGATGGACATTAACTTCGATGAATTTTTCGAAGACGAAGTAAATTTATTGGACACTTTATGGTGGCTCACGCAAAAACTTCGCCAACATAAGCGCCGTTGGTATACTCGTCCTGTCAAATTGGCAGTCAATACAATAATTTGATCAACGACTTACGCGATTGGCCTATGTTTCTGAACTATTTCTGGATATTCCAGATAGCTTTGATCAATTGCTCCATAAATTATTCCTCATCTTTTGGCAAACTCAAAATCGAGAATGAATTGTTTTTGCCATGTTTCATGTAATGTTGAACAATAACGTTTTCATTGCTATAAATTTACAAGTTTAACCAAATAAAATACAGTGTTTTAAAGCACATTTCAATAAACACGTTTTTTTATCAAACAAATGAAACTGGTAGCACATTCATAACAATTTTTGGACATTCAAATTATATTAATGCTGCTTTGTTTCAACATCTTCTCGAGATCAGCTTCCTCCAAAATTTACATAATCTTGATCGTCAGACAGTTTTTAGTGACCGGCCAAAAGTTTTGTGCCAATCAGTGCAAACACTCAATTTTTTTGTGCCATTCCATTTTTGTGTGCAAAAAATCATGTTTTGGCACAAAAACACTGCTCAACACAAATATGTCAGCCGTCGATTTTGTATGCAATTTAGGTTTCCTTCTCTTTGATTTTTGTTACTATGAATTTTGATAAATTCTTATAATCTGACCCAAAAATCAAACTTATATTTTTGATAAATTACTGACTGTAGAAGCATAGATAAGTTCAGAAAAGCTCAAGCATGCATAAAAATAAGGCATATGGGTAGGATTTGAGCGAGGAAAACGACATTATGGGTCTCCACAAAAAAAACAGTGATTATACCTAACGGAAGCCATAAAGTTTTTACATTTTGACCTTCCAAAGTTCACCAAAATGTATCTTTTGGGTTTGAAATCCCCAAAATTTTTTCCTCAATGAGAACTTTGTCTAAAATTTTTTTCGTTATTTCTAATTTTCTCTCCCTTCGAGTGAAAGAATATGGACGGAGTTGGTTTTTGGAAAAATTGGCCATCCAGTTGATAGCATACTGGTATTTAGTGTTACTCAGCGCAGGATTGCATATACTGTACCAATTGCGGCTACCAGAAGCGCAAAAAGTACTCCACTATAGAACTCATTGCGGGCCCGAAAACCGCACAAAACTGCAATGCGGTTGCGGGTTACCACCTTGCGGGCCGCAATTTTCGAAAGCCGCAAAAAAGTGTGTGGGCCGCATTTTCGAGATACGATTTAATTAAAAACGTGAATTCGTCCGATGTCAATTTTGTCGAAAAAGTGGATCTGTCTCAATCATTTATTTAACAAAAAGGAAGTACTTTTTGCTTTCCAGTAGGATTAATAATGAAGCAAACTTCTGAAATTTTTTTTATGTTTACGGTTGTTTTGGTTCATAGTTGTCAGCATCAGTCAACAACATATGTGGTGTATGGGAGTCTACAAGAGATCTGAGAAAGCATTCATATTACGTGGCAGTTTTTTTGTACAAGCCTCTGTGTACCTGTACAAAGATCGACCAAAAACTTTTTGTACGAAGAAAAATTTTTTTGTACACTAAAAAACCACGATGTTTCGTGTATTTCTGCACAAACCTTCTTACTGATAGCACTCGAGTACATGCTCCCATGAATCTGAAAAACATCAGGCTAAACCTGAAATTTCTGAAAATTACTTCCATGATGCTTCTAAATCCAAACTCGGCTTCATGTTTAAAATTATAGTCACAAAAAAGTTTGAAAAACGGATTCTGACCTCCTGAAATGCACCAAAATTTGTCTTTTCCATACAGGAGCGCCAACATTTTTTCCCCTTTCCCGGAAATTTTTTCTCAGAAAAGCACGATTTGCAGAAAAAATAGCGGAATCGCAAAAAATATAAAATAAAATCCGGCGCAAAGAGCCGGAAAATTTTACTGTATTTTCTGATACTAGAGCCTGGAAAAGCGTTTTCTGACCAATAAAATCTCCTTGTACTTTGTACAAAAATTATCAAAAAATCTTTGTACGTTGCCAAAAATGTTTGTCTCGTACGAAAAAGACAGTGCTACGTGGTCAAATTTCTTGAAAAATGATATAGTGCATTGTACATCAAAGAATAGTCTACAATATGGTGATTATCATTAAAAGCATACTCCGTGAAAAGAATTCAGTGGAGCAGAGAAGCATTTTGCAAAAAAATTTTGGTTGATTGTCTGATATTTGAATTCAAGTTGCCTAACTAGAAATTCACATCGGCGACGAGATGACTGGCGCCGAAACGGTAGCGCCTCAACGTCTTAGACACCACGCTCCATGTTCTGAAGCTTGTACTTTTTGACGGGATCAAGAGCAAATACAGCCCCATATTTTGTGCAATTTTCCGCTACTACAGATCATGTGAATTTGTCAGCTAAATCAATCCATTAATTTTTCAGCGAAAAAATTCTACCATCACTGAAATGATTTTAAACGGCAGTACTTATGTTTGTCATTTTATCAATTTAATTTCATTTTATAAAAAATCAGACTATTGGTTTGCCGATCGAGTGAATCCTATTGCTATAATCTGTTTTGTAAAAACTTGGGCAAATTGAAAAGTGATGAAAATTAATACCTTGGTCAGGATCGTTTACAATAAGTTTCTACATACTGTAGTTTTACACCACAAATTGTTAAAAATAGTTGAGCATGCTCACAAATTTCAATCGTGATGGCTATCAACAGAAAATCATAAAATACGAAATATTGCTAGGCTTCCAATTTTATTATCTATAGTCTGTTTTTCTTGAAATGCTTCTAGATAATGAAAGTGGAAAGCAAGTAGTATTTCAGATTTTCTGGCAAGCAGTATATCATATAGGACAGGAAATTTGTGAGCATACTGGCCTAACCTTTAACAATTTTTTGAATGAAAAATTTAACAGTAAGATCTTCATGTAAACGATTTTGACGACAGTACTGATTTGTGTCACTTTTTTATTTGGAAGCATTTTATAAAAAACAGATTATAGAAGCATTTCAAAAAAGCCTGCGGCTATAGAAAAATAATTACATTGAAGTACAAGCTAAACATTTTTCCGACTTTCAAAATTGCAAAAGTTTATTTATTATACATGAGCTGTAGAAAATGGCAAATGATATATGACACAGCATTAGTTGAGATCAGTAAATGAAAAAAAAAAACTATTACGCCAACGTAAAAATTAGTATTTTGATAAACGGGAACATTTTCAATCTTCAAGTTTCAAAGACTTGTAATAAGTTTTCTTCCGATTGTTGGCCTTGTCGAAAATCTTTCGCTCACGCTCTTCCAAATAAGCTTTTTGCTCCGCCCTCAACTGTTTAACTTTGGCGACCAAATCATCAACTTTCATATTGTTCAAACCTAGTCGTCTGGGCAATCGACTAAGGCGCATTTTCAAGATTTCTTCATCTTCGCATTCATCGTCCTTTTTAGGCGGTTTCACGTCGAAAAAGAGATTCGGACCGCTTCTTCCTGTGTGAAAAAAATTTTTTGTACAAGGCTGATGATATGTACTGGTACAAACACTATTTTTCACGGAAAATGAAATTCTCCTTGATGTTTGATGCTTTTGATCATAAAATGAATAGTTCGCAATTCGAACTTAGCTTTAAGGACAGGTTGTGCAAAGAAAAGTTTAAAAGGTCCCATACACTAAATTGTGATACCAAATGTTTTTTGACCAACAAACTTGACTTTTTTTGCTCTATTTCCAAAAAAATTTATATGTTATAAAAAGCAATTTCGAGAGCTTCACTGCAATCATTATTTTGCATGCTTTTCGATTAATATGCTTCAATTTTGAACGGAGGTTATTCCAATCTTGGCTTTTAACTTACTTCCCTGACTTGTCGTTTATAATGCAAGGCAGAATCTAGAATTTGATCAAATAAATTGAGCAAATTTCTATTACTTCCCGATTTTCGGTTCCGATGATCGAGATGATGGCCGCATTTTTTGTCGATCGACGTTTTATGATCGCCTCCGACGTTAGCTGTCGACGGATTATTACCGTTGTCGTCATCACCATCGAGGATCTTTTGCTCGCCGGCTTTCTCCAAATCGGCGTAATTTTCAACGTCGTCGTAGTCCGTTTCGTCGCCGCTCGAATCAACTTCGTGAATTTGGTCGGCGTACATGCGAACTTGACGATCAACTTTGTCCATAAACGGTTTTAATTTGGCGACCATTTCTCTATCGCCGAAAATAAAATCATCGACGTCAGCGTAAAGGGCGTAGTCGCCGTCCATCAATTTTTGATCTCGATTCTTTTCTTTCTCGATTTCGGCGAACTGTTCGTCGCTGTCTTCGAGTTCTAATTCGTCTTTTAGATAGAATTCGTCATCTTCGTTGCCTCGCTCGTCTGCAATGAAAAGTTTTCCAAATGTTATTTTCCGATTATTCAGTATGTTTGGCGAAAAATTCTTCGAAAAGAAAGGCATGAATCCTTTATCTTCATGTTATTTTTACCGTTGTGTCTTAATATCTTGACTGTCTCGTTATCTCGACCGTCCCGTTACCTCGATCGTGCCGTTACCCAACCTAATGTGTAAAAATTCTGTTACATCGAACAATGAATCTTTATGAAAAATAAAATCTTTTTTACCCTATACCGTTACCTCGACTGGGCAACGTATATTATGAATCTCGATAAGCTCCAATTTGTTTCGTTTCATTTTCAACAGCTTTCATCATCTTTCTGATCAGTGACAATGTTTCAGTAATCACGACATCCATCGGGACACAAAGATGGTTGTGACCAACTTCAGGATTGCTAATTATTTGATTATTTTTGGCCTGTGTTCTTCTTTTTCGTTCCCGATTTTATCACAATTTCTACACTGATCCATCAGCCAATCTTACAGATTTATTTTTCATGGAAAAGGTAGAAATGATTTCGCTGAACCGTACTTTCGCATATTATCATTATTTTGTATGGATAAACGTTACTTAATCATAATCCTCCATTTGAGCAAAAATTCAAGTACAACCTTCTGGCCGGTTCACAAGAAGTACAAACAATCAAACGTAATTTGTTACCAAATATTGATGGTCCAATTATTTGAGGGAAGTAGACAAATGATACAATTTGTCAATTTCACTTTGTAATCATTTGTGATGTCACAGCATAGTCGAGGTAACGGGACAGTCGAGATAACGAGATTCTTTTTGTTTTTATAACATTAGTCGAGGTAACGGGACACAATCTTTCTAACAGTCTCGTGAATTCAGATTAACATGTCTTCTAATTCTCGTGAAAAATCCCACCAATGTAGATTTTTAAATTAAACTTTTTCGCTAGACTGTACCAAAGCTCAACGGAAGTGCAACGACATTCAATCATACTCAGGTTTTAAGCAGGTCAAATACTACAGAGGATCCAACCCAAATAGTGACTTTTCGAGGCAAGCAAGAATAATTTTCTTCCAAAAACACAACAAATTGGATATCAATCAATAGCAGACTTTGACGTACCCAGATTTTCCTTGCTGTCGATGTGCCGATCTATGGACACACCTACATTCCCAGAATTATATAAATTAAAAAGATAACTTCCGCAAGATCCGGACAGTCACAGAGATTGAATATCGTTAAGTTTAATTTTTGTGCTTGTGGTCATTTCAAGACATCTTGAAAAAAATTATATACACAAAATCATACATGCACACGATGAAAATTCTGCTGAGGGTCAGCCAGGACAGGGGATGGGATAGAAACCTTTGTTCTCTCTTGATAACAAAAAAGGTCTCCTAAATGTGCACGTATGCACAAAATTAATGTAATCCAATTTTTGCAGAGCGGTAATCATTATCTCATAATCTTCAACGGACCGGTTCCAATAAACCAGATAACCGCAAGCTCGAGATAATTGCGAACTTTTTTTATCTCTTGTGCGCAAAGTTGTACGAAATTTGAACAACTGCGGAAATTATTTTTCCATGGAGATATGGAAGTTGCAAAAATTTAACGAACTTTATGAATCTACTGCTATAAACCTGGGGCTGGTTTCATCAGAGACTTAAGCGCCAGCTAAGTTGCAGCTTAAGTTTATATCTTATATCATTGCTGTTAAGGTGCGGCTCAGTTGTAGCTTAAGTCATACACACAAAGCACATCGAGAGCTGCACCTGAGCTGTAGCCTAACTCTGTATGTTATAACATTGCTAGGTGCAGCTCAGCTACAGCTAAAATTTCTCGATATAATTTTTGTGTACGAGTTAAGCTGCGGCTTGTTGCAACTCAGCCGGAGCTTAAGTCTATTTGATGAGACCGGTCGCTGAAATGCAGCAACTGCAAGAAGCTAACTTTATGGCTTACTGTAGTCTGTTTCCATTTGCTCGGGCTCATCGGCGTCTTCAAAAAATTCTTCTGGATATTTCCATTGACCGGTAAATTTTTGGCGCACGGACGCAACAAATTTCACTGTTTTCTCTTTTTTCTGTTCCTGTCCACCGGCGGGGGATGACCTTTGCATTTCAGGCAGCGGCGCTGGCGATTTTCCCATTATTTTTTGAGGAAACTTGACGGCGGCCGAAGACCGCAGCGAAAAAACTTTCTCTCGATCATCGCCTTCGAGAGTTCGAAATTTCAACGACGAATCGTCGCCGATGGTCGCCGAAGTCGAAAGATATTTCCATTGTTCAATCAGTTGGCCGTAACCCCGCGACGGAGCTTTACTGCTGCGGAATTTCGGTACCGTTCTGGCAACGCCTTCCATTTTGTGATACTCCAAGGGCCTGAGCTATAATTAGAAGAAATTCAATTGAAATTTCCCAAGAAAGAAGAGAGCACACCACCTTCAATCGGACAGAGCAGGAGTAGACGATAATATACGTTATAAGTTCTGCGTATTGCGTTTGAGTGTAATGTGATCGAGTAGGCAATGTATGTGCGAATTTATTCGTTGTGACCCGAGATTGTGTGACCTTACTCCAAGTGTCCCATTACCCAAGTGTCCCCTCACTCCAAGTAATGCTTTAAGTCCTTTTACTCCAAGTAATGCAATTTTTTGCAAAAATGGTGTCCCGTCACTCCAAGAATGCTGTATGAATCTTCTAACATGACAACATAAATGAAACACAGCAAAGAAAAGAAAAAAGAAATACAAAGAAAAGTATAAAACAAAGGAAGAACAGCATGAACGTAAAACAAAACATAAACAAAGACACAGAAAACAAAAGAAAAATAAATACAAAGGAAAATAAATACAAAGAAAAATAATAGTTAAAAAATAAAAAGTAAAACTAAGAAAAGTGAAGGAAAAACTTAAAAGAAAACAAAAACAGTTTGGCGCCAAAGTTACCGGCACTGAAATAACTGGCGCCAAAACGACCAGTGCCCAAAAGACTCAATGCTGAACTGGCATGGGGTCCAAACGGCGGCACCGAAACGTGCCTTTCCGTGCTTTGGATGGCCTTTACATAGTCTGTCTTTGGGGAAATTGTTCTGCAATGATGAGAATTGAAAGCCAAGAGGCTCAGGTCAGTAACTTGATTACATCCGTTGGGTTCAAAAAAACGGAAGACTGATTTTTCGAACATGAAAGCAGATTACCCATTGTTTTCCCCGTAGCACACTTTACAACACACATTTTTTATACACCATAGCCACTTGGATATGCTATCGAACAATGCGTATTGTCTTTACACCAGTTGCACGCTATATTCACATCACAGTGTAAAAAATCAACTTTTCGAGAATGGTTCCGTATATTGTAATCTTTTGACTAGTGTGATCTACAACCTTGCGGTTTAACGCAAAGTAAAGAGAAGTTGACAGAGTATGAGGCGGTGCGTAAAATTGGTAGGAAACCGAGGAATGCAAAAGTGGTGAATGTTTTGTGCAATAAAAACTTTCGCAAAATTATTTTAAAAAATTCAAATCATCAGCATTTCGTCATAATTTTGTAATAAATTTCTAATTGTCAAAAAATTATTTTAAAATCAGCTATAGATCTAATGAGAATAATTATACATATAGATATCGTTTAATGTTAATTACAGGTCATTTAAATTACAAAATAAAAACTAAATATGAATTGAAAAATTTTCGTCTATGAAATTTGTTTTCGGTAAAAAAATGCAATAACCTTCAAAAACCTGCTCTTTCTGCTGTCCGAATAAACGTGCCTGTCAGAGGTAGTTTTAAAATGGCAATGTACAAATTATTCAGAGGTGTCATATTTTTTTATTGAAATACTTTTAAAATGATTGGCTGCAAAATGATCATTTGCAATTTTATAAATTTATAGAGTAACGGTAACGGGACACTTGGAGTAACGGGACATTAGGAGTAAAGAGACACAAGGTATTCCGTTACCTCGACAGTCCTGTTACCTCGTTTAATGTGTAAACAGAAACTTTTTCGTGATCTTTTATAGAAACTGTTTTGTGACCAAATTTTTTACAGAAACTGTTTCGTGACAAATATTTTACAAAAACTGTTTCGTGACTAGATCACTTTTAGGTGTGTTGGTTTTCGTTTTCTCATTTTGATACCAGTTTTGATACCATGCAAACGAGACCTAATTTTTTTAGTAAAACTAAGTTTTTGGGAAAACTTTATACAGAAAAATTAAAAGCACATAAAAAGTAATAGAAAAAGGTATTACGATGTCTAGCATGATATGAGATGCTTCGACAGAATAATAATAAGCAGTGATGAATGGGTGGTAAAATTCTACAAACTGTAAGATGAAAATTAATTCATTAACACCATCTGCAGCAGAGATGTACGGGCGAGAAAGGGATACCCTCCTTCATGAAGACCTTGGTTACCCATGGCAAGAGGAAATAGACAAAGTACCCCTTTGAAATGCCATTTTAGAACTCAAATTTGGCATTTTTCTCAAATTTTTGCCATTTTGGTGTGACACCACCACATAAATATGTCTCTGATCATTCCGACTAAAAAATTCTTGCCGTGCATGTCTGATCTGCAGTGAGAAGACAAAAAAAGATTTGCATGATATATATAATAATACATTCTTGTGATTTCTTAACATGGACATTTGACAAGAGAACAAAAAATCAAAACGTGCTGAAACAGCCTGGTCAGCCTCCGTCTAGTCGACTAATCAAACAGCAGCAGAGTAAGTTCGAACCGACAGTCTTTGTTTATCTGCCAGTCATAGTAAACCACTGCTTTTTGATTTTAGTTTCGTACATAATTTAAAAATTGCGTAGTGTGCCGTTGTATTGAAAAATGATTTTAGCAGCAACCAAGTAATTCAACTCTGTCTCTCTTCCCAAATTAATTTGCAATTATCAGGAATTTTGAAGTCTTCTGCAGTGCTGCAGGTAAATCCGAAATCTGTCTACATATTAAAAATTGAATCTTTGAAAGGAGAGTAATCTTTTCTTTCAAATTTATTCTTTAGGGACCGGTTACTATAAACGATTTTTTCAAATGTTTTGTATTCAAAAAGTTTGCTATTGCCTCCAGCTCATTATCATCCTAATGTCAAACAATTTTATGAAAAACAACAAAATGCAAAGGTTCCACCATTGACTTTTTTTATCAGCCCGGGAATTCTGCAACAAGCATGACAAACTCTAGCTTGGTATACTATAGATGCCGAAAATCATACGTCCACGCATGTTCTGATTACTGTAGCGTATCAAATTTTAGACCACCCTCTACAATAGTATTGCAGTTTTATATTTTGAACGCTACATTCGTATCGTGTCAATCTGACAAAAACTAGCTTGGCTTTTAACAAAAATGATTCACCTGTCACTGTAAACGTGGATAACCTTTCAGAAGAACACACGCGGTAACTCGGAAATGTCAATGATGCAAGGAGACAACTCGAGAAATGTTTATTCGAATCAGATCAACCCACACAACCTGTTTCTTTAAAAACTCGCCCAAATTCAGTTTGATCTTGAAAACAGGAAAAAACGATATTTCAGAACTTTTGTCAAGTAAACAAAATAATTAAAGTCGACCGTCATTGTCATCATTCATCATTAATTGGCGCAAAAATCACCACCAGCCTAGTAGAGGTTCTAAAAAAGGTTGGGAAAGTGTACCAAATTTTACGTCATTCTGAAGAACGGCACGAAATTTCACAGAAAAAGAAAAATCACATGATTTAAAAGATGGCACTGCTACTCGAAAGTGAATGGTGTGTCGACGGGTACCGCGTGCTAGATCGAAAATATTATGAGGCCATAAATACGGGACAATTTTCGATGAAAATTCATTTTACGTTTGAAATTTCGGCGTTTTCTCAATTTAAAAATGATCCATTCAATTTGCATATTGTCGCTAGTTGCAGCCTACGCTTACGCCGAAACGTGCGACCTTCAGGCGCTGCAACAATGCGTCAAGAATAATTTGGGCGTTCCCGCCCTGAAAGCAGAATCGGATCAAAGAAAGACGACCTTTGAGGGCTGCTTGACAACGTAAGTGTCCTTCTATGTTTTTTCTACAGCCACTCCTTTTTTCGTTCTCTCTTTGAAAACTGAAATGTACAAACTGTACAAGCTGAATAATCAGTATCATTTGGTTGAAGAAATACTTGCAAATTTCATGAATCTGTTCAAATTCGATGAATCAGGGTTGTCACTGCTTAAAAGAATCATAAACTTATTAGCCCACAAGATTTCCGAAAAAGCGCGTAGATTTGATGGGATTCAAAAACATAATGTACGTAAATGCTGAATGATTCGGCTATATTTCGCTCATCCACATTAATCTGTTTCGAAACTGGAAAAACTATCATCATTCTGATAACCTTCCGCTTCAGTCCTACTGTCTTGCTAAAATCCAGATCGAAAGATTCTTCACAAATAGTTACGAAGATGCTACCGAGCTCCAAAAATGCACTGACTTGAATGGATGTTCATAGTGAAATATATTTACTGACTAGCTGCACACTTTTCCCTGTATACTGTGCGTGCCCAATCTGTTTTTTATGCAATGCGTGTATAAATTGGAAATCTTAACAAACTGACAGTTTCTGCTTGTGAGTTCATGCAGAAACGTGTCTTCTTTCACGTAAAAACTACTCATCCTTTTCATTCTGGTTGTTACTGTAATTTTGAACTTTTTCGTGATACTACGACATTAACGGTAAACTTTCACATGTGTATCAAATGATTTCGTTGGAAAGAAATAGACAGAAAAATCCTGTTAAAGTCGGGCAATATATTGGACAACCTTACGACACATATAATCTTTTCCTTAATGTTATTTTCTATGTATTTCTGCTGACCGCATTCATATGGAACTAAAGAATGTATCACCTAGCCAAACTTTTGAGTGCGAAATTCTGAAACGAAGGCATTTGTGCAAATTATTCTAAGGGCAGCACGGATTTTTTCGGTTTTTGTTTACGAACCTTTTGACACTATGGAATGATTTCGTCCAACATACACATTTTATCCATCTACCTATCTACAGTAACGGCTGCAAACTTCCTCAGCCCAAAGTAAAAGAAGGCGGAAATTTCCAAGCTGTCCAAACGTGCCGCAAAAACATCTTGGATAAAGTGAAATCCGACGTAGAAAAATGCGTACAAAAATCCAATCCCAATTTCAAATTCCCGCCGCCGCCCAAAGGGTAAGATTTTTGAATTTAAATCCATTTCGATGTTTCAAGTATTTCTGTTTTTTTCGTTCAGAGATGAGCATCACGGGGACGGAGGACCACCGCCGATGCGTTTTGGAGAAGCAAAGGGCAAGGGCGGAATGTTCGACAGAATCGTCAACGATTCTTGCCCGAGCGACCAAGCCAAGTTGAAAGCCAAGGCTTGCCTGCAAGCAGCAATGGCATCCCAAGGCACCCGACCGCCCAAGCCTGCTCCTGGTTCCAGCGAAATGAAACAAAAAATTTGCCAAGCCAAAGCTGTCTGCTTTGCTAAGTGAGTATTTTTATCGAGGCTTAATTTTAATTTGAGGGTATCTTGCAGAAAAACAAACACTGACGTCAGCAAGATTTGTAAGAGTCATAGAAATTAGAATTTATGTTTCTTCGTTAGAATTCATACAGAAGAAAGTATTTGCCTTCTACACTATTATCACGTTATATCAGACGTGTACTCGAGAGCATACATGCACAGCATAGAAATTCTGCTGGGAGTCAGCCGGGACAGGAGATAGAATACAAAATTTTTTTTCTTGATAACGAAAAGAGAGGCCTTAGAAAGATTTTCTAACATCCAAGCAGCATATTCTTCAACCTATATTAGTCAGATATGTGAAATTATTTGCTTAGATTGCACTTTTTTAGTTTTAATGCTACTTTTTTGGAATCAAGTATGCATTGTATAGAAAAATTGATAAACTAAAGCATTATTCCCATTTTTATGACGACTTTTTCTTTTCTCTAGCTCAGTTTCTTCTCAATAATTGCTGGGGTAGTCAAATCTGCTGGGAGTCAGCAAGAATCTGCTGGGGAATCAATACCCCCAAACCCCCCCCCATGTGCACATATGCTCGAGACTACTGTTGTAGTTAACAAAACTACAATATTTCCTGCACTATTTCTCAGATTATTATGAATTTTCATGAATAATTTCGCGATTTCTAGTTATTCAATTCAATAAATTTATGCACCTTTTTTATATTCTTCTTTATATGTATCTTAGACCAGAAATCAACAAATCCCAATTTCTCAGAACATAATGCAAATATTTATATTTCTCAGAACATTATTCAAATAAAGTGGAAAGTGCAACATCATTACATCACTAGAGATTTCTCACTGAAAAGAAAACTTACAAATGTAACATGGATTCATGCATTGCATCTTTTCACATTCGATAATTCTTTTCACTCAACGATTTTCATTTTTTCCCGAAATCTTGTAGCTATAGTCGAATCAGTTGGGGATCATGTCGAGAATCTGTATAAAGTCAGCAGTCATGATATGTCGGGGGGTCAGTACACGTAGCTTTTATGTGAATATAAGTATATATAAGTATGATTCTATAGTCTCTTTTTCTTGAACTGCTTTTAAATAATTGAACTGGAAAGCAAGTAGTAGTTCAGATTTTCACGATTTGCTGAGACAATATGTCATGTAGAACTTGAAATTTGTGAGCACACTGACCTAACCATTAACAACCCTTCGAGTGAAAAATTCTACATTGAGAGCTCTATGTAGACGATTTTGACGACGGTACTGATTTGTGTCACTTTTCTATTTGGAAGCATTCTATAAAAAAACAGACAATAGAACCTAATCCCATAATTCTGCGGTCATTTATGGTAATATTTTTTCATACTAGAATATCGCCAACGTGCCAAAAATCCTTCAACGACACCAAAGACGCTTTGTGCAAATGCGCAAAAGATATCGTCACCCCGCAACAGGCCGTTCAATTGCAGACAAGTTTGAAAGCGTGCAATCCCAACGAAGGCAAATTCACCAGACCACCCGGCGCCCCGACCAAAGGCCCCGAAATGCCCGCCGACCGTTTCATCAAAAAATTCTGCGAAATGAAATGCTGAGATACTGTTGATTTATTGCGGCCCTTTTTTTATTTATTCGACGATTTCTAAACCATAAAGGGAAAAAAGTAGGTCGATGCGATTTTTTTGGATGTTGAATAACAATTTGATGGTCGTCCCGTGCTCTTGGTCGGCTTATCAACCGTTGAAATGCTTTTTTCAAAGATTTCAGATTAGGAAATTTCTCTGACGATAAAATTGATTCTGATCGAGCGGCAGTAGTTCGGATATCTAGTGGACCTTGATCAATTCATTACCAAGTCATCCGCGCCAAGTGGTCAATGGGTCCCCGTTCGACCATCTCGGATTTTGATCAAATTTTGCATACATGTCATCCAGGGTCTTTAACTAAATTTGGCAATTTTTTTTTGTTCAACTCCTAAAATTGCGGAAGTTATGACTTTTTGTGGTCCCTACCTCTTTGAACAATTTCCAACTTAATAAAGTGCCTACTTTAGGGTAGCACTGTTACCCTGAAAGTCTTGCTTGGGATTCAAAAGTTCGCAGTCTTCAACATTTTTTGCTCTGATTCTACCTACGCTATTTAGATAGAAAATTATACATTTCGTAGTTTTTTTTGAAAAAATGGTGGAAAGTGGTCATGAAATCGAATATTCGATAATTCATGCACGACTAGGGTACCCGAAACTTATGACGTGTAAAGGAGAAATTTACGATATTTCGCCATAAACAACATCTACACTAGCTAACTTCACGCCTAGATATTTTAGGCGTCGCAAATTGTCGGTGCACACGGAAATATCAAAAATACACGGCCCTCAAATTTTTTTATTGTCCTTTTGGTTCGTAAGAGTGCCTTTTTTCTATAAGAAACGGGAAAAAATTCCGTGGGACTCCTACTTCGTGGGGAAATAATCGACCCTAAGTTAAGAAACAATGTCGTCCTCCAAGTCGGTTTCAAATATGTATGCCTCCCAGAATTTCATAGCAGAACTCCGAATGCCTTCTGCAATTCTCACTTTATTGATAATATCTTAACGATGTTGTTATTCAAATCAAAACATTGGCATGTAATATTTATAAACAAAAAACTGTTTGGATGGATTGGTCCGTAGTAGTGTCATGACGACCAGCTGTCAGAGTAACCCTAACGCCAGGAGGACGCCAGATAGTCAGCAAGATCCACGAAGCAAAACCCACACGTACCTGTCATGCGAAAATACGGTAGATGAGTGAGATCATTCGACTTTCAAATCCGATTATGACCTCGAAAGACATTGGGAATCTTTGAACCTATTTTAGACTTGAGATCCTAGACGAAGAGCCCAATTAAGGCCTGAAAACCTTGATTAAGAATCAACTTGAAGGTTTAGGAAACCTTCCTAAGAAACCCCTCGTCTACTAACCATATGTATTGTCGTATGGTAGGCTGGTATATGGGTGGGTCATGGCAAGACCTTGTCTGACTATATGGCGTTGTTGAGGCAACCTGTTCCCTGCTCGGGGCTTCAGTAAAAGTTAGGCTCGGTCTGGGACTTGAACCCAGGACCTTGTGGCTACCATCCGCACGCTCTAACCAACTGAGCCAACCGAGCAACGGGGAAGGTGCTCTCTTTTTTTGCAACAATTCGTAGTTGAGGTGGCTGCTTTGGCCACTCTCAACATCCCTCCGCCGTCGAGTTTGATGGACCATCAAGGGCCACCAGTGTTGAGGCAACCTTTTCCTGCTACTCGGGGCTTCAGTAAAAGTTAGGCTCAGTCTAGGACTTGAACCCAGGACCTTGCGGCTACCGTCCGCACACTCTAACCAACTGAGCCAACCAAGCAGCGGGAAAGGCGCCCTTGTTGTGCATGTCTTTTCTTAGGAAGTTTAAGAAAAGATAGAGGCTTCTGGTCTGAACTGACCTGTTAGAGCTAATTCCTTGGCAAGGCCTCGGAGATTGCACAACAGTCTGGTTCCCCAGACCTACAACAACAAAGATTAACTTACTTTAAATGTGGGCCCTCACCAGAGAGCTCCGCAGTCTCCTAGATGAGACAAAGAATCCCCTCAGGGATAGACTTTTCTTACTGGATCCCCTAACAGGTCTTCCAGAGCCTGCATTCAGCAAGCTGGCGCCTGGGCCTTTGGCCCTTCACTCCTGTCGGTCGAATATATCTAAATGATAAACAAATATGTAGAGCAATAATGACTGATGAAGAATAAAAGAATGTGGATTAACCACTATTATACTTATGCAAATAAAAGTCGTAGATGCTGGGAATAATTTACTGGATGCCAGCTATATTTTCCACAATATAATAAAAAACAATATTAGTGAAAGAATGATTCCACTATCACTTTTTCGTCTTTCTTTGGCGCTCCATTTCTATGCAAATGTTTGCGCTGCTGGTCGTCCATTTTGTCGATTTGCATGGCGATTTCACCACGTGGCTTGCCATCAACAGGGTGCCCAACATCCACTTTTTGCAACAATTCGTAGTTGAGGTGGCTGCTTTGGCCACTCTCAACAGCGTGACCTCTGGTGATGGGGTTACTCTGGCAGCTGGTGGTGGCTAACACCACCATGGACCAAAATCTACAGAGTTTTTTGTTTATAAATATTATATAGCACTGTTTCGATTTTAATATGAGCATCTATCAAACATTATCAATAAAGTGAGAATTGCAGAAGGCACTCGGAGCTCTGCTAACGCAATTCTGACAAGAGCGCACATACTTGAAAACGAAATTGCTTTCATTCTCGGAGGATGATATTGTTGCTGACTTCAGGGTCGATTATTTCTTCAGGAAGCAGAAGTCTAACGGAATGTTTTTCACGTTTCTCACAGAGAGAACACCCTTTCGAACCAAATAAATAATTTGAGGACCGTGTATTTTTGCTCTTTGCGTTTCAAAAGTTCATTCATTTGCATATTTTGAATTTTGTCAGAAATTCAAGTGGTGCATTGATAACTCATCAGCGGAAGCTAAAATTTTTAGCCATGGAGTGAGCTAGTCTACATATTTCTATGGCGATCTTAAATTTCTACCGTATATGTAGGTTATTGGCACCCTTGTCAGTGCACGAATTATCAACTATTCGATTTGATGACCACTTTACATAGTATATTTTTAAAAAGCTACGCAATGCTTACTTTTCTATAAATAGCGTAGTTGAAATCAGAGTAGAAAAGTTTTCGAGGATGTAAACTTTCGAATCCCAAGCTAGACTTTCAGGGTAACAGTGTGGCCCGAAAATTGGTACTTTATTAAGCTGGAAATTCTTCAACAAAGTATGGTCCACAAAAAACCATAGCTCCCGCAATTTGGGGATTTTAATGGGAAAATTTTGCCGAACTTAGTTTTGGACTTCGGATGATATAATCTACACAAGATTTAGTCAAAATCTCAAATGGTCGAGCGGGGACGATTTTCTAAGTTGGACCGCTTAGCGTGGAATGACCCTACGAATATTGAAACTGGGGAATATAAATATACTAGAATACCAGAATACCAGAAAATCTGAGCTCCATTCCTTTTTGCCATTAGATGCGTGTCACTGGCTGGTATTTATACAGGTTGGATAGCAACAAACATTGTACAAAATTACTGTAAAAGGTTTAAAATTGACACACCTGTATCGCCCGTGTACATAGGTATATTGAGACCACAGTAGCGATATTCATAAGATAAATATTACCTCACTTGATTATCAGATTCCAAAAATAACATTTTTCAAGTCGCAGTATTTTTTCTTCACCTCATTGTGCAAATGTTACAAACGAAATTTCGCTTGGCAATCAAAAATCAAAGTAAACATAGATATGCATTTATATAAAGATGGAAGCGCATTTGATACGGCTATATGATTTGAAAACAGCATCCACCTACAGATGAGCAAGGAATCATATTTCGACGAGTTTTGCTTGATTATTACTAATGATTATTTTAATCAAGAACAGTTTTAGCCTACCGAAATCACAAGATATGTATGGTTTGATAGTTCAACAAATCTGTTGTTCAGTTTATTACAAAAAAAAGTTGCACCATGTTTCTTTACACTGGAATAAAATTTTTTTGAAAACCGATCATCAGCATTTAAAGATCAAGGCCGACGTCAGCAATTGAATTTATGTTTTGAATAGCAATCAATGATGTACACACTGAAAATTCTGAGTGAAATGACCATACATGCACATTGGTAGTTTGGGGGGAATCTTGACCTTAGCGGATTCTAACAATTTTTCTGAACAAAGTATACTTGATTCTATAATAAGAGTAACATTAACTTTAAGAATCGCTAACCAAGCGCATAGTTTCTTGAAGAAATTGCTGCTTGAATGTTAGAAAATTTTGGTTTTGGTTATCAAGAACACGTCGTATGGTCGAAATGATTTCTTGTTTATGTATAAGCACTGTTTTTAAATCGTATTGCCTCATCAAATGTGCCCCCATCTTTAAAAATTCTTCCAATTAAAAAAGCGACACAAATCAGTACTGCTGTACAAATTGTTTACATAGAACTCTTTTTGTAAAAATTTTCACTCGAAAAATTGTTAAAGGTTAGGTTAGTATGCTCATAAATTTCCTGTCCTGTATGATATATCGTGAAATCTGAAATACTACTGCTTTCCGCCTTCATTATCATAATCATTCCAAGAAAAACATGCTATGCATCTCCTCTGATTTTTGATTATCAAGCAATATTTCGTTTGTAACATCAGCTGAAGTATAATCAGCTGAAGAAAAAATGATGCAATGAAAGAATTGCCATTTTTGAATTTTGAAGATACGTAATACTAATCATATGAATATCGTTTGCTGCAACGTTAATATACCTATGAACACACGCGATATAGTGATGTCAATTACGTACTTTGTTTGCAGGTTTTACAATTTGTACGTTGCATGTCGCGGTTTACTGTGAATATCCGCACATGTATATCCAGCAAAACAAAGTCAAAGCCGCATCTTGTCTTGCCTTGTTGCACGTAATTGTGGGGTGGGGAAGGTTGGAGGTTGGGGGGGACCCCCACCCCAGCTTGGTCAGACCCTATACCCAAATGTCGGGACCCCCACCCCCAACTTGGTCAATCTTATACCCAACCCCCCCAAGCTCGGAAAAATTGGGAAAAAATGAGGAAAAAAGTGGCTTTTTTGGTGAAATTTTCGAAAATTTTTCGACTTTTTTGGTGTTTTTTCGACCCCCCTCCTCAAAATTTTGGAAATTTTGGGACCTCCACCCCAAAAATTTTGGATTTACTCTCCCCCCCAACTGGTCGGACTCGGACCTCTTACAGTATGTTAGTATATGGATATCCGCCTGGCCATACAGACAATTCCAGTCTGTATAGTCACAGCCGTACTGCACTGCCTGCCGTTGTCAGCCGGCATGTGGCGACGTGCCCCGGATACTGTTCACCGCGGTTTTATCATTTCTCAATAATGAATTAATAAATTCTCTTAAGGATAGCTGGTGAATGGCATCGTTACGTTTTTTCAGCTGTTTGAAATAGTTTTGCTCAACCATTTCCCAGTGAAGATGGGAACAACGCCGCTTATAGATCAATTTAGTCGAATATTTCACTCGACTTAACGTATTCCAGTTGAAACGTCACAGTGTTTCTCATGCCAACCATTAAAGAAACGTTTTACGGTATTTTCCGTCAATTTTCTTCCACCGATGATTATACAGACGGCGGCGTTGATGTGTTCAGTCCCACCGAAAACTTCGTTGCCGTCGGTCCTAAGCATCAACAGCAGCAGCAACAAATTTTCTCTTATCAGCAAAATGCCTATCAAAGCTTGCCCCGTCGACGAAATAATAAAAACGCCAACAATAATCGTCATCAAAAACATAACGGTGAAGAAACTCTCAATCATTCGGAAAATAATAAATTAGAACCGCTGGATTTATGTTCAACTACGCAGACGACTATAAATTCTCGTCGACGGAAGGCGTCAGAAAGTGATAAAGTATTGGACATTCCGGCTACAGATCGGAGCGATAATTCAGAAAATTGTTGTTTTATAAAGAAATATTTATCCGGGTGAGTTATTGTCAATAGTGTGTTCAATAGAGTGTATTAACCATTATTTTTCCAGAAAGGGTCGAAGGCGCGCTCAACCGGAGGTTTATTGCGGAAAAACGGGCATCGATTTGCCGGTTTTGAAGCTGGAATCTTTAAAACCTAAAATTTTGTCTGCCTATACCGGTCCGGATGGAGGTCTAACTAATGTAAATTGAGCTTACACGTACTACAGTGTGATTCTATCTCAGCCCTAAACCGACTACAAAGTCCCGTGTTTCTGACATGAGAAAGTATTGAAAATTTTGTAAAAACAATTTTTTGCATTTTTTGAAACTTAGTTTTTAAACAACATACGATTTTCATGCCTCTACATCTTTTCAGGTCTCGCCTATTCGCAATAAAGGCCCCATGATTAATTTGGCAAATTTAGACGACGAATTGTGCATAAGTTTGGAAACTGATTGCATGTTATCTACGATAAAAAATCGACATTGTCAATCGATCGACGAAGTAAATCTTCGGCAAAGTGACCCGAAAAACAATAGCGAGGAAGACGATTTATCGCCCTTATCGTCGATTAATAATCTATCTGCAGCTTATTGCAATGATTTAGATATCACGAGACAAAAATCCAATCATCAATCAGGTAAAATTCATTAACATTGAATTCACTCTTATTTCGAATACTTGTATATCTAAGGGTTTTCGAACTCGCAAAGACCCCTCGCTGGACTATAGACTAAAAATTAAATCTGAGGCGTCGAAAATTATAGATTATCCTTAGCTTTAAAGAGTTTTATCCTCAATTTCTTCTATTATAAATATATATATATATATATATATATATATATATATATATATATATATATATATATATATATACATACAGGCCCGTAACTAGGAATTTTTTTCAGAGGGGGGAATCACCAAAATGTTTTGACTTACTCAAAACTCGGCGAATGGAGGTCGCGCAGCGACCGACCAGTGGGCTGACCGGTCCAGGGTGGCGCACTTAAGCGCCCCCTGGTGGGGTCTGGGGCGAAGCTCCAGAAAAAATCAATTTTTAGCACTGTTAGTGCTCGAAAAATTTCTTAAAACGCTATATTCAAAATACATAATTGAGAAAACTCAAGATCAAAATTTTTATTATAATTCATTGTGCATCGAAATTTATTGTTTGAATTAAACTAACCTGCTGATGATGCTACTGAAAGGTCTGCTGGCGTCGACGAAAGTCAATCAATATTCAACAAATGCATTACACTGTTAGATATGCAAATTTTATTATAAAGTATAATATTTGTACCTTTAACCCTTCATTTTTATGATTCAATAAGGGAATAGAAAAAAAATTCACAGGTGCCAAGAGTAGTCACTTGTTCACATACATGCGCTCGATCAGATACGCTAAAAAATTTTTTCGGATTTCATTTCAGGGGGGGAATTCCCCCTATTCCCCCCTAGTTACGGGCCTGTATACATACGTATATATTTATATATATATATATATATACAAGCCTGTAGGCCGGGGGGGGTTGAGTGGGGGGCCATGCTCCCCAGATGTTTCGAGTGCTAAAAAAGGCAAAGGCAGGCAAGCAAAAAAGGCAAAACCTTTGGTTTTTTTCTTCAAGAAAAAGTCAAGCCGAAAATGTCAATTTTACAGTAAATTAAGTGAAAAAAGAGTGTCCCTCTCCCACCCCCCGAAAAGTTCCTATATTATGTATATTTTTTTCGTGAAAATGTCTTCAAATCTCGTTAGTTTTCTGGCATTAGTATTTCTCAGGGTATACAGTTGTTCGAATGCATGTTAAAACATATGACGCTGTTAAGGACGAGATCCGGATCCAATGCTGTCAAAGATTGAGATCCGGTCATAATGACAAATTTATTCACTTCAGTTTCCATTAATTTTTACAAAAATCTTCCAGCCAACAGTAGCCAAATTATACTCGTCGAATAGTTATTTTCAACTGTATCACCAATCAAACAATTTGTGGCAGGATCGTTAATTTGACCAGCGCTAATGTATTCTAAGAGAAAACTCGTTGCTGATGCAGGCAAAATTTCTTGGTTATCAATGAAAAAGATGACATTCTCTTCATATTTTTCGTACATAGTTCGATTTCCTGTAAGTTCTCCGAATAAATGTATTTCAGCAAGCGGGCGATACAAAAACTACTCTGTTCGCAACGTTCGTTTCTTCTGGTTGAAGTTTTTCTTATTCGTGATCATTGCTGTTAGCGAACTAATTTTGCGTTTATTTTCAATTTTCGCTTTTTAGCTTGTGCTGGAAATATAATCTGGCTCTGATCATTCATCAAACTTTTCAATGTTTCTTGAATATTTGACATTGTTGCAGCATTTTCCAAAAAATTTTGCCTTGTTGTCAATAGAAGTGGCGATGGTGGCTTCTCTATCAAAATTGAATATGTTTTCTCAATTTTTATACCAATCTGAATTTGAAGTCATACATGTAATTGGGGCGGAAGTGCTATGGGAACCCCCTCCCCAGAAATCGTCGACCATATGGCTAGCTATTGGGCGACCCCCCCAGGATTTTCCAATCCTATGGCTAGCCATATGGTAGCCCTAGGGACCCCATAGTTTTAGTCGGAAAAATACTGAAAAATGTCAATTTTTGAACAATAAATGGTCGAAAACGTCAATTTTCTCGGCGCTTCGCGCCATAAGTACATATTTTATCATTTTTTAGATAAAAATTACTACTTTTTAAACCGTTTTTCGGACTTTTTTCATGGAAAAAATCGAATTTTTTTCCTTCAGGGACCCCTCCCCCCAAAATTTTGGCCCCCTCCCAAAAAGTGCTCCAACTCCCCAGACCTCGGAGCTCCGTTACATGTATGTTTGAGGTCCATGTTCTATGGTAAAATTTCAACAAATGAACTAATGTCGAATTATGTATCATCAATAATCACTGTTGCCTAATCAGAAAAAAATATGAATCACACAACTTGATGCCGAATGTATATTATATTATGTATGTAATGTATGCTCGTTCTGATGTTGTCAAAGAAGTGGATCCGCTATCAGGTTTTTTTAATCATTTCGGGGCATAGGCCCCAAAAATTTTTGGGAATGGCTTCTAAAAGTTCAGGTCTTGGAGCTATTTTGGCTCCTAAAAATTTTAATTTAATATTTATATATTAGTGAATTATAGTTATTTTTACACAATTTCAGATATGAAATAAATGCTCTGTAGGCTCTGAAATCAGGAAACACCGAAAAATTTTCCAACGCCTCAAGCCGGATGTCATTTTATAATTCGTCGCATTAATCTATCCACTGTTTTTCTATAAATCATATACCTTTTGGGGAAAAGATATCGAAAAATGGAAAAACTTTGGGGGGTTTGACAAGAAAAAGATGAATGTTGATGCATTTTAGAAATCAAAGTCTCAATTTTTCCGACTTTTTGGAACTATAATTTTGAATATAAAGCCGAGCTTCATGTCCAACTTGAAGCTTTTTTAAATTTAGGAAGTATGAGTTGAACAGAAAATTTGAACTTTGTGTTTATTGAATGAGTTATTTTTAAATTGATTTTCCAGCATTTTAGAATGTCAGTATCTGTTAATACTCAAAAAATTAAACAATACCTCAATAATTGTTTAGTTTTTTGCTATGAAACGAAAACTTATGCTGTTGTAATTTTATGACAGTCGTTAACTTTTTGCTAATTTAGACAGATTTTCGATCGGTAAACATCAATTTTTTGTTTTCTTTCCGGTCAATTGTAGCGTATGCATTATTTCCAGACGTCTTCAGAATGTAAAAATATGAGTTTTCTTTGAATAATTTATTTTTATGAGCGACGATGGTATTCAAGAGAATATACAAATCTATAATCCAGAAGATTCGAAGTCGTTAAAATCCCGCGGTGGACAACGATAAACATAATTCCTCCTTAGTCGTAAACATTTTTTGTTTTTTTATTTTCAAGTGCAGTTTTCTTTCTCTCCTTGTTTATTTGATAGTGTGCTCCCAAGAACGATTTTGACTGTTGATTCCGCAATAAGAGTTTCGGTCATTTTCGCAGGGTGTTACGCAAACAGTGTGGTTTCAACGTAAAAGCCCGCGACGTGGATAGAATAATAAATGAATCATGTAATAATGCACTACAGTTAATTAGATACCGGGCTAATTGGCTTTCCAAATCCTCATGAAAAAATTGTGAGCATTGTAGATACATTCTGTACTGTAATATAAGAGCGCACTACTCAGGGGCGGATTCAGAAATTTTTTTCGGTGGGGTTGAGGGCGCGGTTTAAAAAAATTGTTTTTTTGCCTCAAAAAACATGTTTACTGTGATAAAAACGTTGTTTTTCGACATTTCTCGACGTCCTACATCTTTGTGGCTCAAAATTAAGTCTTTCCAAAAATTCAAAAAAAATTTCAAATTTGCGGAAAAAACTCGTATTTCAAAAGTTTCGGGTGGCGGCCGTCCTCCCCACCCCCTAAATCCGCACTTGGCACTACTCTTGATGCATGTCAACCAAGGTTGCTAGAGAAGTGAAGGAAGAAAATATTTTCCTGTCTTAGTTGACACATTTATGAGCGGACATAGTCAGTTTTAGATTATTGTATTAGTTTCGAAGGAAAAGTTAATGGATGGATGGAAAAGAAAAAGAATATATGAAAATTTCGCAATAATATCTTTCTTAGGCATACCTGGATAATAGGTTCAACCGGATGCAACTCGGTACCAGATGAGGCGGCCTCGGTACCAGATGACTTGATTCTCAGCACCAGATCATGTTTTGTGTATGAACCGATTTTAGCTGAGAAAATTCAATAGAGAATTCAAAGGTTAACCAAGTAAACAGGGAATCGACCAATCAACCAGAGAATCAACTAACTAACCAACTAACCAATCAGTCAGGGAATCATTGAGTTAATCAGTCGCAGTGAACCAACTAATCAGTAAATCAATCAACAAAACAGGGAATCAATGAACCAATCAATCAAGCAGGGAATCAATGAGCCAATCAATCAAGCAGGGAAACGACCAACCATGAAATCTACAAACCAACCAACCAATCAGAGAAACAACAAACCAACCAACCAATCAGAGAAACAACCAACCAACCAGGAAATCAATGAACCAACCAACCAGGGAATCAATGAACCAACCAATCAGGAAATCAACCAACTAACCAGGGAATCGATGAAATAACCAAGAAATCAAGGAACCAACCAACCAACCAAGGGATCAGCCGGCCAAGCAGAGAATCAATGAATCGACCGACTAACGAATCGAAGCATCAATCAACCCACCAATCGAGAAATCAATCAACCAACCAAGGAATCAATGAACTAAACAACCAACCAGTCAGGATATCAGTGAACCAACCAACTAGCCAATCAAGAAATCAATCAACCAACCAATCGACCAGAGAATCAATGAATCAACCAGCCAGTGAATCAATGAATCCAACAGCCAGGTAATGAATGAACCAACCAACCAGGGAATCAATGAACCAACCAACTAGTCAATAAAGTAATCAACCAACCAAACTACCTAGGGCATTAGGAAATAATCAACTAACCATCAATCTGAGAATAAATCAAAATCCAACTGCTGGGAGATCAAAGAACCAACAAGGAAAAGTAACTTACTTTGATTTCCTTGTTGGTTGGTTGATTCACTAGGTGAATAAACGTAGTATTATAATTTGCAGGTAATTTCTTAACTGACTGTTTAGTTGAATCAGCCAACTTAAAAGCCAGTTAGGAAATTACTAACCGACTCACAGTGTCAATGAAACAGCTAATCAGGAAACCAATCTCAACTAACCAACTGATTAATTCAAGAATCAAGCTATCAGCCAAAAAGGCAATCAATCAAACATCAAGGAAACGAAAAAAAATAAATTATGGAATTAGCCATGATGATCACTAACCACCAATGGAATCCAGTGAAGCATTTATACATGACTTAGTGGTGATATAATTATTTAAGCATACCTGTAAGAGATCCGATCAGTTGGAGGGGGTAAACTCCAAATTTTTGGGTGGGGGCCCCTTTATCTTGGGGGTCCACAAAAAAACCAAAAATTTCGAAAATTTTCCCGAAAAAGGCCGAACAAGCGAATTTTTTCCAAATTTTTTTGAATTAAGGTGTCCCAACATTTTGGTATAGCATTCGACCAAGTTGGGCCCCCGTAATTACAGGTGTATGCTTGAGCAGACGATTATATATATTTTTGCCTTATGATTTGGTTTTTGCTCGCATGGTTGGATCATCACTTCGCAAACTGGGCAACTGAGCAGTATATTTTTTTAATTGAAATTTTCAATTCGTGGACCATTGATTTTGAACTTCATGAATTCGCCGGGGTGCGCTTGATCCGAAGCTAGTTAGTATCTTGTTTATAATTAAAAAATAGGTGCAACTCCGTTGTTCTATTTGAACGAGCCTTTTTGCACATGTACAAAGATCAGCCAAAAATTTTTGTACTCTATAAAAACCATATTATTTTTGCACAAACCTTCTTCCAGGTTAGGGTTTTTTCCGCACGCTTTCATCCGCACCGCGCAGAAATGACTCAAAATTTTTTCTACACAGGAAAATTTTTCCCATTCGAAGTTGAAGTCATTTTAAAAATGTATAAAATGAGCGAAATTGTAGATTGCCAGGAAAACTTGAAAATTATCTGGCTTTCTATCTCAAAAACATTATTTTAGATTGTTTGAGCAAAATTAATAGTTGCTGCTGTTATTTTTGTGATTAGAGCTGGAGATATATAGATTTCAATTGACTTAATTTCTAAATTTTGATGTTCTAGAGTGCTGGAAAAATGAGTCTTTTCAACCCTTACGCCTAAAATAAAAGCTTTACATTTTCAGTCGAAAATCGCGTATTAATCGTTTCTCAGCGACAAAATTTGTGTTCACAAAGTTCAGAAAACTTCAACTGGAAGAAATAATTTATGAAGATCAATAATAAATTCCCATTTCCAACAAAATCTGAACATAATGAAGATTACTGATTGATAAATGAGATGAAGAACTTCAATTCATGAAAACCATGCACGTTTAACATTTCCGGTGCGTAGCACCGGAGAATTTTTAAACGCAGGAGCTACTAAAATGCTGGAAAATGTATTGTAGAGATCAAGTCTGTAGCCAGGAATTTTCTTCGGCGGAGAGGCACACCTTTTTTACACTCTCTTACTGTAAAATTAGCATTTCTGACGACTTTTTCTTGAAGAAAAAACCAAAAGCCTCTACTTTTTTTAACACTTGAAACATTTGGGGGGAGCCATGGCCCCCCAACCCCCTGCCTACAGGCCTGGTTGAGATAATTTGTAATACTCTCACTTCAGATTTTTCCACGAAAAATGATGGTATTGAGTAAATGTACAATGGAGAAATGTGAGAAAAATCAACAAATTCATATTAATCATGAAAATTATATTCCAACTATGAAGTGATGAGTTTTACTCGCTCTAGCAGAGACATAGCAGATTCATAGAAACAATCATCGATAACTGAGAAATGAAACTTGACTTCTTTTTGGCTGTGCTTCAGCTTACTTGTAGTGAACATCATAAATTATTGTCATTGCTAATGCGGAGCGTCCGAAAAATGTGAGATTTTGACCTTCTAAATTGCACCAAAATGCACTGTTTCATCAATGCCAGCAGTAGAAACGCCCAAAAAAAATTCCGTTTTATGCGGAAAATGCCCAAAAATTTTCCCGCACAGCCCACAAAGAGTGCAGAAAACAGATTGTCCCGGATAGCACTTGAGTTCATGATCTTATTATGCATATATGTAGCACAAAAGTAAGCGGTACTTATTCAAGATACATAAGGTTCAAATTTCCTGTACAAAAACATGTCTCATTTTAAAATTGAAAAATATACTCATACTTTCATAATTTCAAAAACTTTCATTCAAACTTGCAATTTTTTAAAATTACTTCAATGATGTTTTTAAATTCAGTCTCGGCCTCATGTTCAAAAGTATACTTACAAAAAGGTTGAGTTTTGAGATTTTGGTTTTTTAATATGCACCACAATCCATATTTTTCGAAGGTTTTTTGCTCCAAAGGCAACGGGGAAAACATTGGATAGACGATTCTGAAAAATTATAAAGTAGAAACCGCTCCAAAAAATTTGTTCAGTGTTTTCTGATTTTAGAGCCTGGAAAAGCGTTTTCCGACCAGGTAAAGCCGAAAAAATTTTTTTGTACGTTGAACAAAGATACCAAAAAAATCTTTGTGCGGAGCCAAGAATGTTTTTCCGGATATAAATTTTCAAAGTGAAATTCTGGAGCTTTTCCGGGTCATTTTCCAAGAATTTTCCCGTTTTTTCAGATTTTTTTTGACCAAATAGTAAAATAGTAAAAAGTATGTATGTACGAAGCGCAAAACAAAATTTTAATTACGGTGATTTTTCCTGTTTTAATCTGTCTATAACTATCATGATTTATAACACTCACTGAGTGAGAAAATATATAAATAAGATCGACGGGAAAATCGAATTAAATGTTAATTGGATAATAGTATTTGATTTTCGGAGTGTCGCGCGCTAGCCAATTCAGATGAATCAAAATCGGTACGAGGCAACAAGAAATTTTGATCTTTTAGAACGCAGAAAAATGCATTATTAAGTTCTCAGACTTTTCCAGATTTCCCAGGCGTAATTTCCTCTGACTTTCCAGGTTTTCCACTGAGTACACTGGTATGTCCTAAAAAGTGTGTAGACTCTTGAATAAACTTGAGAGATTGCATTATGTCCATTTTCTTCAAGATAAATTCACTAGGCATCTGATTCCCTACCCCCTTTTGGCATGACAACCATCAAAAGGATTCGGGAACCCACCAACTTTTAGGGCTGGCTGGTACTAGATGAATCGATAGGGTTTGTCCAAATATGTTCTTAGGTAATGTTTTAGTTGGAATAAAAAAGCTTTGTGGTTCCCCTGTATTTAGCTGAAACATTACTAATTTATTATCAAGAAATGCTTAATCATTTGAATTTCTACGCGAGAATTCTTGTCTAGAAAGCGATGCCATAAATTTTGTCTTAAATGTCGCAGCATAATTATGAAACCATAATTGTTCTTTCTGCCCCCTTTTATTCACAACATGGTCGACCCATTGCTGTGTTAATCTGCCTATCCATCTTAATTTTCTAACATTAAGGGGTTACTGCGCATTTTATAGCTTCGAACACATAAATGTCATCGGATATAATTATGGTCGAGAAATTGGCCGTATATCACTCGACGTGATTCGATACTTAGATATTCCGGGAAAAAGCTTATTTTATTATCCCAGGGGAAGTAAACAGGCGTTTAGGATCAAATTTCATGATTTAGTGTATTCTTATGAAGTCTGACAAGTATAGATTTTTCGAAAAAGTCAAAGCTAAAAATAGGCTATCGTCTTGAAAATCCTTAAAAATAAAATTATTCATTGAAATTGTTGACTTCAAAAGCTGAGATCGACCGGTTCCTATGTATAAGCCTTAGGCAGTCTCATCTCGTGTTTATAAAGCTCTAATATCTTGTGGCCTTGATTCAAATATGATAAATGGCACATCTCAAGTTTAAAATAAATACTTCCTCCGGCGATGAAGGTAGAATAAGGATTTTTTTAGACAACGCGTATTTTTTCGATCTTATCTTTCTTTTCTTTATCTAAAAAACAAAATCTGTGGGGGGTGGCGATAATCGTCGAATAACCGTGGCAGTCAAATAATGTTTTTCTGTAATAAATATAATTTAGTCCCTAAATATAGTTCTACAGTTAACCACATTTTTGTAGTTTCTGCATACACAGCTACCCTGCATTTTCTAGACCGACATGAACTTCCATGTTGTGGGCAGAGGAAGGCTGATAATGTAGAAACAGTATCCAATGGGAATTTAACGGTCGATATGCGGAAATTAAGCTCCTAAATTTGTGTTCGTTGTCTGGCTGCCGTTTGATTTTTGTGTGTCGCAAAAGTATGTTTTAGTACAAGCAAATAAAGTTAAAGATCGGAAAGAGATTGTACTACTCCACGCCGGAAGAAATAATTTGCTGCAAATATACAAGAAATAATTTGCTGCAAATATACATCAATATTTTCGTGTATGAACGTTTTACACGCGTTTCTTATGAGAATCCGTCAGTCCTGAAAAATTGGCATTTAAATAAATCTTGAGTTACTGTGAAATGCAAATGAAAAGCCAATTTGACTTGGAAAATACAAAAAATAAATTAGACTACGAGGAGAAATTCTTCGAACCTTGCGTGTACAGAACAGATTAGCGATCCCTTTGGGTCGCAGTGTTGCCTGGGGAGGCCGACCCTCAGTTTAAATGATATGTTAGAAGTACGTTTCGGTGATAAGGCCTTTTTGACTACTCAAAAGTCAAGCAGCTGCTCAGATAGTTTACTAGGAATTAATTCAAATTCGGGTTCAGACTCACAGATATCAGTGGTAAAATAGAAGCAATATCCACTAGAGTATCTTAATTTCTCCGTTTTGACCAAATTTATCTTCATCACATCTTTCATAGTCATTCCATTTGGTAGAACATCGAGTCGCCGTTTTCTTTTTGTACGAGATTTCGATCTTGTTCCAACTTTTATTCTTCTTAATCTAATGCCATCCGATTGATTTTGACTCAAAATTCTCCTAAATTTCGGCAAACTCCTGATCACAGCGGGTGCACTTGATCATAGCTTCGTCTCTATTCTCAACAATTAATTAACGATTTCTGTTTTTAAGGTCCGTCCAATATACATCCCGCCGATTGGTATTCATATAGTGATTTTGCCTACGGTCTTTCAACCTCCCTTTATGAGCGCAATCCGATTACTCGCGTACGCGCAGGTAATTGAAAACTTTTCTACAATCGAAGAAAACATTTTTAAAAGTCGTTATCTTATTTTTTATTCAATAAATTTATTTTCCACAAAACTAATTAAATATATCGTTATAATTAGCGGTTTTATGAATATCTCCAGTTGACCTTTTTATCTAGTCTGTGCGAAGATAAGAGCAAAAAGCTCATTAATGTGGAAACTATTAATTTTTCATATTTCACCATTTACTTCAATGAATATTAATAATTTGTCATCTGACACTTCTTTTTTTCAGGAAACCCTATCGCCGACGTATTTGGCGTTGTCGCTCGCGAAAATAATTGCATTTTGGCTTTGGCGGACGGCGTCAATTGGGGTGAAAAATCTCGCCTCGCCGCCCGTAGCGCCGTGCGCGGAGCTTTAGATTATTTAAGCGCGTCGCTTTACGCCAAAAATGGTGAAATATGCGTGTCGTCGACGCTGGTAAGTTGAAATAATTAATTTTATTCTCGGTAAATTTCCCGTTGAAAATATCGATTCTGCTTGAGCAAGACTCGATAAACAAGTTTCTCTTTCCTCACATTAATTAAGATATGTTTTCATAAGTTGGTGCTTCTATTCTCTACAAAACCTACTCACACCTGTAAGAGGTCCGACCAGTTGTGGGGGTGGTCAATCCGAAATTTATGGGGAGGGGGTCGAAAAAAGTCGAAATTTTTCCCTAAAAAGGCCAGAAAACATACACTTTTTTGCAAATTTTTTCTACACTGGGGTGGGGGTTGGGTACTGGGTTTTTTTGCCGGAGGCAAATGAAAATTTTTTGAGGCAAACGAAATTGGAGTAGTCATTTGTACATGTACAAACGGCTCTTTCCCATTTAGGGAAGAAAATTTTGGGGATAAGGTACAGAAAATATGCATTTTGGTGCATTTTAGAAGTTCATAATCTCAAAATTTTCCGGCGCTTCGCGCCGGTTATAACTTCAATAATCATTATTATGTATTACCTAGCCCAGACACAACTTTCAGAATGTCTACCTTCACATATCATTTAATGTATAATAGTTTTCATCATCTCAAACGTATTATCTCGTTTTTAGAGTGGTAGTCTTCAATATTTTATCTTGATATTTGATGAAGATTCGTAGTTTTTCCTTGAAACATTTTTTGAGGAAGATCAATACGTCAAGTCTCTAAACTTTTCAAAGTGATTATTCCTTTCTTAACATAAAATCAGTTCGAAAGCTGCATGGAAGTAGCCTTCGGAAATTTCTACTCTTCCACTCATATCTTTTCGGCCAAGGTCATGAGAGTTAACGAATAAATTACTGTTTTCAAAATTTTTCAGATGATAAAATTCTAAAATTTACGACTTTTGAACACTAAATTCGAATCTAATTCTTGAAATAAATGTGTGGAAAATTAATTTTCCAACATCGCCAAATGTTAATAGGTACACAAAAAATTTTTCCGGCGCTTCGCGCCAGAAAGATTGACATCTTTTTTGAGCTTTCATTTCTCATCATAGAGGACTTGACCATCAATTTATCATCTAATGCAAAGTCATTATGCTATTGGATAGTTTTCTACTAAATTTGTTCCACAATGCTCGTAAATTGGAATTGAAATTCGAAAATTTCAATTTTTTTCTAAGTTTTAATGAATTAATGGCATTTTTTGAGTTATAAATAAAATTTGAAAATTACGCTGATTTGGTTAATAGTCTTTGGCCATGACATAGAGGAACACAGGTTACTTATTTTACGTATTTTCGCTATGTACAAATTGTACAAATGAAATATCGGCTACCGTTTGTACATGTACAAATGGGTTATGTACAAAAAAAACCCTGGTTGGGTATATGGTTGGCCAAGTTGGGGCGGGGTCCCCCCAACCCCCCTCCCAATTACAGGTATGAACCTACTCGCCAATTTCTCGTTTTGTGGGAAATCAATGTGATAGATATGTTTTTTCTGTCGATGTCAGATTCACGGCTACTTTTTTATATGGTCCATAAAGTTTTAAAACTTCAAAATTTTTTCTACATAAAACCTCGAGATTTCACGATATTCTTTCTTGGTTACATTTGATGCGAAAATAAAATTGGCGTCTTTTACCAACATTTCTGTTTTAAGAAAAAGAAAAGTTGATCAGTATAAATAATTTTGTTTCGTGCTTCGTTGGAAAGGATTTCCTTTATTCACCGAAAATTCACACTTATCGTAGTAAAATGAAAACTTCAGTATAGTGGAGTATTTAACACTATGAGGGAAATGTAATTTTAATTTTTTAACGCTCCTTTTCTAATCTATAGGATGTCTTTCACCATTTATTGAAAGCCTTTCACGCCGGTCATCATTTAATAGTTCAAGAAGGCGGTTCGCTCACTACATTATGCGTCGTTGTCGTTTGCCCTTTGAAGGACGTGGTCGATCAGTGGGTGGCTTGCGCCTGCAATGTCGGCGATTCTTTAGCTTTCGTTTACAACCCGAATTCCGGTGTCAGAGAGATTACATTGGGTGAATGACAATGTTACTACTTTCTTAATAAGAGAAATCAAACAAATTCGCGACAAAAATAATTCGACCATTTTCATTTAATTTTGTATTATGTATGACCGAAAATTGTTTTTAGAGAAAAGCATAAAGTTTGGTGTCTTGACATTGAGTAGGTGACATTTCAAATCTGGAACGCTCATCATGGAAATTTTTTTGTTAATCACCTTTTTTCAAATGACAAAAAATAGTCATAGGCAAAAACTATTCTTGCTATAATGCTCACACGTTACAAGCACTTCATGAGTAATTCCCATTAACGCTGTGGGAATTTTATATAAAAAACAAGCCTTTTTATTTGGATAAGAAAATGAGTAATTGAAGTCCCCAGTTGCCTAGTCTCTCACTTCTATCTATACACGTGTAATACAACGCCGCGAGAAAAACTATGCGCATTATACATATATGGATATACACGAATTAGAATAGATTTTACTTTTCCCGGAGGCAACATTTTTTATTGATTCTCATATCAAACTTGCAAAATTGGTCGAGCTCTAAGTTCTTATAGTGTACGACACAAAATACGAAACTTTAGTTTCTACAGATAAAACATATTTATCTGCTGCTTATTTAAAGTTTAGAGAAAATTTGCTCTATAAACCTTGTTCTGAAAATAACTGGCAATCATAATCAATGTCTCATGATCGAGAGCATGCGTACGAAGAATTCTAGCCGCAACGCTTCGTAATGCTTGAAATATGAATTGTAATATTTTGGATTTCCAAAAACTTTTGATTATGTCTTTTTCGAATATTTGCAATCAAGAAACCAAGATATCATTGCTGTTCTCATTCGTGAAAGTTACTAACTTCAAAATAAATGGAATTCTTTCAGTAGTGTCCGACTTTTTTCAGTGTATGACTGTTACGTTATTAGTCAACGGAAAGACTTGTTTGACCTATTCTAATGGACAATAGACTTTTGAGATTCATTCATAGAGTGTCCGCAAAGGAACGCATCACACATCCAGCATAATTCCCTCGTGAAAATAAGGACTCATACATATCAATTTTTTGATCGACCGGTGAAAAGTCCTAGAAAATGTTTAAAGTTTCAGATTAAAATCAACATTTTTCAGCTTAGAACAATCTTTTAACCTGATTCGCCGATTTTGATGTTTAAAATTTTACGATATCAAGGATAAAATGTGAAATTTCGAAAGTTCGTCGAGCCATTGTAACCACAAGAGACAAATTTTGGAACGTGGATCCTAAGATTCTACACTTTCACATAATATTTTCATTCTCAATTCAGGATCTCACGACATTCAACAAATGCGCGATATGCGCGACGCCGGCGGCGCCTTGGGACCTGTCGACGGAGTGAATCCCGAACTTCACAACATGACTTGCTCAATGACAGTAGTCGAGCCTGGTGACATAATATTTTTGACGTCCGATGGTGAATTTTACGTTTCGGTTCTAAACTTTGGCGTCGTTTTTAAAAAATCGTGTTTTAAGGAGTTTCTGATAATTTCGATCCCGTTGTTGGAAAATTTTGCCTAATAGACCAAAAAGAACTTAATGGGGCGAGCGTGCGCCGGGCGGCGACGGCTCGTAGTGAAAAGACGGAATCGGTTGTCGATCGAGAAACTATTTCTACGAAAACGGATAATGGACCGAAGCAACGGAGTGAATCGATTGCGTTGCCGCCCAACGGAATGTTTTTTTCGCCAACGGATAATCAGGTATGATCAAAGAAATTCCGAAAAGATCGTTATAAAATTAAAGAGATTTCTTAGAGCCTCTGCATTTTTCGTCCCTGAAAAATTGAAAAATTTGAAATCGTTTGTTTTTACTGAAATTTATTCTCACTTCTCCCTATTTCTTTAATGCGTAAGTGTAATTTTAAGGAATTTTGGAATGTAGTCATGAATTTTTTCCGCTTGTTGTGCATTTGTCTTTTGGCCGTGCATAAATTTTTTTGAGTTTTTTTCGCATAGAAGGGAAACTTCACATGCTTGTTGATTCTCAATTTTGTTCATTTTACCTTCTTGAAATTATTTAATTCTGAATACCTGAATGTGCTGTTTTTTGTGAATCCCTTTGTACAAATGCAAGAATCAGTTAACACATCTTTGAACGAGGAAAACATTTTTTACGGCAAAAATGCTCAGGTTGTCATTTTTTGCACTAAATTTGCATATTCCAAATCAAACGTTCTTGCATTTATTTTTATGATCATAATGTCAACCCTCCAGACAGAGGTCCCCAAGGTCATATTTTTCTGGTGGGGGTAAAGTTGCAAATCTGCGGAGGTAGTGTAGCTGAATGTCCACTCTATTTTGTCTCAAAATTAGGCACCCAGTGGTCAATTTTTAGGACTTTAGGTAGGGGTAATATCCACGTCACACCCCTCCCTATAGGGCAGTCTGCCTCCAGGAACAATTTCTAGATTTGTATACAAAATTCAAGAATACTGTTCCTTTGTTATTTTTAAGCAAAACGCTACAAATTTTCATGTCTTGTACTATTTTTCGCGATTAAAAATACATTTTATTTTCAAAACCACGCTCAGGACAACATGAGCGTTGTTGCTAATTCTTCTTTACCGTGTTGGGAAAGAAGATTTATTTTCGGTTTTCTTCATGTTTATACTTGTACCTGAAGATTCTAATGAACTAGAAAATCGAATTTCTTATTTTTTGTCATAATTTGTCAAAATGACATCAGAGACCCGTTTCAGCAGTGTCTTTGGACGTAGCTGTGTCTCGAGATATAAGTTTTCCATGGCCTCAGGACGGGCAGCAAAATTCATTGTTTTCATCGTAACATCAATAGAAGATTGAATTCGCTAAGTGTTCGTGCAGTTAACAACGGACTTTCTAAATAGAAAATGCTTAGCCTTTTCGAGTCTTTAATTTTTTGTAGTTCCATAAACAGTATTATTTTTTCTAGCCCAAAGGGCTACCCGTGGTCGAAGCGTACCAAAGGCACGAACTAATGCTTTTACGACTTGAAGACATGCTTCGGAACGGTATAACGTTAGGTGATCCTGCTGTCACTTCGGCTCAGCAATTATGCGAAACTTTGATCAATTTCGTAATTCAACTAACAACGTAAGATAAATCTTGCTTTTCATAAGCGCAAGTATGAATAATTACGATTAGTCAGCGTTTTGGCACAAGTCTTAAACTTATGCTAAGCATGGTATTAAAAATTCTTGCGTAACTTTTAAGAGGTTTGATAACACTTTTTGAATTATGTCTTGTAAAATTAAGTAAATTTTTAGTATAGGGAAGTTATTAAACATTAATCAAAGTAGCAGCTTAAAATCTTTATTTTTATTCCAAAATTGGTCTCGATGACTTATTTTAAAAAGCGTTGTTTTGTGTGAACATTATCACCATCAGTCAATTTTTCTCCTCAGTGCCAAGCGTAAGACGTTAGAAGATCCAGACCTGTACAAAAACGAATCTCACCTTTTCGACCATCATTCGTCGGCTGCGGTCGTACGGGCCGAACAGAAAAAACGTCGCCAAATGGTGCGGCAAAAAATATCCGAAATGCCCGGCAAGTTGGATCACGCGTCAGTCGTAGCCTATCGCGTAACGTCGTCCTCGTTGTCGCCTGTGTCAAAAAATGATGAGAAAAATGTGCCAAATTCCATTGATATCGGTAAAGCGATGACTTCGCCCGCTACCTATTTAACCAATGAAGATCGATTCAATTTTGTCAAGGATAGTAGGTTAATAATAATGTGTAAGACAAAAATTTGTAGCAACATTTACGAAAGATTGTTCTCTGACAACATGATACAGAAAAACTGAAATACTATGCTTTATTTTCAGTTACCAAAATTGATGTCACAATGTAGTATTTTGTATTTAATGCCAACAAAGACCATAGTCTCATGTGCCATACGTTTATTATATTTCGTAAGTTCACACTTGATGAAGCAGAGTTGAAATAGCTGGTCTTTAGTTTTTTGTATGTCATTTTCTAGATAGATTCGAAAAACAAATTTACAGTAAAGTACCGTTGGAAAATTTAATGAAAAACAAAAAAGACGTTTGACATTACATGTTTTGTTCAGTACATCGAAATAGTTTTATTGAGTTGTCGAAAATTCAAAGCATTTATGGTATTTAATGTGTACATGTGAGTTGTGACTGTATTCCCTGGAGCTTAGGGGCCGACAAAAGTCTGAATGGGAGGGATCATTAATTTCCTACAAATTAGTGAGTGCCTGTTAATGGAATGGGACCGAAATTTTCGCCAAAACGGTAAAATATAGCCTCAAAACAAAAATTTTCAATTTAAAGTCGTAAAAATTGACGTTTTTAATAATTTGTGACTTGAAAATATAAATTTTCTGCCAAAACTAAGATGTTTAATTATGTTCTGCTGATAGAATAAGGCTTAACCGTGTCAATCGTTTAGCTAGCTACGATTGTAAAGGTCTACGACGATTACCATATGGCTAAGGCCATCCATCCGGTCGTCAATTTTTGGCTGGTTTGGGTATCAGAGAATTTCAACGATGATTTGATGACAAAAAATTCCGCGAATTCAAATCTTGCCACTATAATAATTCTCTCATTATAATTTAATTATCAAAGTGAACAATTATGCAATTTGTATTCCACTAATGTTCATATTTTTGAAGCGTTCCTACGATTGAATAATGCTTATGACTTTATTTCCATAAGCAGAAAGCGGCATCAAAAAGTATAGGTTAACTGTGAATAGTGATGGACCGATGCATCGGCATCGGCCTATGCATCGGCCGATTGTTGCGTTTTTCTGCCATCGGCCGATGTTTTGCCAAATAATCGGCCGATGGCCGATTGTTTGGCAACTTTTTGTTACAATGAATGCAGGTGCATTATGCTTAAAAAACAGATTGTTCTCATACTACATATTTTACAGTTACTTTAGTAAATACATTTTTTTGTGAAAATGGTTGTTTTAATGTCTGGCATATTTGCCCTGTGTTGCCATTGATGAACTAGATAACAAGAATTTGACAAGCTATGAATGGGATATTTTAGCTGCGGCGGTAAGAATATACTTTAATACATGTGTAATGTATTCACACCTTAGATAATTATGTTTTGGCAGCTTGTCAATTTATTAAAATCTTTTGCAGAAACTGTAAAAATCTATGAATCTAAAAACGCATGTATTTGGGAGGAAATAGCTCAAGAAAAGTAAGCTAGATTTTGTGCCTAAATTTTTTTGAAAAACATAAATTAAAAAATCGTATGATTAAGAATTTTACGCCACTCAATCCATAATTTCAACTTTCCTGGATTGGGTTTATTAAAGGAGGAATTGTTGAGGAAAATGAATCAATATTTTTATAGAAATGATAATCGAGCCCACTTTGAACCCATTGAAGACAATAGACTTCATGCTTTGGCATCTTTACTAGATCGTGGATTTAAAAAGGATGGATTGAAATTTGAAATATAACACATATTGATCATACAAATCAAAATTAAATAATTTAGGCTTTCTGTGATCCTCAAGCAGAAGACAAAGCTGAACTATATCTGTTTTTTATAAAATGCTTCCGAATAGAAAAGTGACACAAATCAGTATCGTTGTCAAAGTCGTTTACATAAAGCCCTTATTGTGAATTTTTCACTCGAAAAATTGTTAAGGGTTAGGTCAGTATGCTCACCAATTTCCATTTCTATATAATATATTGTTTATCAAAAAATCGTGAAAATCTATAATACTACTTACTTTTCACTTTCATTATTTAGAAACATTTCAAGAAAAAACGACTATAGCTTTGGCTAGAATGGTTGTCAATCAAAAGCAACGAAATCAACGCTTTTCTGAAAATATGGTCCAAAAATTTGAATGAATCTTTAAACTCATTCTCCAAACTTTCTCAGTAAGCCACAATTAATACTAATGTAAATAATTCAAGCATTTACACAAAACTGACCAATTTCAGGCACTATTTGGACATTGCAAGTTCATCTGAAGATGAGCTGTAGCCCGAAAAATATGCAATGTCAACATTTGAACAAGCAAAAGCCATTATTTTTGAATACATTACTAGAATAATGGAAGTAAAATGCTGCAACAGAGCCAGAATTAGCTAATGTGAGTCAAAATAGTGTGCAGTTGAAAATAAGTTTCATTATGAAAAAATTTCTTTAGCTTTCCATGAAATTTTTATCAGCTCCAATCGGGTCAGTAGCCAGTGAATGATCATTTTAAAAAGCAAAAGATGTTAGAAGTGGAAAAAGATCCCGTTTATTGCTGAGATTGGATGCAATAGTGCAAACTGGAAAAACAAGCTGAAGTTGAAGAAGCTTCTAGTGAACTCAGCAATCAAAGTGAAGGCAGTACAACAGATGCCATTGTTGATGACAAATTGGATGAATGAAATGTTGTTAATTATTGAATGTTGAAAATATCAGTAGAACTTTGTGAATAATTCATAATAATTTTAAATTTATTACAGTGTAGCAACTTCAGGTTGCATTTTGTACATGTTACAGCCGATGCATCGGCCATCGGCCGATGCCATCGGTGACCCTGGCCGATGCATCGGCATCGGCCGATGGCAAATTTTTGGCCATCGGTCCATCACTAACTGTGAATAAGAGCAGCTTTTGGTCGAAATTGACTATCAAGACAGTGAGGAAGTTGCGATAACGTTATTTCGAGTAATCTTCCTGACATCATTTTTGATCAACGCTCTCTTTCTTCCATTTCTATGAACATATTTTGGTAACTTGATGTTCCTACCGTCAGTGAAATTGTCAAAAAGCACTGTAATATATGCGGCCGAATATTAATTTTGCGGACAAAAAAGGTTTATTTTATGTCCTTCCTCATTATACTGATTTTCATCATGTCGAGTGTGTCGCTGTAAATTGTCTTTAACATTTTTTAATTTTTACGAGTTTTACATATAGTATTATACTTTAGGTCAAATCGTTATCCATCAAAGTGGTTCAGACGAAGAACCAGATGAATCATGGCTCCTTACTTTATTCTACGATAATTCAGAATGGGCCGCCGGTCGAAAAAACGGCAATATTCAACAACCTAAGAGAAATGTTCAAAATGGCGCAGTCACCCATACACCTTTATCGCCGACGGTAGCGTCGGAGAGTCGTAGATCCTTTAGCAAACCGCCGATGCCGCCACCGCCTGTTACACGTAAGGCGTCCTCGAAAAACGTTTCAGGTGGTGATGGTTCCGTAGAAATCGCGAAAAACGTCGAACCGATCCATAAATTAACGCGCAATGCGTCCGAATCCTTAACGTGTCCGACGATAATGGAAAACGCTGCCGATAATAATCTCATTGAAAGAAATAGTTTCTCCAAGCCAAGATTTAGAGTGAGTGGTATAAAAAATGTTTTAATAGACTCAAAGATTGAAAATTTATTGAAAAAATCAACATGAGCTACAGAAAAAAACAAAAATTCAATTCATCCCAAATGAACAATAAATATCTATCTGATATTACTACAACTAGAAAACCGTTCTTTGCACTGCGGTCGGATAAATCTAGGTGAAAATTAGAAGATTATATATTTTATTCCAATTTCACGTTCACCGATTGCGACAACATATATCTTGATAGACTAGGTACATAATTTATCAACTTGATTTTACATTATCGAAAAAATCGACTATTGATATTTTTGTATGCAATTTGAAGGCATTTAGCCTTCAAATTTAAAATAGCGACTTGAACTCATCGGTCTCCTTGTAGCTGTTGAACGCAGCTAGTATAAATCCTTTATTGAAGACAAAGCAACAAGATACAGTTTCTGTTATATGAATTTTTTGTTGCTAATTTTTGACTTCAAAATTTTTCAATCCTCTCGTTATGTTTTTTGATTTTTCGTCCTTCGGTTGTTTTTTTCCAAAAATTCTTTTTTTGTTTGTTTTTTAATGATATGTTTGTCGCTAGTAGTGGTTGTCTGGAAATCTAATTTTATTTCCTGATGGAAACGTACCTTTAGTCCCGGCCAGAGGTTTAACATTTAAGTAATAGCAACCTTGCTATGCAGCTTGGACGGGCCTTTGGTTGGTTTACCTACGACAATTATATCGTCAGAAAATATGAGTGATTCTGAGCTCATAAACATTTTAAGTGCATAAAACGGTCGTATCATTATGGTTTGGATGTTTTTAAATATCCCCCCTTAAATTCGCCCGGAGCTCTTATAAGGCTGTTCGTCAATTTTTTTCTGTTCTTTTTAAGTTTCTCGGAAATTCAGTGTTCATATTTTGGAAATGTTTGTGAAGGTTTTTCTGTAATTCGGTATTTTCGATGAAGACTTTATATGCATGGCTAAAAGTGAAGAAAATGATTATCCTTTCGAAATACGTGCATGTAACAAAACTTGGATATCTAGAAGTGTGGATCCTCTTGAATGGTCTAAATTTAATGGGGTTTATAAAGCGAAGCTCAAAATTTTTGCTTACAAAATTGAAAAATAGTTCGAAAATCAATTGTGCTAAAATTTTTATTCATGACCCTATGTACCAAAAATGATTGTTTTGTTCAAAAATGATCGTTCCCTATCAGAAAGAATACATAATATAGTTTTTTCCGTTCCTAGGGGTTTGTGTTCCATGGTCTAGCCCTATGGCTAGCCACGTGATCGACGCATTCTGAAGGGTCGTTTTATACTCAACAGTTCATGAGAACTTTTTTCCAATTGTACTTGAACGAATTTAGACTCAAATTCTTCGCCTGTACGTATCATGTTTTAGAAACTCTCCAAAACGATCGAAAAAATCGTTGACGGCGTTCGCCGTCCTAAAAAACACGGTCGCGGCAGTCCCCAACGTCACACCCTCGCCGTCGACCGTTCGGATTTACCCTCTATGAATAGGAACGGCGTTGACGACGACTTTCGATCGTCGGAAAATCGTCATCAACGATCATCGTTTGCGTCGACGTCCGGCGGCGCAACGACGCATTGTTGTACTTTGCCTCAAACGTCGCTTACGACGACAGCGGCAACGGTTGACAGTCTACCGGTGCCGAGTCCTACGCCCAGTAAGCGTTTTTTAAGTCTGAAAAATAATCGTCAAACTTGGTCGCCTTTGCGCTCGTTAAAATTTTTAAAAAACGTATCGACTCATCGAGGCGTCAAAAATGATCAAGCGACAGCGAGGACACCCGACGATGAAAATTTAGTCACAATTTGCGATAAATTCGAAATTGAAGACCAAACCAGTGCTTTGTCGTCGCCGTCTGTTGAACATGAAGCGGTTTTTGTCCGGAAATCGTCCAGTTCTAGTCAAGTCTCGTTTACGGCTAATGATAGTCAATTTCTGGCGACGAAATTTTATTTGGAATCTTTAGTTTGAGTAAGTGGTGTGATTTACCCTTGAGCATCTTTTTGGTGAAAAAAGATTTCGAATGTGACGGTGTAATCGAGGGAATGCGAACATGATGCCAAAGAGTATTTTTAGTATTTTTGCGGAAAATTCACGAAATGGCTCAAAATGAATTCATTTGAGGAATAAATTCAAAATAGCTTTGGGTTTGAATCAGGGTTTTTTAGGCCAATTTGGAGCCATGGCTCCTAAAAATTCTGATTGGCTCCTAAAAATTTAGGGGCACAGGCCAAATTGGTTTGTAAAAATGAGAGCCTAACCATCTTTTTTGATTAGGGCTTCCTGTCCGGAGATGCATTTTTATGCATTTTGAAATGAAAAATACCGGAAATTTTCCGGCGCTACGCGCCGGATTTCAATTCATTTATGATTCTTACTATCATTTCTGTTGTGCGGTTAGAAAATGTCATCCTAGCTTATGCTTATAGCTTTCAGAAATCAGAATTTTATGGATGAATGTTTGACCTTGTATTGTTTTCCCACGTATTTGACAAAAATCAACATGTTTTAGATTATTTTTACAAAATCGTTTTGTTGTGCTCTAGAATTTTCAGCTTTGGTGAACATAACTTTTTGCATTCAGAAAATGATATCATCAGTATGGGAAAATGGCAGAGGTTCTTGCTATCTGAACAAGCTATTCAGATTCATTGTTGCTTGCCTAATTTTTGATTTTCAGTTTTCCCCCACTGAAAACAGATTGAACTCACTGAAAAAATAGACCCTTCATGCAGGAAAAATATATTAAAAGTATTTATTTTCCAACGCTTATCATAATCTAAAATTTTCTTTCGGTGCTAAACGCTGGAGATATTCAAGTCCGAAGTAAAATACCTATCGCGCTTTTTTATGTTATAGATCATGTGAAAACAATTGCTTTTGATAAATAATTGTGATTGGTAAATTGCTGGCTCCAGATATATAAGATCCAAAAAGGAGGTAAAATGTTTGACCTCTTCTGCCATTCAAATGTTGAAAAGATCGGTCATCGGCAGTTGCAGTAGAATGTGCTGAAAAATGCATTTTGCGACATTATAGAGGCTTCGAAATCAAAAATTTTCAGCGCTAGGCACCGAACAAGTTACTTTAGCCAGACTTTTGATTTCTCACCCGAAACTCAAGAAATTCAATTTTAAAAGTCACGAACTGACGCGAAGTGAATGAAATGCAATGGAAGTAACTTTTAATCATTTTTCTGATGAAATTAGGCGAATTTATCAACTTTAGAGTGAACCACTAAAAATTAATCTGTGCTACCAAATTTTTGCCCGAGTTACAGATCAACTTGGCTTGTGCGAAAAAACTTTGAGGATTGATTTTAATCATGAGTGATCTAATTTGTAAGCCTTATTATTTTGTGTGTGATTAAAAATGTATTCAAAATGATTGATCTGTTATGTGGGCTTCTACTGTGATGTGATTTTGAAGAGTGTTTTTGACTAAATTTGTTGAAAAAACATTGTTTTTTACTACCACATTTATTTACTAACTTTTTAGTTTTGGCTTGTTGAAATTCCTATTGGCCTGTAAAATTTTGACCTTAGGAGCCAAATGGCCTATCGAGAAAAAACCAAAAAAACCCTGGTTTGAATTCTATGTGGGGGCTTTTTCGCATCGTGCATAAGTTTGTCATTTGTCCAGCTTTCACCCCTTTTATCTAGTTGTGATTTTATTCACTGCATACCTTAGCTTTCTATCACCAATAGAATTGGAAAATTTTTTATTCTTTTCGCGTTTTACATCAATTATCTTGTAATCTTTACCTCGATTTATGTATTTACTCTTTATTTTTTGCGCTTTTATGGCGTTTAACTTAGTTTCGTCATATATTTAAACGGAATATTTGTCACATCTTATTTAGTATTTCATACGTTTTACTGTCGGAGGACGCGATTTATCCAAAGTGTAACTATAATTACCAAATTGTTCGCAATGCTTGAAATCTACTGTGAGTCTGAAAGGTCTGAGGAGATAACAATTATTTTTACATATTCCTGTATATCTTATTTCTCTCGCATGTACAGCGGTTCAAATTTCCAAGATCAACTAATGAATATCGTTCATTTCATGTTGCTATCGTAAAACCTTTTCCGATAAATATTGCTTGCCTTTTTATTATGTCTGGTCCGTGCAATATTAAATTATTTGAAATTCAAAATCTTTGTAGTCGTTATCGCAAGAAATTTTATGAAAGCTTTGCATTTACGTGCTGTGTTGATTTTTAATTGTATAAAATTTGTGATGTTTTACCATGTTATCGACGTGCCGACCATCCATAGTGTTTTGTTTCGTCATTATATTGTTCATGAAGAAATCTTCAGTTTTGCACTTGTATTAGTTCAAATAAAGTTAACTATTTCAAGTTATGGCAAGCTTTTCCTACTCTTTGGAAATATAGAACGTGACGAGAATAAGTTTACACTTGAAGTGTGACAACGGGAAAAAGTTAGTTCAATTTAATACTCAATTTTTGTAAACTGGAAAAATCATAGGTCTCACCCCTATTCAGCGAAACTCAAGACAGCGAAGTCTCAGAACGATTCTCAAAATGGCAAATTTTCAGAAAAGTTATTTTTAGAATGAAAAAATAAAGATTAGCCGGGCTAGATGTTTTGGCACATGGCCTATTTGGTCCGCCATTTCGATCTGGAGGGTGCTGGTCGTCACACATTTTGGTACGAATCGGTAGATTTCTCGCATGGTTCTATAGCATGTGCTTTCATGCTATATTACAGCTTTTTATTCTAGTTTGTTAAAATCATTAACATATCTAACTTGCATGTTTTTCCTTTCTTTTTTCCTTTAATGACTCATTCCTTTCTGTATACTTCGTATTTTCAGCCTCTTTTTGTTTAATTTTTGTGTGCTTTTGTTCTATTTGTTGTGTGCTTTTGTTCTATTTTTTACCTTCTTTTTATTACATCATTTTACTTTTCGTTTCTTTATTATTTGTATTGCTTTAGTGAAATAATTATATTGTATCTGACTTTTTTCATTATAAATCCTAGTCACAGCAGTGGGTAGCTCCCGAGCCAACGTCTTCATGTCATAGACCGCTTTTCTTATCATTTTTGTTCGTAATGATAGCGATAATAATTCTGGCGAACAATCGGATCTCGATTTGTAACTGAGGTCGAAATTTCACCTTTGCATTGCATTTTGGCACAGCACCAAATTTTTTTGTCAGGTTGAGTAACATCTATACGATATGCAGAACCATCTAAGCTCAACGGTTCTTTGCCCCTCCGAGTCTGCTGATAAACTGCCATTTAAAAATTGCAACGATGCCCAAAAAAACTCGTACACCAATTCTCAGAGCACATTCAAACGTCTTGCAAAAATTTTTTTCTGACAGATATTTTTTTTTTGATTTCGGAATGGTCCGTTTGTGCAGGTACCGCCCTAACACCGCCACCATCCCAACACCGCCACCGTCCCAACTCCGCCACTTTCTTGTCCCAACTTTCGCAATCTTTCAAAAAGTTTATTTTTTGTAACACGTTAAACTTAACCAAATGTGCTTATCAAATCTATGAATGAACAATATTTTAAGATATAAGTGATAATTTTTCGATCGTGCCCCAACTCCGCCACCGTCCCAACACCGCCACTTTCGTGTCCCAACACCGCCACCGTCTCAACTCCGCCACTTTCTTGTCATAACTTTCGCAATCTTTCAAAAAGTTTGTTTTTTGTGACTGATTATAAAACTTGAATTTCCTTTATTCACGTCGTCTGAAGTAAATACGCTTTCATGCAAACTTCTTAGCACTGGTCTTCTATCTAGTTGCTCTTAGATAATGATTTGATAACCACAGCCTGTTTCTCTTGAAACTATTATAAATATTAAGCGTAGGAAGCAATGAATATTTCGTATTTTTTCTATTTTCTGCTAAAGCAACGTAGGTAAATGATAGTATAGAAGCTACATGAGAATCATATGTCAGAGACGAGCATGACTTGCTCTTTCACTGTAGTCTACTTCTAATAAAATACTCGTACATTGTTACCGTCCTCAAGATCGTTTACGTTATTTACTATATGGCACACGTATGATTCAGCGGGAAATCGTAAAATCATGAAGCAGTCTCTGCTTTCTACTATTAAGATTTACAAGCATTTCCAGAAAACGGACCATAAAACAACAACACTTTCACGGGTGATCAGTTCTTAGATCACCGTCGATTCTTTTGGATCATCCTCAATTTTCAATCAATTTCTGCCGTGATTTTTGAACAAGGATTTTTTCTTTCCTACGGGTAATAATCCCACCAAGTAGGATCTTTCCGAATTAGGCCACCTTCCTGTTTTGGTAACTTTATTGATACGACCTCTGATTTGCATTTATTCCATATTTGCACATTCTGCTTTATTTTTCTCACAAACTTTTGCGAAACTGTCTAATACTGAAATCTGAAAGCCCACAACATGTCATACCTTTAACGTTCGGGATTTTATAATTTTTGAGATTCTGACAAAAAACAAAGCAGCCTGTGCTGTATATGAACCTTTTAACTTGTTGTTCATTCATAGATCTGATAAGCACATTTGGTTAGTTAAAAAAAAAACTTCTTGAAAGATTGTGAAAGTTGGGACAAGAAAGTGGGCGGAGTTGGGACGGTGGTGGAGTTGGCACGGTGGCGGAGTTGGGACACGAAAGTGGCGGACTTGGAACGGTGGCGGAGTTGGGACGGTGGCGGTGTTGGGAGTGGGACGGTACCAATTTATCAATCATATTTCTGCCGTGATTTTTAGATGCACCAAGGATTGTTTCTTTTCTTCCGGGAAAATACAAATCCGGATCATTACGCGAATTATCACTAACTCTTTAATTGTAACTTTTCAGTAGGACCTCTGATTTGACATTCGAATCATTCCAAGAAAGCAGACATATATTTGTATTTTAATGTGCAAAGCACACAGTTATTTTGGTAGTATGCTAATGAAGTAAATCCGGTCTCATGCTCGTTGTTCTATTTTTGGTTATTTCGGTAAAATCGTTTTGTAGTACGACTATACAAACCAAGATTATATAGATATACCATGTATTTATTGCTTGTAATAATATCATGTGCATCCTATGAATTAGCACATGTTGTTAAGTTACAAACTTTTTGAAAGATTGCGAAAGTTAGGACAAGAAAAGTGGCGGAGTTGGGACGGTGGCGGAGTTGGGACGGTGGCGGTGTTGGGACGGTGGTGGTGTTGGACACGGTGGCGGAGTTGGGACGGTGGCGGTGTTGGGACGGTGGTGGTGGGGGCACGATCTTTGTGCATACCTACTGCAACTGCAGCATTAAAGCATGTGAAACTCAGTTGGCAAGATGCACCTAAAAATAGACTATCCCAACTAGCAGAAACGATTATACCTTTTGTATATTTGTTATAAAAATGATGTGTGCCTGTACTCTAATACATGGAACTTTTTACCATTCGCTGTATTGAAATTGGCTATTTTCAGTTTCGCTGTCGTGCGTTTCGCCGTATCAGGGACACGCCAAATTGTACTGTGGGAAAATGCTTTATTTCTCCTTCAGGTGAGAAGTCTGGAATCATTGAAAAAACTGTGCTTATCAACTTAGGATTCGAAAGAAATCTGTTTGACATCAGAGTGCTCCTCTAGAAGTTTTGTGCATTTAACAAGGTTATATGAAATTTCGGTCGTATTGTGAACCACCCAATATATTCTTCTTTCATCATCACAGCAAAAAACTTCATTATACTTCATTCATTTTTAGTGATTGGTGTGCAGTCGGAGTTTCGGCAAACGCAGCCTTACTATAAATAAGCAAATGAATTTCGATACTTTGAAATGATTGAAAAGAGTCGTCATCAAGTAGTCTGTATTATGAAGAAAAAATTTATTGATTAGAGTCAACGAGCCTTTCATAATTCCAAATAAAAGTTTGGCTGCGACCTCGCTCTATCCATCATTTTAAATGATGGAGTATACCATATTTATTTAAATAAACGCTGCCGTTAAATAAACGCTGCGGTGTTTATTCGAGGATTTACTATCCTTAGTTTAGAGTGAAAAAATAAGTGACAGTTTGCAGTAGGTTGATGTAACGACCAGATTTTGTGAAGCACTTTACTTTAACCAATTGGACGTTCGATATGGCTACAATGGAGCGGGGGAAATGGGGGCGATTCAACAATACGGATACTAATCGACAGCTGCTTTGAGACGTCGACAACAATAAAGGAAACAACACGGTCTCGGCTTGCAAATAATTAACGGCCTCGGTTTAACTGCTTTCGTAAAAACGGTGCTTGCAAATTACGAGACGATCGCAAACAATGAAATTAAGAACTATGAATAATCTATAAAATCACGCTTTGCTTCTCTTTAAATACAACGTTTTTGGCCACTCCCTGGGCATCGCGGGAGGTCGCGCTTCTGTCCATCTTCTTCCGCCAATCGTCGCTTCCTGCTTTGCTTTTCATGCTTACTTAGTCACGCCCTTTAACGCTTTTCTAGTACGGTATGCTTTTCGTGTCTTGCTTGTTTCCTATGGTGGGCTTAGCCACACCTCTGTGCTTCTGTGCATGCTTCTTGTATCAGTTTCTCTGTATACACATGTTTTGTGGGGCTGTCGCTACCGTTGCACTTGAGACTACTGTCTGGCGGGGCTTTTTATTATTTTACTGTGTGCAGGTGTTGTTTACGATTTTTACGGGGGATTATGGTAGCCGTGAAATATGTGTTTTAGTGTAGGTTCTAGGGGACCAGCTGCCGTTTGTGCAAATTAATTGGGGCATCTTAATTGGGCTACCGGGGTGTGAACGGATCAAAATAAAGTACTTCACGTAATTTTATATGAATGTTCGGGTGTGAATCCCAGACACCCTTGAGATGATAAAATATGAAAATGAATTAATATTTAATAAATGATTATCACATACAGTATGCTATATATATTCACAGTACTGCGTTAGCAGGTAAGTTACATTGATTTATCAAAGAATTAAGTTCAGATGTCGAAATTGTAACAGCTGAAATTCCTCAATTTATACCATTATCAGCTGCTTTTATAAAAAATTGTTAATAAGTAATACATATGCATTTGTTGTTGAAAAAGTAAAAATTTTATTAAAATTTGTGGTGTTAAACTCAAAAATTAAATAAACGCCGCACCAAATGTACCATTGAAAAAATAAATGCCGCGGCGTTTATTCAAATACATGCGGTAATTTGTTCTAGTCGCTTAAGGGATTGCTGCATCTATGACTCAAAATGAATGGAGTGTAAAATTTTTTTACTACCGAAGAACTGACAAAAGTTGAGCCCATAAATTTCGATATCTATTGTCCATGGTTCTCATCTATTTCACTTTTCTTCCTTTTTATAGTAAGTTTGATTGACATTTCGAAACTCTACCATATCCGTCGTGGCAGTTAATCAAGATTGTGCGCATGTTATTACCGACATAAAATTCACTGTGAATCCTCCCTGCTCCCCGGCCCCCGCGATTATATTTTGCGCCTCGGTTTTTCCTCGCGGCAGCGTTTCCTTTGTGTGCATGCATTTGTGCCAAAATTTTTTTTCTACTAGAAACATACTGAAAACTGCGGAAAGGTTTTAGGCCAAAAGTTTAATAGAAATATAACCTGAAGCTACGTTTAAATTTAGTGCATCAATTTTTTGTAGAAATCGTGCCCAACCTATTTTTCAGCTACCCATGTCAATGAGCAGGCTTTTTTCTTTTTGCACAAGATTCACCTTTTTTTTCTCCGAAGATTTTTTCCACATGAGGACCGAATCCAGAATTTTTTTCCTCATTTTCGAAAAATTTTCCACATTTTAAAAAACGCTTATATTGGCTACGGATGCATTTTTTATGCATTTTAGGAGCATACCCAAGCATATTGTTGTATTTTTCGTCAGAAACCTGCAAAAATGAGGGAAGAAATTGAATTTTCACTTTCTAAAGCGCTGGAAAATGAACCTTCATAACGTTGGGAAATAAATAAATATCAGATGGATGAAGTGTAATTTGCTCCTCATTCCGGCGCGGAGCGCCGGAAAAATTTCGGGTTTATATATTTCTAAAATACTGAAAAATAAATCTCTCCAACAGATAATTCGTGAACAAAAGTTTTAAAATCGCAGTCTAGAATGATGTCTTCAATTTCCACCTTTAATAAACGCAAAAGTTCAGATTGCAAACGTTTAGAAAATTCCAATCATCGAGAGGAAAAATTAAGAGAAGTGATGAAAAATCTCTATTTTCGGCGACATAATTGACTGTAAACGATTAGAAAATGAAACGAGCTAGGTTGATTGATAGAAACTGTTGAGCATTAATTAGTAAGTCGAGGTAGATATACTAACGGCCACGCCAAATTTTGAGATTTTGACCTTTTTAAGTCCACCAAAGCGCATCTTTTCGGTTTAGAGTTCCCTAAAATTTTTTCCACAATGAGAACCATACCCAAAATTTTTTTCCTCAAAAGACCCCATTTGAGGAAAAAACGGTGGATAGATTGCAATGAGCAACTTGGGGGAAAAATTCGGTTGCACAGAGAAATTTTTGGTTGCTCACACCAAAATAGAAAATTCACCTGCTTCATCAGAAATACGATGAAAATCAAGCTTTTTGTGTTGCATTCAACTCGCGTCAGTTTTAGACTATTAAAACTGAATTTCCTGAATCCTAGAGAAAAAATGAAAAGTCTGGAAACTGTAACTTGTTCGGTGCGAGCACCGGGAATATTTTGATTTTTAGACTTCTATAACATCGAAAAATTCATTTTTTCTTCTCATTCTTCTGCAACTGCAACTATCGTATACATCGATCATAGTTTTTTCACCATTTGGCAAACAGGTCAAACATTTGTCTACAATTTATCAATCATGATTATAAATGTGAAGAAGTTGTTCTTAAATGATATACAGCATGAAAAAGAGTGACATTTTGTCTCGAATTCCAACATCAATAATTCCTGCGCAAAGGGGCCAGAGAAAAAATTTGTATTTTCGCATTCTAGAATGCTGGAAAATTAATCTTTTCAACTTTTATTCTGTGATGAAAGATCTTATTTTTTCTGTGAATTCAATGACTTTTCAATTGGGTGGGAAAAATTGAAAGATCTGACGACGTTGTAATTATTTTCTAAATGCAAAAAGTTAAGAAACTGGAACTGTAAGAATAATCGAAAAACGTCTTGATTTTTTCACCAAATAAGTGCAGGATAAAGCATGTATTCAAAGTACGTTGATGTTAAAATGCTATGGGTATAATTTAAAGAGAAATTTTCTAACCACGCACTAGAAATGATAAAATTATAAATCATTTGAAATTTGCGCTGGAAAATTTTCAGTATTTCTCTTTTGAAATGCATATAATGCATTTTCAGACAGGAAACTTTACAACCTAATCATAAGGACTGCCGGGCTGCAGGTAACACTGTGCAACTTGGCAGAAAAAATTTGGTTGCATAGCCCGAACTTTGGTTTCTGTGTGCAAAAATAAAAAACTCTGTCAATGAGATAAGAAAAATTGTGCAAGAAAATGGTTCACGACGCCTCAAAAAGAAATGGAATGCTGAGAAAGTTTAAATATAACTCTAGAATTGTTCAGGAAGTTTTACTGATTCAATTTTTGGCTACGGATATCTATAATGTAAAAACTAGAGAAAATAAAGTCGAAAATTGTGTAAATTTTTGATAGAAACATCGTTTATCAACGATATCGATTTTTCTATCTGAATCAATCAAACACAAGAAGTAAGAATTCCAATTTTAAATCCGAATATGACTGAAAAAACAGAAATACTTAGAATTTCTTCTGATTCATCAGTCATTGACAGCCTGTAAAGTTTGTTACAACGATACTAATACACTGTTCACAGAGAACTCGTTCGCGCCCGTGTCTACGAGTAATTAGAATTATATAAATTGACTCGGCGCGAAGCGCCGAAATTTTTTTGAATTTTTAGCCCCTAAACCGTCTAAAAATCAAGAAAATTTAATGTTTGACCAGCCAAAAGTTTTGTGCCGGTCGGCACAAATGCCCGAAATTTTTTGTGCCATTCCAAATTTTTGTGTGCCAAAAACCATGTTTTGGCACAAAAAACACTGCTTCGCGGTCCACTGTTTTCTTCTCGCAAAATCTGTGTTTTTTGGCGAGTAAAATTTATAAATACAAAAAAAATTGGGATGAGTCGTTTCGTTGTAATTTCTAGTCATTACGTGTTTCTTTAGTAAATCATAGGATTTTAAGACGAAAAATTGTCGTCAAAAAATTTTCCACATGTGGAAAAAAAATTTTATCTCTTTCCACATTTGTTGAAAAAAGTTCGTGGAAAAAACAGTGGTCTCATCTCGTAGTTTAATCAGTTTATCTTTGATATTGCGTTTTAGTATTTGATGAAAATGAAGTTTTGTTCGATTTTTTCACAAAACTCTTGACTTTTCTTCGTGCAGCCCGTACAAATTTTTAACTTTGTGGACATAATTTTTTTGCATTCGGCAAATTCGGGATAGCGACTTATTGCTGATTGAATAATCCAAATTTTTAGTTATTTTCTGATTTTACAAATCAATGGCATGCTTTCAATCTGATTTTTTGCATTTAGTCAGATTATGAAAAATGATTGAATTAAATGCAAAGTTAGTTAAACTTCAAGGAAATGAATGTCGAAAAGATTCATTTTCAAGCGTAATTGTAACGCAGCCCCGAGGTCTGTTGGGCCGGGGGTCAATAATTCCCAAAATTTTATGGGAAGGGGTCTCTGAAGGATAAAAAACGTAGTATTTCTGGCGCACAGCGCCGACAAAATTGACGCTTTTGACCATTTTTTGTTCAAAAATTGACGTTTTTGACCATTTTTTGTTCAAAAATTGACATTTTTCATCAAAAAATTTATATTTTTTAGTATTTTTCCGACCAAAAGTATGGGGGTCCCTAGGACTACCATATGGCTAGCCATAGGATTGGAAAATCCTGTGGGGGTGGTCGCCCAATGGCTAGCCATATTTCTTGGGGGAGGGATCCCATAGCACTTCCCCCCATAAATTACATGTATGTTTTTAAGCCTTATAGTCACTGATTTCCCCTAAATCGTGCTTTTTGGAGGAAAATCGGAAAGAGGAAAAAAATTTTGGGGATCGGACACAGAAAAGATGCATTTTGGTGCATTTTAGAGGGTCCCAATCTCAAAATTTCTGGGGCTTCGCAACTTTAATCATCATTATTTATTACCCATAGCTCAGGTGCAGCATTCAGCTTGTCTACCTTCACTTACCATTTAATTTAAAATAGTTTTTATCATCTTGAACGTATCATCTCATGTTTTAATTGGTAATCTCCAATATTTTATCTTGATTCCAATGAATATCCGTATTTTGTCCTTGACAATTTTTTTGAGAAAAAATATTCCTAACTTTTTGAAGCGAGTCTTGCTTTCTTAACGTGAATTGAATTCAAAGGCTTCATAGCTTTCGAAAATTTATATTCTTTTAACCAGGGTCTTTTTTCATTTATTTATTTAGAACTTACAAAATGTTAAATGTCATAGAGAAATATAAGTAAACATGAACATTAATTAGTAATCAAACGCAAAGAAATTGTAAAAACAAGGGACGACAGGCGGTGACGCACTTACATACGCCCCTTTAGAAAAACATCAGAATTAATTTCTGTTAAATACCTTTTAAAAGCTACAATCGAGGTTGCAGCTTTAACTTTTTTAAAAAGATAATTCCATAATTTGGCACTTCGATTTGCAAATGATTTTTTTCTACAATCAAGATTGTATTTGGGAATGTATAATAGATTCTGTTGGCTATAGCGAGTACAAGCATACCTGTAGGAGGTCCGACCAGTTGGGGGGACGGTAAACAAAAAATTTTGGGTTGGGTGTCCCAACATTTCCAAAATTTTGGGGAGGGGGTCGAAAAACTCTCAAAAGGTGGAAAAAATTTCGAAAATTTTCCCATAAAGAGCAAAAAAAACCATTTTTTCCCAATTTTTCCGAGTTTTGGGGGGGGGGATGTTGTGTATAGGGTTGACCAAGTTGGGTGTGGGGGTCCCAACATTTGGGTATAGGGTTCGACCAAGTTGGGGGTGGGGGTCCCCCCCCCCAACCTCCCCCCAATCACAGGTATGAGTACAAGATGGGGGTGGAGTGCAAAAAATTCATCACATAGCATCACTATTCAGTCGACGGACTTCCATTCTGTCTAATTTCAGCAGTTTTAACCGCTCCTGATAGGACAAAGTTTTATCGGAGATTATTTTCTTTGTAAATTTACGTTGAATATTCTCTATTTTCTGAATATCAACTACTAGACATGGGTTCCATACAACAGATGTATATATATTCCAAGATTGGTCTAACATAGCTAGTAAAGGCCTTAGTTTTCAATGTTTGATCTTTTGAAATGAAAGCTCTGTGAATCATATTTGCTATTTTTGACGCTTTAGCAATGATGTTAGCACATGTACTCTATGAGATAAATCGCTGCTGAATAATCAACCTTGGTTAGACAATGACTACATAGAAGTAGGGAACAGTTTACCTAATGCAAAAAAAACTAAACAGACCTCGGACAATCGAAATCTGCCTAAATACACCACCTTCGATATGTTATTTTAAGCATAGGTATATTCTATGCTTGTCTTTCATTATTCCATCCAGCAGGCAGCAACCCACCAGCACATTAATATAATATACGTGTAGATGCCGTTACTCCGACTTTTTTGCACCTATACATATTTATAAATAGATGTATAGCTGCATTACTTTAGGCAAAAGCAACATGATGTGCTGAGACGTATAAAAATTACCCGATGCCCCATCACTTTCTCAGATCGGGGACGGGGACGAAAATCCGGGGATCCCCGGTATTTCTTTCGGGGACGGAGACCCTGTACGATCACTACTGCCATCGAAGTATGCAAATATATTAGTAATTAACAAATTCTATGAAGAAAGTGGATGAACCTCTAAATTTATCTAAATTAAGGACGCTGAGTCGGCTGAATGATTGATTATATTTAGTAGGCGTCAGTATTACACAAAAAGTAGCCAAACATAAGATTGATTTTCATGATTTTTTCTTCTTTCTTTCGTACTCTGTTGCTGCATATGCAAATTTGTCTGCGCCAGACGTTTCTTAATTTGCATGTCGACTTCCCAATCGCGAAATGGGCAGCAACACGGTGCCCAACACTAACTGCAGGCTTGAAATAGCAACAAAAATGCGCACTACCCTCCCCGCTGACAAGACAAACCGTTTTTCCTCTACGATTCTTTCCACAGAAACGAACCCACAATTTTTTTCTTTTTCCAAAATTTTTCTACATTTTTAAAGACGTTTGTGGCCACGGATGCTTTTTTTCTGCATTTTGTGGGAGTATACCCAATGATTCTGATATTTTCGGAGTCAGTAACTTGCAAAAAAGAAGAAAAAAGTGAGAAAATTTTAGTTTTTAGCACGAGTCCGATTAGCACGGGTGCTGATGAGACTCCTGCTTAAACCCTAACAAAAGTGAAACAAAACGAACAATTTGGAGATTAGCTTACTTTTCTTGAGCATTTTTTCCTTGTTTTTTAGACAAATTAGTTCGAAAAGTCTTTTCGCGTGATTTACATGCATGTTTTATTCAGATTTGTGCACCATGAGCAATAACGATGAATCTATTAGTTTAATCAACGATTCGAACAAACAAACAGAAAAAGCGGATGATGCAGTGATTAAAATCGAGGACGAAAATGGTTTATCTCTCGCGCCGAGAATTAAAACGTCGAAAGATATCCTTCCGACCGCCGCCGAACCAACGTATATCAAAGTGATCGACGAAGAAAACGATGAGCCTATAGAAATACCGATTGAAAATGACGGTTTGTTGTTATTATCAACATTAGCCGCGCAATATCCCGGGGCTTCAGGAATTAAATTCCGAACATCTTCTGGAGCTTTTCGTGGTCTAAGGTAACTGTTGTTTCCCTTGAAATGCTCAATAATAATAATTCATTCTGAAATTACAAACGTTAGAAACAAATGTCATAACAACATAGAACGTAACATGCACACAATTAATAAAAAATAGAGAGGTCCTAAGTACACGGTACAAGAGGCGTGAGACGCGTTTACATACTCCCCTTCTAAAGCAATAAAGATGAATTTCTGTATCAGCAACTTTTATATTCCTGTATTTACAGTGAATATTTGCAATATCTAGAATATCAACCATTAGATGCAGATTCTAGCGAACGCTTTGTGAATGTTATTTGCTTATAAAATGTGAAATTGAAAAACGAATACATTTCATATTTTTATTATTTCGCTTAATTACACGTCATCATAGGGCATTGCGACTTTGTGATTTGTGAACCCACCGAACTGAGCGTCTAACAATTTTTCAATGAAAAGTTCTTTAGTGAAGTTGAGTATTTAATTGCATAATTTCGTTTCCGGCGTAAATTATTTTTTAGGGTTGTCTTAAAATTGATTTTTGTGCATGCTTTGCTCTTTCAGGATAAGAGGTCGTCGGAAAAAAAATTTAGTGAAGGCGTATTAGTTGTAAGCAATCCTGAATACAATATTTTTTTCATTCATTGATTTTCAAACATTTTTGAGTCGCCAACTTTGAGAAAAATTAAAAAAAGTTGGCTCTTTACCCATTTTTTTGAAAAGATGGGGATTCAAATTTCAGAATCAAAGATGTGTTTTGGAGAACTGCTTGAAAACAGTTACCTTTCACGAAGACGAAAATTGTATGTTTGCTGCTGACTGTGAATATCTGTTTCAGATTAGACGAAGGCGGTAAAATTCATCCACCCCACGGTGAAGACGGTTGGGGCGATCGTACGTATGTTGCGGTTTTTCCCAAAGGTGCGTGTTCCCTGCTATATGTGTTTGAATGCTAGAAAATCATATTTTTTATTGTTTTTCAAAATTTTTTTTTGTTTTCTAATTTTATTCACTCTATTATCCAGTGTGTTTGTCTCGTGTGTGCATGTTTGACCGTGAAAGTTTTAGTGCGCACTCCGTACTGCGAAAATAGTCAATGATTTTGTTTCCATTGATGTTGATATTCAAAAAGCCATATACTTATTCATTAATTTGAAGTAATGAAGTTTTATTTTTACCGATTTCAATCTCGTTCTAGAACTCATTCAAACTTACTATAGTTTTTGCTTCAGAAAAACGCTTTAAAAATCTTGGATAAGTTTTATCCTTGTAAAAGATTTGCGTAGTTTTTTAAATACTGTTTACCTTAGATGAAAATTTTTTGGAAAACCTTGATTTATTTGTCTTGCGAAAAAAACAATATTTTCAAGTATTCTGACAGGACTAAATCTGCACAGCGAGATGGAATCTGATTCCATTATTTTCTCATATTATTTTATGTTTCCGCTTACTTTTTTCGTCACCATGTGTTGCGTTCGTTTGTTGCAGAAAATACGAAACGCAAAATGGACGATCATGTTGATGCTAGCGGTGCTACCAAATTGAAAAAGCTTGAACGAAAAAAGTGTTCAGATTTGATTGTGTTAGGTTTGCCGTACAAAACGACTGAAGACGAAGTGCGAGAGTATTTTGAGCAGTTTGGTGAAGTTTTAGTTGCACAGGTATGCATGAGCAGTATAATTGTCTCATTTTGCGCGAATGTGTCGGTCTTGATAGAGTTATGGTCAGAATTTTTTCTCGTGCTTTTGGCGTAGTGAAGAACTGCTGGAGAATCCTAACATTTGGTTCATGTGCTGCTGAATGTTGTAGCAATAGACAGGAAATTGAAAATATGATGCTACGTTGGCATTCTGATTGAAACAGTCATTTAATATCGTGATCTACTACAGATATCGAATAAATGAAAAATTCAAAATCGGAATCAGTATTTTGGAACCTGGATCTACCGTTCTAGTGCTGGCCTTTATTGTATATGTAACATTTTTTATTGCAGTTTTACCCATAAAAAATTGTGAAAATGTGAATGAAATCAAAGAATTATGGAAATTTTTTAGAATAAGAAAAGACTGGATGTGAAAATGCTATCATCTATATATAGGTAACAAATATCAAGTATTTGACAAAAGTTTTCATTGATTTTTCAAAAATCGTTTGTTAGTCTTTTTTAAACACTGGTATTGAATCGAAATTTTTCTTGCCACTTAAGTTTTGTTAATGAGCATTGAATTCCCAAACTTGCTTTTCCGATGAGTTAGCAGGATGTGCGCCGATCATGCTATATGTACTATAGTGTCGCTCAAGTTTTTCACCGCAAATGTCGCTAGTCTTCGCCAGCTTTTCGCCTTTTTATATCACAAATCTTTCTTCTGACCTGAAATGAAATTTCGCTGCAGGTCAAGAAGGACGCCAAAACTAATCGGTCTAAAGGGTTTGGATTTATTCGCTTCGCGGACTATGATTCACAAGTTACCGCATTGTCACAAAAGCACAATATCGATGGGCGTTGGTGCGACGTAAAAATTCCAAATTCTAAGGTAAAAAAGTTGGGATACGGACAATTCGCCACCGGCAATTCGTCCCCCGCGATTCGCCCCTGGTAATTCGCCCCCATTGCAGTTCGTCCCCAACACAATTCGCCCCTGAGCAATTCGCCCCCCCCCACAATTCTCCCCCAGTAATTGGCCCCCAATTCACTGTTTTTTAATTCAAAAAATTCAGATTTAAAAATAATTCCATCAGGTTGTTAGCAGTTATGTGATAGCATTTCTACACATCCATACACAATACCTAGAGATTTTTCCCGGCCAAAATAGCATATTAATTTATGAATTCTGGATGCGGAGTGCGAGTATTATGTACATGAAGAAAAAGATCTACAAAAATGTTCCAAATAAAGGCCCACAAATAATTTTTCAAAATTTTCTTTGAATATAAGATTTGTTTACTGGTGCGGTTAGTAATAAGTCAATATAAGCAGTTTTTACTCATACAGTCAGCAAAACAGACATTTGAGTAGTAGTTCCCTAGAATTGAAGTGGTCGGTTGTTTTTCCACTTGAAACAAAATGTGTGGCCGAGTTCAAAATGAAAGCTTGCAGCTAAAGTTTATCTGACTGAAAATAATCAATTTCGACCAAAAGTTTGTGAAAAATCTCATCACTGGCAATTTAAAAATTCATATTTTTTCAAGTTTGTAATGATGGTGTCCTAATCCTCAGAAACCATGCCAAATTTTAGTCTGATGGCGTGAATACCTAGGAGAATTTTCGCAGAACTTTTATTTGTAACGCGGATATCATAGGCAGAATTGCGCGTCATTTATGTTTTTCGATCTGCATTTATTTTTTATGTTTTTGTTCCTTTTTTCGTTTAATTTTTTTCTTGTATTCATCTTTTTTGTCTTTCATCTTTCTTGTTTAGTTTCTTTTTCTATATTTTCTTGATTACTTTTTACTCATTCTCCTTTTCTTTTTTTCCTTTTTTCTTCTGTTTTTTCTATTTCTCTTCTTTTTTGTTTTTGGTACATCGAAAAATTGTCACAAAAAAGGTAGTGAAGAACACGATACAGTTACACGTAGAATAATTGTGATACTTAGTCATAATCTTAATTGCTCTCCATAGATCCCGATAAAAAGTTTCAAGAAATGAAGCTGGTAAAAGAAAATCTGGAGATATATTACATAACGTATCATGAAATTGCTTTTAAATCTAAAACCTGGTAAGTATAGTACCAGGGGCGAATTGTGTTGGGGGCAAATTTTCCGGGGGCGAATTGTGTGGGACGAATTGCTGGGGGCGAATTGTCCTAGAACCAAAAAAGTTACCAGAGGTGCAGCTGTTCCTTTATTTAGTGTGTCAGTTCTTAATTACGAATCCGATCCCGAAAATTTAGGTATACAGTATTAACTTACTCGATCCGGATCTTGTACAGAGTAATCATTGACAAGTGACAGCTCACGTCAAAAATAATGATTCATAAAACATTACGCTGAATTTTTCGTGTGTACGTATTATTCATTTTATTCAGGATCAAGCATTAGTCAGTTTTCTAGTTTCATTCAATATCATGTTAATGCAAGGACTTATTTGCGAAATGTCTGCAATTTAGGCTTATCCTGAACACGCCACGCAGAAAAATTCCCGGAGAAAATCTAAGAGGACAAACCGCTTTTAAGATCATTAGCCTTATGAAAAATTGTCCCTTCCGGTTCCGGTTAACTGTTGCACATCTAACAATTACTGAACTAAAATTGGAAGAAAGAAAAAATAAAGTTTCTCAAGGCTGTATCTTCTCTCTCAAACTGAAACTTTCGCCGTATTTGTGTACTATTATTTTCTTTTTTCTACCAATTACAGTTCGACACAGCTAATCCTGTCGATCGTAAAATTTTTGTCGGCCGTATAAACGAAAGTGTTACAGTCGAAGATTTGCGCGAACATTTTGTCCAATTTGGCGACGTTATAGACGTTTTTATACCAAAACCATTCCGCGGTTTCGGATTTGTGACGTTCAGCGAACCCGAAATCGCAGCTTCCTTGTGTGGTGAAGATTATATTGTTAAAGGGTATGTAATCCTTTCTTATTCGATTTTGATTTAGTGATTCTTTATCCATTTGAATTTCGTTTCAAGATTACTATAGTCTCGCTCTGAAATTTCATACATAACGCTACAGTGTCCTTAGCCATACGATTTTACAATAGAACACCGCTATTGATGCCAGTTTTCCATTATTACTTGAAAATTAAGTCATGAGCATTAAGCGGCGCATACATGTAATTGGAGGGGAAAGTGCTATAGGAACCCCTGCCAAAAATAATCGGCCGTGGCACTGTTTCTTTTTTGCCGGAGGCAATGAGATTTTTTGGCGGCAAACGAAATTGGGGTAGTCATTTGTACATGTAAAAAACGAAAATATTATATTTCGTCAACGCATGATAGTATTTTGTCACATATTTTTATAATATACTTACTATTGAATCATTGCAGAAAAAAGATTTAATTATTTTCTTCAAATCTCAAACCTTCCTCATCTGTTTTTAGCGGCTGAGATTTAGAAATTCTAACATCACTTCATTTAAAATTCTAACCTCAATTCTCCTTTGTATTGATATTTGAGAATTGAACCAATTTGGTTATTAATATTTGGTCTTGACGTAGAGGAACACAGGTTACTTAATTTATATCTATTCTTGCTATGTACAAATTGTACAAACGAAATATTGGCTGCCATTTGTACATGTGCAAATGGGTCATGTACAAAAAAGACCTGCCATATGGTAGTCATAGGGACCCCCATACTTTTGGTCGAAAGAAAGCTGAAAAATGTCAATTTTTGACCAGAAAATGGTCAAAAACGTCAATTTTTTCGGCGCGTCGCGTCATGAATATATTTTTTACATTTTTTCGGACAAAAATTACAATTTTTGAACCGTTTTTTGGACTTTCTCGGTGTAAAAGTCGAATGGCCTCGGAGCTCCGTTACATGTATGATCCGGCGATATTAACCATAAGATAAATATTTTTTAAAAAGTATGAAAATTGTACGATTTAACACTGAACATACGATTTTTTGATCTAAACTGTTAATGTTAGTAATTTGAACCAAACGCTCTTTACGATTAAATTTGCCGTAGCTTTAAGGTACACTTTCTGAAGTTCGGCCTTTGCTATGATAAGTAAAAAATTAATTGTACCTTAAGGTTATTTTACGTAGTTTGATGTGGAACTTCACTGCTGCATTCATTTTGCCTGAAAATCGAAATTCGATTAGCTGCAGTATGCCTATGTTTAAAAATTTTCCATTTTTATGCGTTTCTCAGTGATTCAGCCTGAGTTTCTCAAATTCAGTTCAGAGAAGAAGTTATTTAATGTATGAATATTCATTTTGCCTCGCGGATTAATGAACTATTCTTCAATCGTGTTTTTTACACTTTCCGTAACTTTTTAAAGTAGCTGTCGGTATCGTACAAAGTACTCTGTACTCATGCGTACTAAATTTTCTTCTGATATCACCGAATTCTATGGCTGACAATCTACTGCGGGTGTCAAGTTTTTCAACAAGTCCATTTCTTTTCAGATGCAGCATCCACGTTAGTCAAGCTGTGCCCAAAGATCATTCGCCTCATGGTCACAACAACGGCAACAGTCCGATGGATAACAGTAACCGCTTGGGGCCGCGAGGCGGCGGCAACGTATATGGTCGTAACAACGTCTTTTCGCCCGACGGCGGTTCGTCATCGCGTTATTCGGGCGGTCGTTCGTTGGCGGAACCGTACCATCGGCGTTGGGATTCTGGTCCGGTCGACGATTATTTTTCGCCGTCGATGCCGGCCGGTAGCAGGTTCTATTCAAACGATCGCGGCGACAATCGTCATTCGCCCTTCGCCTATGATCAATCGCCGCATGCTAATAAGGTAAGGATCTGGAGTTTAAAAATTACAGGAAAAAACTGAATTTTTATCAAAGAAGTTGCACTAAGAGCGAAAAGATGCGAAATGAAGCAGAAATGTTCAAGAGTGGGAAAATGAGCAAAATCAGCAGAAAATACTAACCGACAGAATAAATTGAAAGGTACGGCGAAAAATAAGACAAAAGAAAAAAAAATGATATATATTCAAAAATTAGGTGGAACGAAGAGAGTCCGATTGAGACGACACGGCGAGTAATATTTGCAAAAAATTTATGAGATAAAACTGGTAGAGTACAGTTTGGCTCACTGGGATAGCATGTGCGTTCTCATATTCTCAAAAATCCTTAAAATTCATTCCAAAATTTGTTCCATTCGTGAATTAACAATAAACCGGAGGATGAAAAAGATAGAATTTCATTCAAAATGTACGATTTTGACATTAATCGTGATCACAATAAAAATGTATCCGTCTGAAGAAATTGAATGAAAATAATTCATTATCATAATCTCGAACTTATCATGACAAATAATTTACTATAAATCATTTTTTCCATAAAAGATCAGGGGAAAATTTTACTTTTTTTCAGAATGATTCACAATAATTATTATCAGTCTTGACTTATTTTCTGCAATTTTTTGTTCGATATAATTAACTATAAAAAATTTATTTTCAGGTCTGGAATTATCCACCTTACAATTCTTACAATGTTACGCCCGGCGGAAACAGCGGCGTCAATCCGGCCGCCGCTTTCTCACCGCCATGGACTGGCGGAGGAGGCTGCGGGCCACCGTCGGCGCAACGCAATATGACGCCCGTAGCGCCGCAGCACCAGCAGCAGCATATGTACGCGCATCAGCCCGTGGCTAACAATCAGAACACCTACGCTGCGACTGCGCCGGCCACCATCCAATCGACCATCGGCTATAGTAACCAAAATTCCGCCGAGACAAATCAAGCGACGGCCAGCATGGGCGCGTTAAATTTGAATTCGTTGATCAATCCGGGAATTTTGGCCGCGGCTCAAGGTGGAGTTGACTTGCCGTGAACAAGTTTTTTCAGGATCGAGATTGACATCAAAATTTCATATAAAACAAAAAATTATTACTCTACACTTATCGGTATTTTTATAATCTCATTTCCATACCAGTTGGGGGTAAACCCGAAATTTTGGGGGAGGGGGTCGAAAAAAGTCGAAATTTTTTCCAAAAAGGCACTTTTTTGCCAACTTTTTCAAGTCTGGGGGGGGGGTGGGTATATGGTTGGCCAAGTTGGGGCCCCCCCCAAGCTCTCTAATTACAAACATGTTCATTTCTGATTTTCACAGCTCATTTGTGAAATTAAGCATTATAGTTTCAGAAGTTCCTAGCAGCAGATTTTTTGTTACTGTGAGCTGGAAACTGTCATTGGCTGAGAAAAACAAACGTTAGAAGATTCAAGTTTATGATCAACAACAAAATTTTTACTATGGTCGAGTGGTTTCGATCTGACTCAGAATGCTGAAGTTTAGGCAAATCAGTAATAGTGAGTAGCAAATCTAATTGAACGTTTTCTGAAAAAGGTCAATCCCTGTATTGAAGTTGATTTGCAGATCCAGATACAATGAAAACATGTAAACTTTTATCCAAACAGAACGCGAATTATGCGATTCCTGAAAGTATTACTGTCAAACTGACTACTGAATATTTATTTTTTGGTCAACTAATTAAATGCATAATGTAAATTAGAATCTTTATTCCTTCCAAACGTACCAATATCAAGCATGATTTCATGAGTTAATACAATATAAGCATGTTATCAGAGTCACATTACTTTGACACGAAAAAAGTGTCAACCGTGCTAACTGAGCTGATGAAATATTTTTTCATTAGCATGAATGCTAATGGGAGTCGTGCTAAAAAATCCTGAGTGGCCTCACTCTAAACTCAACGGGATTTGATTCGTTTAGCTAAATTTTGAAATTGTTTTTCAGTCATGTATGATTTTTTTCTTTTCATCAGTGTTACCCAGACCTTTTTGGGTTTGAAAGTCACTAGTCAAATGGCTCCTAGGCCTAAATTTTTAGGGGCCATAAATTTGTTAGGTATCGCAAAAATAGGCTTGTAACACACTGCGGAATGTAATTAAATTATACGGATATTTAAGCAGTTGATACGTGTTCAAAAACTTTATTTCCAGTCAGTGTTTTTCTTGTATTGGTCTTTTGGTAAATGTGCAAGGATCAATCAAAACATTTTTGTTCGAAAAAATGTTGTTCTTTTGTTCGCAAAAAAAAACATGAAACTTTGTGTATTTTTGCACGAACGTCCTTCCAGGATAGCACTTGAGTTCGCCTTCTTCTGGAACAGAAGCACAGGGTATTGAAGAATAGAGCTTCTGTTCTTATTTCTTGTGTTGTGCGCTATTCCGGCGCGCAGCACCGAAATTTTTTTTCAGATTCTTACATTTAAAATGCTGGAAAATCAATCTAAGGATAACATATTCAATAAACATAGGGTTCAAATTTTCTGTTCAAGAACGTGTTTTCATAAAAAATATAGTCATGCTTCCATGAATTTGAAAAAATTCTAATTGAGTTTCAACTTCTGAAAGTCACTTTCGCGATGCTTAAGGTCGGTTCACACGACGACATTTTGCACAACGTATACCCGACCTACATGTCGCGACATGCGTATGTTAACTAAAATCGTCACGTGTGAACGAGCGCGACATAAGCTAAACGATATACGGTTTTCTTTTTCGCTCAGCCGGCTATTTTAGCATGAATTTTGTGAATCGTATCTTTTTCTATGATAATCACTCCGCATGACAGGCAGAATTTCCAAAAAAGATGCTTCACCCGATCACATCCACCTTCGATAGTTTTCCCTGTCTTCAAGTGCGAATTTGCGCAGAAGTTGTAGCAACCCAAAGCTTTTCTAGCCAAATATGGTTTTATCCAAAATTTTCCTTTTGAATTAAAATACTCATCATCCAAAAGTAGGACAAAATCAAGAATAGCAACAGACTCCCTTTTCAACATCAAAAAATAATACTGGGGTGGAAAATGTCGCATTATATGTCATAGCATATGTCGCACATTATGTTACCTTCCTATGTCGCACTTGTGAACATCTTAATGTCGCGACATTTTTGGAAAAAGCTTAACATGTATGCGGTGAAATTTTGCCGCGTGAACCGGGCTTTAAGAATTCAAACTCGGCTTCATGTTTAAAATTATAGTTGCAAAAAGTTGGAAAATTCAGATTTTCACCTCTAAATGAACCAAAATTTTTTTTCATGTCGAACCCTCCTCATTTTTTCGCTTTTTCAAAAAAATTTTACCCCAGAAAGTTTGATTTGTGGAAAAACATTAATCTGAAAATAATGAACAACGCAATGAAAATTAATCAAAATTTTAGGAGCCAAAATGGCTCCTAGACCTAAAATTATAGGAGCTGTTTCCAAATTTTTAGGAGCCAGGTCCCTAAAATGACTTCAAAAAAGCCAGGTTTTACCTATAAATCTTACTGGCAGATTTTCCAAAATTCTTCAAGTCTGAATTGAATTTTCAGCATTGTTGATTATTATCCATTTTTCGTTCTTCATTTGTTCATTTTTCACAGTATGTTCCTCTAAATTTAATACGAACATTTCTTGTTTTAAGCTTTTATTGCCGCCGCTACCGGAGCCGCCACCGGCGGAGCGGCATCCGATTTCACGAAATTGATGTCCAGCTTTCAAATGACGCAGAATGCTACTAACGGCAACTCTAACGGACAAGCTGCACCTGCTCAGCAGGTTAGTTTCCATACACCTTACTGTACCTGTACTTAACAACTTCTCAATTGACTTACTCGGCATTAATTCTCATGCTTGATCCATTGAACTTTTTGAATTTGAAACTTGAACTTCCTGTTAAATTTCGTCGCCAGTCTTCATCTGACATCGTATCGTAATGAAAGCAGGTAACGGTTAACATGTGTAATCGCTAAAAACATGTTTGAAACTGCCTTAAAATTTTAGCGTTTCTTTTAACGAATTTTTGACCGTTCTTTCCCGCAAAGAAAATCTTTTTCGGAAATGCCTCGTAAACAAAGAAAAACTGATCTCAAGTTTTAGTCGCTTATAAATGTTCAAGAAAATTTCTTTGTCAAATTTTTTGGTCCATTACAGTAATCGTTTTTCTTGAGAATACTGTTTCTATTCCGTGACCATTAATAGGTGCCATCCTCCGCCGCTTCCGGCTCTACCGGCAGTTGGTGGCCGTCGTTGAGCGGCGGTAGCAGCAGCAGTGGCCCGAACAACTCGACCGCCGACGCCAATCAAAACGCCGCAACGTTGAGAAAGCCGAACGTCGCGCAGCGAACGTCGTCGCCACCCGCCACGTCGACCGCCAACGCTTATAGAAGCGACGGCTGGCGGTGAATATGTCGATTGCCGATCATAAAATATTGTGGCATTTACATGAATCTGGAAGCGCACGAATATACTTCTTACTGTAGCGTTTCTGGTGTTGATTGGTTTTATGAATATTGTTTTACGAGCCATGTTATAGTAAAAGTTTGTGCAGAAATGGTGTCCGCTCCTCGGGAGATTCAAGGATGGGTTTCGGCGTAGTGCCGTGGTACATGAATTTCGTCGTGGGGCCATTTTTAAAACGTGGACGTGCATGTTGAGCGAATTCCCAATTGACCGATTCTCATATGAGCGACCGAGAATGTAACAAAACTTTCTTCATCTTTTCCTTCTTTACCTTACATTTTTTGTGTGTATGTCTTTCATTGGTTTTTTGCGTATTTTAAAATGTTTTCGTTTATATATGTTTTTATCTTTTGTCTCTGCCTTCCTTCATTTTTGCTCGTGAAACAAATTGGAAGTTATCAAGCTTTCTTCCGTGTAATTCTTATACGATCCGGCAAAGTCTACTTCGTATATAATTTTATCCCTTGTGATTTTTTCTTCATTACTTTTCACCTTAGTATTTTGGTTTTAACCTCAACTGATTCTTTCTTTTTTTACATTTTTTTCTTTCTTGCTGCCTTCTCTATGATGCCTCTTTTTTCTGTCATTTTCAGCATTCTTTTGTATATGTTTTTATGAAGATTTTTACGCTTACGGACGATGAAAGACTCAAGCATTCAAAATGGCGACTTGTAGTGTGTCGTTTCATGAGCAAAAAAGAAAAAAGTACATGACAAGAAAAAAGAAAATGAAAGAAAGCAGAGACAAAAGATGAAAACGTACATAAGCGAAAGCATAAACAATACACACAAAAAACGAAAGAGAAAAGAAATACATATAAATAAAAATATAGGGCAAAGAGAGAAAATAAGAAGATTCACGATCGCTCGTTTGGAATCGCCCAATTGGGAATTTGCTCACTTGGCAAGTCGCTCAATTGGGAATTCGTTCATTTGGAAATGCCTTGTAGGTGCGTTTTTAACGTCTTCTCAAAAACTGTCTCAGTGCAGAATCGCCTACAGTATGATTTTCTCTGCTTAATAAATTACAGTTTTGACTTATTTACTAACTGGTTTTGACTCATGACTCTTCTACAGTATCTGTCTCAGGTCCCATCAAACTCGGCCTGTGACATCTATCGCCATTATCTGCTCAGGAATTTTCGAAATATAAAAACAAGCATTTTTGATGATTTCGAGGAAGCTCGAAAAATAAGTGTGTAAAATCAATATGTCCGCCGGATTCTTCGTGCAAATTACCTATGAAGAACCGCGCGAGGGGCGCTCTCCTCCAGGAAGCCATCACCTCAAAAATCTACTCTAAAGTCGATGGGTTACACCATAGGAGGCGGCGCAACACCTTTGATAGCCATTAGTTTCAGAAATTTTTATTCTTGTTCCGGTTGACCGAAACTGAAACCATGAAAACTATCATTTTTTCCAAAACGTAAACCATCTGAGAATTGGAAAACCGAAACTAAGATTTTCGGGGGGTATTTTTCGGGTTGCACTCCTGTTTTAGATATTTCATATTTCGGAGACTATAAGTAAAAATCCAATTGAATTAGTTTTCTGTATTCTAAGTTTTAATTTTTTTCACACATTCTCTTAAAAATTCTATGAATTTTTTCTCCGTCAATAATTACTTTCAACCATAGCAACTCTTAAATAAAATTTTTTATGTGATTAAACAGATGTTTCTGTTTTCCAGTCTTATTAGATAATCTGTACTATAGAGTGCAAAGGTTCAAGATATAGCTAATTTTAACATCAGATTGCCTTCATAAGAAATCGATGTGTGTCTGTATGAACAAATTTGCCAATAAAACCTTGGACAAGTACTACTGATTCTCCAAGTGACAGAAACTTTATATGTTTTCAAAGAATGAGAAATGTCAAGAAAACGTTTCAATGTTCGGTCGACGGAATGGGATATATTTTGAATAGTTCATTAGCAAAAATACAGTTCCATAATATACCATTGAGAATATTGAAATATTCTCTCATTTCCAAACATAATACAAGTATAGTCTTTTTTGTCCCAAGTCTCATATGAAAAATCTCGAGGTCAAAATTGGCTGACAAGAAGCGTTCGAGTTTTTGCACGTTTATGATATTATTCAATGAACCTATTTGATAATCATTGCTGCCAGGCTAGCGTAAAAAATTCAGTTTGTTCTTTAGTCAATTTTTGTAGGCTCAAATAAAAGACAGCAGTTTTAGTCGGAAAAAAGTAGGAACTATTCGTTGACTAAGACAAGTAGAAACTCAAAACAATACGAGAAGAAACTTTTTCAAATAAATTAGATTCAGACAAATCATCAAGATACAAATTTAATCCTCAAAGATTCGAATTTAATCCTCAAAGATTCGAAAATTAAATAGGATTCTAAAAAAATTACAACCGAAATTCTACGGATTTAGTTCTGATTAAACCAAACAGCTCAAGTTCATAATTCTAGCATAAAATGCTTGATCTGATGTTGTTCGTCAGAACAAGTGGACTAATTAGCCTGTTCAGATGGGTGTCCATCAGTGGACTCATCGAGCCAGTGTTCGACCTGCAAAGACACTGTGGAAGATTTTCAAGAACGACCCATTCATTAATATCTTATAAATTTTTTATTCCTGATTCAGTCTTTGATAAAAATTATTTCTAGAGGCTTTGAGATTACTGTAAAAATATCTCAATCTTAGTCTTCTACTACCATATTTACTATCGCTGCTTCACCTAACCATTTCAAAATAAATGACAACTGAAACATAGACACCGATCGAATTTTTCGTTTAATGTCTTTTCGTATCAACGGTTCTCTGACCAATAGACAGCGGGGGAGACTTTAACACAACGAACGAGATAAAATTTTCCATTATGTACTTCATCCCGAAAAACATGATACTCTAGAAAAACAATTACAACGAGAAAGCTGAACAGTTAATTAATCGTCGAATAAATTCATATCTTCATCAAAATTTTGCACATACTCAAAATTTAATGGCTCATCTTCATCTTTTTGCATTTCAAGTTTGCTAATTTTACATTTTGTATCGTTTTCTATTACGAAATCCATCGTGCTGCTGCCTGGCCTCGTGTCGGCGTCATCATGGCTAAGATGGGAATTTTCGTCATTCTCCATAATCGCTGATTTAGCGTTTCGCCGAGTAGTCCTTTTTTTATGAACATCTTTTGTATCTGTTTTCGTCGAAGATTGTTCTTGTTTACGATCTATGTGTTTTTGGACAATATTTTGTAGATCGCAATTTTTTCTCGTCAATAATTTAAAGTCGTCGAAATTTATCGTGGATCGTTTGGCATGGCTTGAAAGAAAAAATCGACACGTTATCATTTTATATGAAAACAAACAAAAAGTCCAGGGTACAGATGGATTGAAACTAAGCCTTTTCGTGACTGAAATGAAACGCTTCAAGCTGAGATGTGAACTCTGGATTTGTAGAGCAAACTTTTTTCACACGATAATTGACGAAAAACAGAGGAGGTGACCTCAGATTGGTAAGTCAGTTTCAGGCCGTCTTCAAGTCAGTAAAATTTTCGTTGATGTGCACTTAAGACGACGTGCGATCGTCTATTTGACAGAATTTGAAAAAATTATACATGTTTAAGATTTCATTTTCTGATTTTGACCATAATTGGTGACGCTTTTCTCTGCTTTTCCCGCAAAAACTGTCTTCTATTGACATAGAGAGCAGATAGCAAGTTTCAATTCGAACTAAACTGCTAAGAACGGATCGGTATAACATGAATCCTTCCTTCCCAGTGGGAATAGAGGATTATTGTAGATTACAATTTTTGCAAGTTGCGTCCCTTTTGTACAAAACGGTCCCCGAAAATTTCATTTTTACTGAGTAGAGTTTTCTGCCGGATTGGACTTTTCTATTCTCATATTTAAGTTTTCAGTGAGATATTTGAGACTTTCAAAATGAATAGTCAAAACTGAACAATAACTTTAGAGACTAACTTTGCGAAAGCTTCCAAATCGCTTGACCATTCTTTCGAAACGGCAAAAACACATTCCGTCAAAGAAGCTACGAATGTAGGCTGACAAGCAAAAATAAGATGTTCAACATTTAAATTTCGTCGTACAATGCAGTGTGTTGCACATAGGGGGTAGGGGGTAAACCCCCTTACCTGAGACCCTGACCACCCCTCCGGCTCAAAACAAATCGTCAAACACCCCCTGAACTTTTTCCAAGACAACTTTTCTGATGATTTTGGTGCATATTTTGTATGAAAAACAAGCTTGCAGAACTTTTTTTTTTGTTTTTTTGCTCACCCACCCTCCTACACCCTGAATAAAAGTCCAAGGACCCTCACCCCTGCAAAATTCTTGCCGTACATGTCTGACACAAACAGGCGACTTACGGCAAATTTTTCGATGCCTTGTTCTTTCGAAATTTCCTCACATTTCTTGCTTACGACGTAATGAATAGCAGTTTTGAGACGCTAAAATTGACAAAATAAATCGGAGAATAAATTCCACGAAAAATTTCTGCAGTTTATGTACCTCTTCTATTACTTTTTCGTCCGAATCATGGCTTTCCAATAATTCCATTGTTGGTTACATATATAATATAATAACTCACGATTTCAAAACATCGCTGTCTTTTTCGCTTGAAAAAGCTAGAAAACGCTTTACTCAGGCTTCAGGTTTTATTCGTACATTTCGATGTTTTCGAAGTCATTTATTTATTAATGATGAGAAGATGAAAACTTAAATTCAAATTGATGTTGAATTGGGTAGATGAGCAGGCGGCGGAGTACAATTTTTCTTTGATTAAGGGACCATAATTCCTGATTTAGAAATCTGACACTAGTGACTGACTCCTAAATTTTATCCAAGTTTTTAAAAGTGTAACTTGCGCGTGTTCCTTACGCGTTGAAATACTAGTTAGCGTACGTTGCCTATGCACATCCGCTATATATAGTTTACATCTTGAAAAACTTGAGCAAGATTCAGAGGTCCATATGAGCAGTCTTTTTGCAGAGGCCAGGTTACAATATGCAACTTGAAAAAAATTTTTGGTTCCACAGATACATTTTTCGCCGCTCACATTAAAATCAATAAATTCGCTTAATTTCATCGGAAAAACCGTTAAGGGTTAGTTTTCCAGTATTTCATTCGATTCACGTCGGTTACAGGCTTTTAAAACCCAATTTTCTGAGTTTCGGAGAGAAAATGAGAAGGTTAATAGGGAGTAAAGTAACTTGCTCAACGCCCAGCGTTCACATTTTTTTTTAATTTTGATATTCCAGAAAGTTGGAAATTGAATATTTTCAACTTTCATTTCCTAGACAGAAGGTTTAATTTTTCAGTGAATTTTCAGTCGTGCAAACTAAAATTTAAAAGCTACGCAAGCAACTAAGAATTTGGATTCTCCAACTAGCAACAATATGGCGAACAAATTACAATTCATCAGTCCGATTTTAATTTATTTCGCAACGTTGTGGAGGTTTATTTTCCAGCGTTTTAGGAAGTGAAAATCAAAAAAAATTTGTTCGGCGCGTAGCGCCAAAAATTTTCTCTGAATTCCAATCTAGAACCTACCTGTACTTGAGGGGGGGTTGGGGTACCCCCTCCCCCCAACTTGGCCAACCATGTACCCAACATCACCCAACCCCCCCCCCAGTTTAGAAAAAATTAAAAAAATGTGCAAAAAAGTGTATGTTTTTTGGGAAAAATTTCGACTTTTTTCGACCCCCCCCCCCCCAACTGGTCGGAGGTCTTACAGGTATGTCTAGAACGCTGGAAAATGAATTTTTCCAGCTTTTATTTCCCTACAGAAGGTTTGATTTCTTAGTGAATTTAATGAATTTTCGGTCGGACAAACAGAAACTCAAAAACTAGGCAAGCGACTAAAATTTGGATTTTTCAACCGGCAAGAATTCTTAGCATTGCTGCACACAAAATGTTTTAATCACATGGAAGTCGAAATTTTTACGAAGATCACAAAAAGATTTTGGGAAAATGACCGAGAAAAGGGTTGGTTTTCATCAAATTCGCTAAAAACGACACAGGATCAAACATTCATCCATAATATGTTATTAATTAAAATCTAGAAGCACTAACTAGAATGACATTTTTTAACCGCGCACAAGCAGGGTTGGGAAAAAACTCATTTTCAAAATTTCGAATTTGGGTTTTTTTAGCGTTTTTTGGGTTTTTTATGGGGTTTTATGGGTTTAATCAGGGTTTTTTTTCATTTCACAATTGTGGATCTGAATTAAGTATGAAAGAAAAGCAAATGCAACACATCTAAAATTTTATTCTTCATAATGCAAAACATTTTCATATCATTTTTCCTGATTTTAAGCAGAAATACAGATTCCTTATCATAACAAATAAAATCATATACTAATGCACCGTCAAAAAAATTTTTGGCATTGAATTTTATGAAGACTAGCTTTTCGACTGATGCAGATGGCAATTGATTATGCAACTTGCTGTGAACAAAGCCAAATGTTGAAGAATTACGCTCTGATGACGCAGTGGACACCAAAATCGAAAACACGTGATTCTACATGACAAAATAAATTTCGCTTGCTCGCCATTAATAGTCTTAAAAAACGTACTCTCAAGACAATTTTTTTGGAACGAAGGCCACGTTTTGCCTTCTGTCAACCAATATTGCATAGCAGATTTTTGACTGCTCTCCAGCATTTTGTAAAAAAAAGTATTTTTTCATCATCTTCACTTGCCGAGATCATTTATTCATTGGGTTGCTTGTAAATTGTGTTTTTTGTTTTGTTTGATGTTTTTTTCTTCAACAATCATACTGCTTACAGCCATTCAACTAGAATACTTGGTTGGTGGTCGATTTTCAGCCCATTTTTGAACCCCAAAAGCCGTCAGCTGCCTCTTTCTCAAGTGGGTCTGCTGTCTCCCTCAAAATTAAAGGGCTGCTCAAGTCAGCTCACTAAATGCTGATGGCTGTGAGCAGACTTTAACAATCACAAGTAATGGTGTGTATTGGCTTTTCGATTAGAAAAAGTCAACTAAACAGAACAGTCATAGGAACCGAATCGAATAAAGCTAAGAAGTCTCCTGAATTGAAAATTTACGATAGCATTTGATTTGTTTGTGTGATCTCAACTCAACTCTGTTGTCATGTCAGTGTCAGAAAACTCATTTTGATTATTAAATCAGGAAGAAACTTTATTTCTGAGAACAAAATGGAAAAAAATGATTTTTTTCTTAAAAAAACCCCAAAACCCAGAAATGTCCAATTTTCCAACCCAAAAAACCCATCAACCCAAAAACCCAATGCACGCCAACCCTGCGCACAAGAACAATATAAAATATTATAAATGAATTGAAACCCAGCGCCAAGTGCCGGAAAATTTTCACCCTTTTCCATTTTAGAGCGCATAAAAATGCATCTCCGGACAGAAAACCCTAATAAACTAATCAAAAAAGCAGTCAGGCCTCAAGTTGTACTGTGCAACTTGGCAGACAAAATTAGGTTGCACAGCCCGAAATGGTTGCTGTGTGTGCAAAAAAACCTGATTCAGTCACATTCGGACTGAAAAGTGAGATTCTTACTTTTTGTGCTTGATTCATTCATATGGAAAATTCGATATCGTTGGTGGTACATTGTTCCGTTCCGACCGAAAATTTACACAATTTCCCACTTCATTTTCAGTAGTCTCTTAACATTGTTCTTGGATAGGATAAGATCCGTGGTCGAAAACTGAATCAAGTTGAACTTCCTGAACAATTCTGGAGCTATTTAAATTGTCTCAGCATTCCATTTCTTTTTGGGATTTCATGAACTATTTTGTTGCACAGTTTTTTCTCTTCTCACTGACATGGTTAGCTGAAAAATAGGTTGGGCACGATTTTTACAAAAAATTAATGCGTTAAACAATAACTTTTTATCAAATTTTTGGCCTAAAACTTTTCCGCAGTTTTCGTCTCTAGTAAAAAAAATTTTTTTGTGCCATTGGCACAAATTTTTTTGGCCTCTTGTGCCAATTGGCACAAATGTCCGTGCCGTGCACAAAAAGAAACGGGCAGTGTCTATTGATCGGATCCAGTCAATATTTTTTTAGCTATTGACAGGATCCGGGCGGGAGAAGATGCTATGGGAGTGTGATATTGATCGGACGAAAAGTACAGTAAACTAACTGATCACGTGATTAAACATGCGAAAAGTTAAAACCTGCAGATCATTTGCAGGAACATGTCGTGCGTGAAAAAATGAGATGATTAGATGACGACGCAGATGAGAATTTAGCTGTGTACCTTGACGATTTATCGCGCGTTTAGAAGAGACGTACGGAACGTAGAAGAGCGTGCGGAACGCTATAGACGAAACACTCGGAGTGTTTTACGGAATTAATGCAACGATAGTCGAACGCAGGAGATTGACAGGCTCGTAGAGAGCGCTGTGTCAATTATCCAGGGATCTTCGCTCAGGTCGTCAAAGGTTTTCCGATGCCGAAAACTCGCGCCGTACTAACTACTTAATCGCTTAGGAGTTTCACTCGCTTACTCAAACTATTTTCCAAATAGTTTGACTCAATCTAGAACACACTTTTCACACGATTTACTAATGTACAAAATAGCCGCCTCACACTTTTCAGTCAAAACACAAAACACAACCTTTTGGCTACAGTACAACGGAATCTAATGAAAAACATTTTCATAATTTCTTCACGTCGTAGCCACGCCTCTTCGCGAGTCTTGTCACGATCTTTTCCTTCAAACTTGCCGATCTTTTTTCGAAAACAACACGAGCTTTACAAATACGCCAAATCGCTCCACAACACTCCTCCCCCTTTCGATGTAAATCGCCTTAAGCGATTTCGACGTGTCGTGGTGAATTGACGTTTTGATCGTATGAGAGCGTTTAGCTCGTTTTTTGGCAAGCTTCCTTTGACGGTTTGTCTTTCTCGTTTTCTACGCTGCGGCACATACTACACAAACAAAGAAAATTCAAACAATGTTATCACAAAAAATGTTACGGCACAAAGTGATGAGCAACTGAAAACTAGTATTTCACACCGAGAAATTTAAAATTTTAGAGATTTGAAAGAAAAGATTCTACTGGAAAAAGAATAAACTAGTGAAAGAAAAAGAGATGCGTTTAGCATCGTGATACTTATCCATTTTGACTCATTTCGGCGGAAATCCACGACCTTTAGGCAAAACTTTGGTCGGGGTTTTGCTCGCTTTCAGAATACCCAGCGTGGGCATCTGTATCGATTGACTTGTAGTTGGCGCACGTGGGGCCAAGGCTCGTTGCGCGGCTCCCAATGATGTTCGAACTCCAACTGCCGATGGTTGAGTTGTCGCGGTCGTTGACATAGTGATGATCGGAGCCGGTGTCATTTGATACTTTTGCGGTACGGCCGCTTTTGCCATTATCGTTGCGTCTTTCTTTTTCTTTTCCTCGGCTCGTTTGTCCATTTCGATTTGATATTCGCGATGAATGTCTCGGATGGTGGCCTTTCTTTCTTCAGTCGCCGGATAATTCAGGGCTCGCGTATCGGTCAGGCATTGCAAAATGTAGCGTAGAGCCATCGAATACGAATTATCGGTCGTTTTGTAGTTGTAGGCCTGTCTGGCGTGGAAGAGGAACAGCGTGAGCTGTGTTATAACGATTGCGTTTTCGGCGCCGTAATACTTGTAGTAATCACACATCCAGCTTAGAAGAACTGCAGTGAGTTCTTCTGTGCAATGCGGATCTCGTCGCAAATATCGTGCTTGGAAATAGTCAGGGAAATCCTGAGCTATTTGTTGCGAAGCTGCGGTGGCTTGACGTAAAATGACGGGATCAAAATCTAAATGGGTACGATTGAAGTAATTAATGATAATTGCTTCATCGGTCATTCTCGGTTGGATTTGGGCCGTAATAGGCGCAGTAGGTACGCTGGGGTACCGTTCTTCGGGCGGTGTGCGCGGTCTACCGTGTCGTCGGTACGGAACTTTATATTCTCAGACGGTTCGTTGTGGTTTTTGTTGTTCGCTAACCATTTCCACTTGCTGCGACGTTGTTGGTTCGTCGATCATCAGTTCGGAGCCAGCCGTCGGAGGCTGTTGACTCTCTAACTGTTCTTTTCGTAATTGATCGCATTTCAAAGCACTAGCTCATTCGATTCTCTTTTGTCGATCCTTCGATTCACTAGGATGTTCTCGTCTATAGTCGCGATCTCGGTGAAGTTTTCTAGGACGCTCGTTCGACGCGTATTCTCTATGTCGATATTTTGGACTATCATAATCCTCACTTTCTTTTCGGGCAGTAGACGGCGAAGGTCGTTCTCGTGATCGCAAATAGGTTTCCTTTCGTTCTCTACTTCGGGTATCTTCCCGCGAATCGCTTCGTTTTTTAGCTGGGGGCACGTAATTAGGATCTTCTGGATGAGTGTCCAGATAATCCTGTATTGTGCGCAACTGTTTATCGATAGCATTTCGTCTGCGAAACAGTGAAAACTGATACGCTCTGACGTTGCGAATGGGTTCACCGTGTTCGTCGCAAAGTCGATCATCTTTTACCTCCAAAACAGGAGTGGCGGTTTCGGTACTGATAGGGGCAGAGGTGTCTTCCTCGTTTTTCTTTGGTATTCGATATCCCGTAGGTACTATTTTCGGAGGTACCATTTTCGTTTCATCTTCATCTACGTCATCCATTCACGAGATATCATACATCGAAGTGGTTTTTACCAGTGCGGCTTTCTCTTGTATGTTTTGATTTTTTATCGCTTCCGATTCCAATTCGAATGTACTGTACGATAGGTTTTTGGATAACGGAGTTAACGAGGACGTGGTTTTAGTCGTCATTATAGGAGCAGTAGTATCAGCTGTGGATACGTCTTCTTCTTCGCTTTCGATTTGTATAATGTCAGTTTCGGTTGGTAATTCCGTTTTTACCATGAATGATTCTTTGGTGGTTTGTTTGAGCAACAAATCGACGGCCATCGCCATTTCTGTGTCGAATTCGGTATCCGCGGTAGATTGTGTAGGAGCCTGTGTAGGCGTTTTTGTCGGACTTTCTCCCGTCAATATAGCAGTCGGCAGTATGGGCAAATTCGAACTCATTGTTAAAATATGACTCGGCGGAAAACAAATGAGTTGTTCACATTTTCTCGACGTCAAAATCGGTGAATTGTATGAAAAATAGTAGTAGGGATTTTCCCTATACTTCTTTTTCATTACGAGATCAGTTTCGCTGGAGACAGGAAAGCTGTCGTTTCTGAATACGATTTGGCGCATAAAATATCGATTCGCGTATATCGGTCGTTTATTGTCGCTGCGATTCTTTTCGTTATATGGCAAGCGACTAGCCCATTCCATCAGTTCGAATTCGAACGTTCCGTCTCGCTTCACCCAATTTTGTTCGCATATGAAATCAATGTCGATACTGTCGCTTTTCGACAACAGTTTCGAAATCTCATTTTTGATTATAGCTCGCAATTCCATTTCGGAATGTGGGGAGCAGACATGTGTGACTAGCGGCATAGTCCCGCGAACAGCATTCATCCATAGATGGTGATTCGGAAGCGTGTAGAGCGGCGTTAGAGCCGGCTTTTCGGCGATCTGATGATCACATTTTATTTCGTAGATCGGCCACGTTTCGGGAGGACCATAGATCGTAAATGGATTGTTTACAACTAGGTTGAAGTTTATTTGCTTCGCTTCGTCGCTTGTCACCATGTTTTGATCTATTTCGGACAGAAATAGTAAGGACATAGAAGCGCCGACCTTATGATGAATGCTAACTACGTCATTGGAGCGTAAAGCTTGCTCTATAACTCTGAGGCATACAGCGGCGTCGTCGTACGGTTCAATTTTTCCGTCGTCGGTCAAGGAAGACGTGTTGTTTTTGCTACCCTTTATGGTCGGTAGTTTCATAGGGTGCATTTTTAAGCCGAGTGGTTTAGTGGAGTGCTCCACGTTTACGTGATTATATAAGCAGAATCGCATATTCGGAACGTTGTAGTCATAGAATATGATTCGATTCAATGCTAGGATTTCGTCGCGCATGATCACATGCAACATAGTTTTCGAGAGCGTCGGATCTATGACGCCGAATGCGCCCTTTTCGTCGCCTTCGCGGTCGACGTTCGCGTTGTCATACAGATTTTGCGTAGCAATGTGTATGTATTCGGGCGGCAAGAAATCGTGTGTGAAGATTTGAATATTATCGTAAACGCAGTCTACCAAGCCATAGCGCCCGTACGCTAAAAACATCAGTATCGGATAGTACGCGTCTAGGATCGAATACGTCAAAACTTGTTCGTCGGGTTTGCCTGCTTGGGCGATTCGATCATTCGCTTGCGGAAAATACAACGTATAGCGTTCTACGTCTAGCGCGAACGCGTCGGCAACGATTCCTTTCAATTTTTTATTTTCGGGACACAAACCGATCAGACGAGCTCTTTCCCACTTTTCGGGTAAGCGTTCGATATTTTCTAGTATTATCTGGACGTCAACCAGAATACTAGGCGCGAGCACGTTAGAGTGCGTTTTTCGAGCGTCGGATGAGTAATAGTCACGTCCGTGCATGTATTTTAGACATTTCCAATCATCGGCTTGATCGAAACCGATTACGATGGTTTTAGGGGCCAATATGAATTCGTAAAAGGCCGTCCAATCTTCGGGTGTCACCGCTAAGGCCTCGAACATTATAGTGTATCCAGTTGGGAAACCCAACTGGACAAACCGAGCGACGTGGGTCCCGTTCTGGTTCACTATATTCATCTTTGACTTTTTATGTATATATAGTTGATTAGTCGAGATTTTTTCGACATCGAATCCGACTAGCACGTGGCCGCGGAAGTTTGGTTTTGCATATGCCGATAGGGCGCCTTTCAATTCTCCGCTCTCAACGTATTGAGGATCACGTAAGACGTTGAGCGGTCTAGCATATACCGTCCCGAACCACCGTTCGAATTCCGTGATCCGAATCATTCGTTTGATATTGTATTCTATAAAATATCATAAAATTTCGATTAATTTCTGTGAGATTTAGTTTCGCGTGGAAATGTCACTCTTTCGAATTGCGGCGTGCAAATCTTCTAGCGAAGTTACCGCGACTCAAGTTTTTATATCGACGGATCGATATTTTACTCTTCCCAGGGGAAGTGAAACCCGGAGTTTCTTTTTTAGACACTTTAGTCTATTTGGCAGTGCAGAACTTACCATCAGCAAAGAAAAACCTGTTGTCTTGACGGTATTGCTTTTTTTGGTACGCCACGTATCGGACTTGATCGTTAAAATATTTTTTAAATATGGGCGGCGGATTTATTAGCGATGTGGATATTGCCGATCCTTGCGACGTTGTCACCTCCGATTCGCTCGCCATCGATTTTCTTTATCAACTTTGTGTTTGAGCAATTTCAAATTGACCCGACTGTTCTCTATCGTTTCAGTTTTTCGAAATGAAAATATAAACCAAAGTATCTTGCTAAAAGATGAAGGTGTAAAGTGGAAAGTTGTTAAACCACGAATTTAAATTTTCATGCACATGGCGAAAAATGTAAAGTTCAGATTGGGTGGGACCTGAGGAAGATTTTCCTATGGCGCGCGCTTTTTACTCATTTTCTTTTCTGCGCAACTACTTATGGAAGGTCAATTTATTCGAATTGGACGTGAATAAATACAAAATTACACGATAATATCACACACATTCCTTTCACTCATTCCACATAGAATCTGTATGGGCGCGTTTAGCGTGTTTTGAATATCGGAAATTTTATACTCGTCGCTTTGCTTGCGATCATAAAATAGTTAGAATTTATTTAACAAAATTAAAAATTAATGTTAGTTAAAATATATCAAAATTAACAATTTTAATTTTTGTGAAGTTTCGGAGGACCGTTGTCTTCCTTTTCTAGAATTGCCGATGCCGTGCGAGGCATGTACGGCTTTACCTGAGAAAGTGAGACTTTCTGAGATTGTTCGGGACAATCTAGACTATCGATCGTTATGACATTTTTCGAAATTTCGGAGTTTCCGACGACTACGAAGGGTCCGATATAGTCTTTGTCGATTTTAGTTGCTTTTTTGTTGTTAATCAACAGTATGAGATCGTTTAGATCATATTTCTGCTCTTTCCCTTTTTTATCGAAGTATCCTTTATGCGATTCGGACGCGTTTTTTAAGTTTTCGAAAACTTCGTTATATAACGTTAGTTGCGCTTGCGTGAAGATATACTGATACGCATCGTAGTTTAGCGGTAGCGTTAGGCTTTTAGCGCAGTCGACATCTATAGCGATTCTGGGTTCATACCCTCCCAAAAGTCGAAACGGAGAAAAGTGAGTAGCTGTGTGAGGAACAGCGTTATAGGCGAATGTCGTGAAAGGTAAATACCGTTCCCAATTATCGGGGTCTTCAGCGGTGAATTTTTTGAGTTACAAAATCAACGTTTGATTGAATCTTTCGACCATTCCGTTACATTGTGGATGATATGCAGTGGTATTGATTTTCTGTACTTTTAAAAGTTTCGTGATGTCTTTCATCAAGTTTGAAGTGAACCCTGATCCCTGATCTGATAGTAGATGTTTTGGACTGCCATGAACCAAAACTACATTGTTTACGAAACTTTCAACTATAGTTGCTGCTTTTTGATCCGGAATCAAATGAGCGCTTACCCATTTAGTGAAGTAGTCTTGAAATACAATGACGTATGATCTTTTCTCACCCAGAGGGGATATGTTTACTATGTCAGTCGCGACGATTTCAAATGGATATTTTGGTTGAATCGGCATCAAAGGAGGAGGTTTCGGCAACTGAGAAGTTGTTTGTTGACATGTTTTACACGTTTTGATCCATTTTATTATCGATTCTTCCATTTTCGGCCACCAGAAATGCTGATGAATCATCGCTGTAGTGCATCTATGACCTTGATGGCTCAAAATCTTCGCGCCATGAAATTGATACAAAACACTTTCTATCAAAGTAGTCGGAACTACTGTCGCGGAAGCTGTGTTAGCTTGTTTCGATGTTCGGTACACTATTTCGTTTTGGGTATGAAAAGCAGATGAAATCGTAGAGATTTGGTTTTGTTCCAGAATTTTTACCAATTTCGCGATGTACGGATCCTTTCTTTGAGCTTCTATGATTTCTTCCGGCGATTCTATAGTTATTAGCCGTTTCTCAGGCTGTTGGAAATCTTCTTGGAACTTCGGCACTTTATTTCTTTTTTCTTTTTGTGTCATTGACCTTGTTATAGCTGCAGCGACAGTCTTTTTCTCTTTGCGAAACGTTGGTCTGAATATTTCATTTGTTACTTCTTCACTAGTCTTTGACTTCACTTTAGCGCGAGGCTCATTGCATGATAGAAAATCAGCGCAAGCGTTTTCTTTACCCTTTACATATTCAACTCGATAGTCGTAGTCTTGAGGCTTTATTGCAAAATTTTGAAGTCGCTAGTTTCGATGTTTTTCTTCTTTGATCCATTGCAAGGGTTTATGCTCAGTTCTGACCATTACTTTTTGACCATAGACATAGTGTCTGTACCAATGAAAAGCTTCTACGATTGCTAGACATTCGCGCTCAGTCGTACTGTATGGGGTTTCTACGTCAGACAGAACTCTACTGTTGTAAGCAATCACCCATTGATCATTTTCGTTTTCTTGATACAAAATCGCTCCGATAGCAGTTGTGCTAGCATCAGTTTGTATGATGAATTTCGATTTTTCGTCGTTATAGACAGGATATCGCAAAAAAGGAGTTGAGGTTAGAGATGTTTTAATCTCGTTAAAAGCTATACGATGTTCTTCACTTATTTCATATTTCGCGTTTTTTCGTAATAGTTGATAGAGCGGTCGCGAAAGAGTGGCAAGATTCGGTATGAATCGTCTACACCATTGGACAAGGCCCAAAAAACTTTGAAGATCTTTTACCATTTTTGGCATTTCATAGTTTACGATCGCAGAGACCTTTTCAGGATCAGGCGGGATTCCATTTTCGCTTAGCAAGTGACCAAGAAATTTTACTTGTTTCGGGACGAAATTGCATAGATCTGGTCTTAGCATTAGATTCGCGTCTCGGAGAGCATCAAAGATCAGTTGGATATGTGCTAGATGATCATTATACGTTTGCGAAAAAACTATGATATCGTCGATGTAGACCAAACAGATTTTCCAGATGTATGGATGCAGGATCCGTTCCATTAGTCTTTGAAATTCAGCAGGAGCATTTTTCAAACCAAAAGGTAGAACTTTGAAATGAAACAAGCCTTCTTGACTGACGAAAGTAGTTTTATTGCGTGAAGCGATGTCTAAAGGGATTTGCCAATACCCTGCTTTCAAGTCTAGAGTTGAGAAAAATCTTGCATTGCCTAAAGCATCTAGATAGTCATCGATTCTCGGGATCAGAAACTTATCGCTAGGAGTAACTTCATTTATACCTCTATAGTCGACTACGGGTCGCCAACTTCCATCTTTTTTGGTTACCAGAAACATAGGCGCAGCCCACGGTGATCGCGAAGGTTCTATGAGGCCTTTTTCTAGCATTTCTTGAATTTTCTGACGAACCATTGGTCTTTGTTCAATCGGCGCACGATAGTAGTGTTTCGCGACTGGTTTTGCATCACCGGTGTCTATAGAGACCGTTAACTCATGAGTGAGAGTAGGCTGATCTCCAGGGAGACTGAAAACATCGCGATATTGCTTGAAGACTTCGATAGCGATTTTTCTATCTTCATCGTGGATATTTGACTTTTCGGTCATTTTTTCGAGAGCGAGTTGAAGTTTTTCTTCTTCCGACATTGTTGTCTGATCTTTAACCAACGTTGCTGGCTCATAGTCTTCTTCATGATCGCTTAGCGACGCGACGGTCATTTTCGATTCTTCGAGTTTGAATTTAACCTCAGGGATGAGCTGGTTAGGTTGTAGGTGGATACCATTCGCACTATCATTGACGAATAATAGTGGACATTTGCCTTCCGTTATGTTGATTATCGCAAGTTCGATCGGATATTCGCAGTTTTCTTTTCCGAAGTTCACAGGCTGAACTATAACGCTTTTGAAGCTTTCCTTTGTGAAAGGGAAGATTTTCCCGTTAACCCAGGTTTGACAATTCGGTTCTACGTAGCATGACGAGATATTCAAAATCGGTAGCGATCTGTCGATTTTTACGATTTGTGTTTGACTTTGTCCCGTAGAAGTATTTGAAAATACTTCATTGTAGGGCACTTTTTCGATCGGTTTCAAAACTAGGTTTAGTTCTTGCTGAACGTCTCCGATTCTGATGAAATTTTCGGGAAAGTTTATTACAGCTCGAAAGCTTGGATGCACTAGAAAATCGGTTCCTAGGAGGCATTGCTCTCCTGTAGTAGGCAGTATCCAGCATCATACTAGATGCGTTCCGAAAGATGAACTGATTTTGAAGATTATTGGACCTCGGGCATCGACGATAGCACCGTCGGCTACTTTTGTCTGCGCGGATGTTTCTAACGTATCATAGTCAATCCCCAAAGAGCGTTGAGCTAGACATGAGGAAATGACTGAACATTGAGCACCGGTATCGATTAAAGCTCTCGTTTTGGTTTTTCCGATTTCGGCATCGATATGAAAAGCACGAGTAGGAGCGTATAAGCTCAGCAGTTTGATATCTTTTTGCGAACATTCTTCGATTCGACACACACTAGATCTCGCGATCCACAGTTCAGTAGGTTTTTCGATTGTGAAATCAGTGATTGGGAGTGACGAAGAAGTTTGTAGCTTTAGAAGCTTCTGTCGGTTCAAGCATATTAGCCGTACTAGTTGTCGGTTTCATCGGAACAAAAGGTTTAGGTGAGTTGGACACGGTTTTGGTTTCTGATGGCAAAACTTGTTGCGAAGATTTCGGAGAAGTTGGCTGAGTCTGTATAGACTGTGAGTTGTTCATGGGATAGTAGTAGTGCTTCTCGATTATCTTTTCTTGTCGGGATTCGGAATCGCAGAGAGAAATGTTTGCAACATCTCTCTGATAGTTTCGATTATCGCGATTGAAAAATCGGTTATTTCGGTCGAAATTTTGATTCTGATTGAGCGTGTAGTTACGCGTATTTTGTTGAAAACGAGGATGCCAATTATGGTTATTTTGCCATTGATGATTCGGTTGTTGTTGCCGAGGTTGAGAAGCCTGTGGTTTCAACTGATAGCATTCGGAGCTGTCCTGTTTACACTGACCATGATAGGTACAATACTTTGATGGTCATTCGCGTGACTGATTTCGTTGGAAGTTTTGATTCTGAGATAAATCCCGTATAGGAATGTTTTCTCTATTCCGAAAATTCGGACTCGTCCCGCGATCGAATCGTGATCTTCGATTTTCGAAATTATTAGCATTTTGCGTATTTTCTCGGATTCCGAACTTTTCTAGGACTCGTTTTATGCTTTCTTCCAATTCTTTCGTCTTCGTTAGAGTCGAATTTTCTTGAAATCTCACGCTATTTCGCTGCCTAGAGTCATCTCTGTTTCGGGATTGAGAGTTATCTCTCAAACGAGGTTTCGAATCATCTCTGAAATGCGACTGAGCTGGTTGCTCTTCCGACGGATTTTCGAGTGTATTAACCAGTATAGGTTGTTCTACTCTGATAGTTGACTGTTTATTCGCTCGTTGAATTTTCTGAACTTTCGCGACGGCTATAGCTAAGTCAGTGATCGTTTCTAGAGTACTCGCGTCAATCGAGACTCTGTAAATTTCCGGCATTTTCCAAAGAAAAGTTGTGATAACTTTTCTATGGCGATACTGAGCACTTCTGTCATAGTACAGTAGATGTACGTAGGTACTTATTCGATTTACGAAAGCTGATGGATCTTTGGTTTCAAACGGAGCGATAGACTGGAGCTCACATTGGAGCGTATCTTGGTCGCAATTTGGTGCATTCATACACATCAAAATCTGTTTCGCTTCATCATAGGATCGGACATCTCGTATGGTGTTCAGGGCACCATCGCAAGTTAAGCGATGCAAAGTGTGAAGTTTTACATACTCAGACGCATCAAGGCCGAACTCGTTTTCGAGTGCTATGAAGAATTTCAACACCTGCTGATTTCGGGTCGAATTATCTTGTTTTTGCGGCGCTATCTTTTTACAGATAGTCTTAATTCTCGTTTCATCATCCGCGAAAGATCTATGCACCTGAGAAGGTGGGATAGACGGAAAATTTATCTGAGAGTTTAGCGTGTTTAGCGCGTTAGAGTGGTCAAAAGTTTGTGTCGGGATGATTAGATCATCATCGTCGTCGATTATACTACGAAAACTAAGTTGACTTTTTCGATCGCTAGTGACGTTTTTCGGTTTAGTCTATTTCTGAGACTGAGCGTAAGAGCTTATAGGTTTCGCGTTATTTTCGATTTCAGGAACATTCGGTTTCATTAGCTCTTCTTTCTGAACTCTCATCGCTTCGATTTCAGCTTTGTAGTCTTCGAGAATTTTTCGATGCTGAGTCCCTATTGTAACCATTTCGCTTAACGCGTTAGTAGCGTCGCCACGAAAATTAATCATTTCGGCATCGCATTTTTGCATTACGTCGATATATGCGTCATTATCGAAGATTTTTTGAGTTTCAGTCTCTTTCGGTTTCGGTTTTAGAAAGTTGAATTTTCGATTTTCGACGATTTTTGGAGATAGAGATCGTGAAGTTTTTCGCGTTTTTAGCGGAGCGGACGTTTCTGGTAGATCGAAATTACACTTATCTGCTTCGTAGAGAAGCGGTAGATTTGCGTTTTCGCAGTCGAAATTTTCGATTTCTAGATTATCAAGGTTCGCTAGTTTCTTGTAGAAACCTTTTTCGTAACCGAGCGCAGTAGAGCAACGCGTGCGGTTTTCCTCCATTTGTTCGGATTTTCGATTTTTTGCAAATTTCGGCGTTTCCTCAACCTTTAGACGAGCTGGTACGGTCACCAAATTATGTCGTGCGTGAAAAAATGAGATGATTAGATGACGACGCAGATGAGAATTTAGCTGTGTAGCTTGACGATTTATCGCGCGTTTAGAAGAGACATATGGAACGTAGAAGAGCGTGCGGAAGGCTATAGACGAAACACTCGGAGTGTTTTACGGAATTAATGCAACGATAGTCGAACGCAGGAGATTGACGGGCTCGTAGAGAGCACTGTGTCAATTATCCAGGGATCTTCGCTCAGGTCGTCAAAGGTTTTCGGATGCCGAAAACTCGCGCCATACTAACTTAATCGCTTAGGAGTTTCACTCGCTTACTCAAACTATTTTCCAAATAGTTTGACTCAATCTAGAACACACTTTTCACACGATTTACTAATGTACAAAATAGCCGCCTCACACTTTTCAGACAAAACACAAAACACAACCTTTTGGCTACAGTACAACGGAATCTAATGAAAAACATTTTCATAATTTCTTCACGTCGTAGCCACGCCTCTTCGCGGGTCTTGTCACGATCTTTTCCTTCAAACTTGCCATTCTTTTTTCGAAAACAACAGGAGCTTTACAAATACGCCAAATCGCTCCACAACAAACATACATAGCTGGTTCCGACGAGCTTCTTATTCCATATAGCACCTTATACAACACGCTAATTACTGGCTCCAGATATATTAGATAGAAAATGATAGAGAAACGTTTGAACGCTTCCGCCAACTAAATGGTAAATACATCGTGATCGGTCATCAGCAGTTGCAGTAGAATGTGCTGAAAAATGCATTTTCCGACATTTTAGAGGCCTGGAAATCAAAATTTTTCGGCGCTGGGCGCCGAACAAGTTGCTGTAGCTAGCCTTATGATTTTTCCTTCAAAACTCAGGAAAGTCAGTTCTAATAGTCTGGAACTAACACGAAGTGAGTGAAATACAAGAAAAGTGATTTTTTATCAGTTTTCTGATGAAACTAAGCGAATTTATCGATTTTAATGTGATCAAATAAAAATGTGCAGCCAAATTTTTCCGTTTGCAAAAAAACCTGATGATTGAGTTGAATAATGACTGATCTAATATGTGATCATTGTTATCCTTTGTTCGATTGAGTACGTATTCAAAACGATTGATCATTCAAACAGAATTCGCTCGCGTTCTAGACAAATAAAAGTAATATTAGAAGACTGGGCGCGAAGCGCCTCGAAAATTTTACTTTTTCAGTCCCCCAAGATGACTAAAAATCAAGAAAATTCAGTTTTAAAAAAGTCAAAAAAATTGTGACAATTAACTTTTTGTGCATTCCAATTTTTTTGTGCCAAAAACCATACTTTGGCATAAAAAGCACTGGGATAAACATGAAAAACGTGTTTATAGATTTAATACCTACAGTAACTGGATATTGCAACATCGATTTGCTAAAAACCATTGCACTTTATTTTGTATAGCGTTGACGCTAAAACGCAGTACTCGCCTTATTCGACCAGGCATAATCATGACGTCATATACATCGAATGAGGTTTTCGCTAAGGAACAGAGTGTATATTCCTGAGTGTGATCGACATGTTTCAATGTTTTGCATGTTTGAATCACGTGATCAATCAATTTACTGCTCTTTTCGTCCGGTCAATATCACGCTCCCATAGCATCTTCTCCTGCCCGGATCCTGTCAATAGCTAAAAAATATTGACCGGATCCGGTCAATAGACACTGCCAAAGAAAGGCTGAAAACCACTCACAATGACAGTAAAAGCTAACCTTGATCTAGCGTTTTTATACACGTTCAATCTTGTTTGAAAATGCTGAACTTCATATATGGTGATTTATCGATGATTCCAAACGTAAAATCTGATATGTATGGGTCATCTATTTTGATGGCAGTAATATTCATCAGTACAATCCAAGTTTGTAGTGAGAATGATTTCCACTACAAAGCTACAGGGTTACTATACGATCAGACCAAATTTAGTTGATAATTAATTGCATGGAATGGAACCACTGTTTTTTTCCCCCGGGCACCGTTTTTTTTTCCTCGAAGATTTTTTCCACATGAGAACCGGACCCAAAATTTTTTTCCTCATTTTCCAAAAATTTTCCACATTTTTAAAAACGCTTATAATGTGGCTATGGATGCTTTTTTATGCATTTTAGGAGCATACCCAAGCATTTTCTTGTATTTGGAGTTAGAAACCTGCAAAAATGAGGAAAAAAATTGAGAAAATTCTGGTTATGTTAGTCAAAATGAGCTCATGAAGAATATATTGGTGTTCTATAGGAGCGGATAAAGCAAGTTAATGATAGAGTTCTCATGAATTTATTTGCTATCAACATTCCTGTGATTCCGATTAGAATCATCGAATTTTATTTAGTTCTTGGTCCGGCGCGGAGCGCCGGAAAAATGTTTTGATTTTCACTTTCTAAAACGCTGAAAAATGAACCTTCATAACGTTGGGAAATAATTTAAAATCAGACTGATGAAGCGTAATTAGCTTCCCATTCCGGCGCGTAGCGCCGGAAAAATTTTTGGGTTTTTGTATTCTAAAACGCTGAAAAATAAATCTCTCCAACAGACAATTCGTGAACAAATGTTTTAAAATCGCGGTCTAGAGTAATGTCTTTAACTTCCACCTTCAATAAACGCAAAAGTTCAGATTGCAAACGTTTAAAAAATTCCAATCATCGAGAGAAAAAATTGAGAGACTTGATGAAAAATCTCTATTTTCGGCGACATAATTGACTGTAAACGATTAGAAAATGAAACGAGCTAACTTGATTGATGGAAACTGTTGAGCATTAATTAGTAAGTCGAAGTAGATATGCTAACGGCCGCGCCTGATAGAATAGTTATAATTATACCCATAACCGGCGCGAAGCGCCGGAAAATTTTGAGATTTTGACCTTTTAAAGTCCACCAAAACGCATCTTTTCGGTTTAGAGTTCCCCAAAATTTTTTCCACAATGAGAACCATACCCAAATTTTTTTTCCTCATTTCGAAATTTTCTTCCTCAAAAGACCCCATTTGAGGAAAAAAACGGTGCCCCCGGGCCTTTTCCCCAAATGGGGAAAGGGGTCAAAATTTTTTTCCCCATTTTCCCGGAGTCGTTTTTTTCGCTTAAAAATGCTCACAGACGCTTTATTTAGGTGTTTTTGAGCCTTTTCAAGCCTCCTGCATACCTGTAAGACCTCCGACCAGTTGGGGGGGGGGGATAAATCCGAAATTTTGGGGGGGCGGGGGGTGGGAAAAAGTCAAATTTTTCCCAAAAAAGGGTAAAAAACATACACTTTTTTGCAAATTTTTTTAATTTTTTCCAAACTGGGGGGGGGGGGGGGTTGGGGGGCAAATGATTTTGGGTTCAGGGTTGGCTAAGTTGGGGGGGGTCCCCACCCCAACCCGCCCCCAAGTATATACCATACCTGTATTCATCTTCTAACCACCGTTTTTTTCCTCAAATGGGGTCTTTTGAGGAAAAAAATTTCGAAATGAGGAAAAAAAGTTTGGGTATGGTTCTCATTGAGGAAAAAATTTTAGGGAATTCAAAACCGAAAAGATGCGCTCTGGTGGACTTAAAAGGGTCAAAATCTCAAAATTTTCCGGCGCTTGGCGCCGGTCATGGGTATAATCTTAACTATTTTCTATCAGGCGCGGACGTTAGCATATCTACTCCGACTTACTAATTAATTCTCAACAGTTTCCATCTATCAAGTTAGCTCGTTTCATTTTCTAATCGTTAACAGTTCATCACAGGGTTTTTTTTGCACACCGCAACCAAATTTCGGGCTGTGCAACCAAATTTTTTCTGCCAAGTTGCACAGTGCAACTTTAGGCCTGACTGCTCTTTTGATAAAGTTATTGGGTTTTCTGTCCAGAGATGCATTTTTATGCGTTCTAAAATGGAAAAAAAATTTCAATTAATTTATAATTTTCTATATTATTCTAGTACGCGGTTAGAAAAGGTCATTCTAGTTAGTGCTTAAGGTTCTAATTATCATCATATTATGGTTAAATGTTTGATCCTGTATTGTTTTTTGAAGAAGTTGATGAAAACCAACATTTTTCTCGATAATTTTCCCAAAATTGCGATCTTCACAAAAAATTTGAATTTTGACTTTCATGTGATTAAAACATTTTGAGTGTAAGACAATGCTAGAAATTTTTGGCACTTGAAAGCCGCTGGCCTAGTTTTTGGATTTGACATTGTCCCACTGAAAATCCATTAAATTCACCGAAAATCAAACCTTCTGTCTGGGAAATAAAAGGTGAAAAGATTCATTTTTCAGCGTTCCAGAATATTGAAATCCCGAAAAAATTTTCGGCGCTACGCGCCGAACTAATTACTCTAGTCTAGTTCAATTAGATTTTTCATTTGGTCTCCAAAACTCAAAAATTGGGTTTTAAATGCCTAAAACCGACGCGGATCGAATGAAATGTCAAGAAAACAGTTTGCGATGGTTTTTCCGATAAATTTAAGCAAATTTATCGATTTTAGAGTGAGCAACTAAAAATTTATCTGTGCAACCAAAATTCTTCCCCAAGTTGCACATTGCAACCTGGCCTGTGCAAAAAAACCCTGGTTCCATATGTCGCCCAAAATTGAGATTTTTCATCAATTCTCTCAATTTTTTCTCTCGATACTTGGAATTTTTTAAACGTTTGCAACCTGAACTTTTGCCTTTATCGAAGATGGAGATCGAAGACACTACTAGACTGCAATCTGTTCATGAATATCTGTTGGAGAGATTTATTTTTCAGCGTTTTAGAATATAAAAACCCGAAAATTTTTCCGGCGCTCGGCGCCGTAATTTGAAACAAATTACAGTTCATCAGTTTGATTTTAATTTATTTCTCAACGTTGTGAAGATTCATTTTCCAGCGTTGTAGAAAGTGAAAATCAACAAATATTTCTGGCGCTCCACGCCGGACCAAAAACTAAATAAAATTAGATGATTCTAATCGGAGCCACTGAAATGTCAATATAGAGCGGATAAATTCCTGAGAACTCTATCGTTAACATGCTTCACCTGCTTCTGTACAACATTAATATATTCTTCATGAGCTCATTTTTAACTAACGTAACCAGAATTTTCTCAATTTTTTCCTCATTTTTGCAGGTTTCTGACTCCAAATACAACGAAATGCTTGGGTATACTCCTAAAATGCATAAAAAAGCATCCATAGCCACATTATAAACGTTCTTAAAAATGAGGAAAATTTTTGGAAAATGAGGAAAATAATTTTGGGTCCGGTTCTCATGTGGCAAAAATTTTCGAGGAAAAAAAACGGTGCTTCTAACGTTTTAAAATATGAATTTTGTAATCGTGTCGTTAAAGCATAGAATTCGTTAGATGAAAATACAGTGTCTTCGAGTAGTGTTTTCAAACAAGATAAGTAAATTGTATCTTGACTTTCTTGATGAACCGTAACTTAATTTGCTATTACTATTTGGCTGTTACAGTTTTCCGTTCATTTTGTGTGTATTAACATTACCTTTCGTTATTAATAAATTATCTTATCTTAACGCTCCAAAGTATCTGTTTCGAATCTAAAAATTTTTCCTGCCCTTTGCGCCGTAAAGGAAGAATGATTCAAATGCAGCCTATGCTTTATTTATTTTGGCTGAGCACAAATATGTCAGCATCTGCAGTCGAATTTCTATGCAATTCAGGTTTTCTTCGCTTTGGCTTTTTTTACCTATTTGTTACTATTTTGATATATTCTTATCATAATCTGACTCAAAAGTCAAAATTTTTTGTTTTTCCTTTATTTTTGGTGAATCGCGGTCTGCAAAACATGAATATATTCTGAAAAGCTCAAAAGTGCATTAATAAAGCATATGATGGCATCTTTAAGCGAAAAAACGACATGGCGAAAGGGTTTTCGCCATAAAAACAATGAATCGAATGCCGCGATAATCCAAATAATTCTATGGACGTGGTCAGGAAGTTTATATTTTTCTATAATCTTTGGCTGCGAATTTCTTTGTAACAATGATGTAAAGATTAAATTAAGGACGTCTATAATTGCTTTCTTCTGAAGAAGACTCAAGGCCGGAGTTGAGTAAATCTTTGTACGAAAAATTGTGCCAACAATTTCAATTTTTCCGCTTGCGTTTTTAGGGTCTAAAATGTCTGAAACGCAAGACAATTTAATTTTTTGCCCTTGAAAGAGTTTGCCAATTAGCACAAACGCTCAAAGTTTTTTGTGCCATTCGAAATTTTTTGTGCCAAAAATCATGTTTTGGTACCAAACACTGTTTTTTCCACAGCGTTTTCCACAAAGGTGGGAAGCGAAAGAGGTCCAATTTTTTTCCACATGTGGAAAATTTTTTGGCGAAAAGTTTTCGTCTTAAAATCCTATGAGTTACTAAAGAAACACATAAATATATGATTAGAAATTTCAACGAAACGCCTCATCCCACTATTTTTTCCCGCCGGCCTTTTCCCCAAATAGGGAATAGCGTCAAAAGTTTTTTCTCCACTCTCCCCAACTTGTTTTTTTCGCTTTTAATGCTCATAGAGGATATATTCAAGTGTTTTTGAGCTTTTTAAAGCATTCTGATGGTCAATTTTTCGAATAAATATCTCAAAAATTAGATTTGAATTTTGTGTTCAAAAATCGCAACTTCTAGAATTTTATTATTTAAACAAATTTAAAACCAGTAATTTATTCATGAATTTTCATGAATTTGGCCGAAAAGATGTGAGTAATTTTCTAACCCTACTTCCATGAAGCTTCCACTGAGAAAAGAACAATCGCTTCAAAAAGTTTAGAAATTTGGCGTGTTGATCTTGCTAAAAAATTGTGTCAAACAAAAAATGCGGATATTCATCAAATATCAAGATAAAATATTGAAGATTACCAATTAGAACATGAGATTACGTTGAAGATGTTGAAAACTATTATAGATTAAGTGATAAACAAAGGTGGAGATGCTAAAAGTGATTAAGTGATAAACAAAGGTGGAGATGCTAAAAAATAATGATAATTGAAGTCATAACCGGCGCGAAGCGCCGTAAAATTTCAAGATTTGGACGTTCTTAAATGCACCAAAGTATGCCTCATCATAAAATGCATCAAAAATTTTTTGCAGTTTTCGCCAAATCGTTTCTCGCTAAAAAATACACACGTTTCTTCTATGAATTTTTGAGCTTATTGGAATATTCTCATGCTTCTGCATTCACTGAATTACCAAATAGAAAGAAAAACTAATTTTTTAGTTTTAGGTCAGATTCGATAAATAATCAGAATCACAGAAATGTCAGTGCAAATGAATTAATGAAAAATCTATCATTCCTTAACTTATCTTTTTTTGTTTTGACCTTGACTATTTTTTTTGTTTTTGTTGGATTGATTTTTCATTCCAGTATTTAAGAATGTCAAAACTCTCAAATTTTCTGGTGCAATGTGCTTTAAAAATTCATCTGTACACGACCTCATTTGTAAACGGAGACGCTTTGTGTTTGATAAGGTCATTCAAAAGTTCTCATTCGTTCTTTACTGTTTCAGAGAACCAGTAGCATAGTTTTCTACATTAAATTTATCCCAATAATCGGCATCTTCGTAGCCACTATAAACATATAGCTCTATTACAACAATTTCGTATCTTCGTAAAATTATGACCGGTTCGTTCAAACCGTGGAACGTCGTTTTTGTTTTGGGTCCACCTGGCAGTGGTAAAGGAACGCAATGCTCAAAAATCGTCGAAGTAAGCAATAAATATATTTTTTAATATTTATAGCCATTGATCACACGTCGTCATAAGTACCGTTTCAAGGCACAAGCATCACTAGCGAAACGGTGCATTCTTTGTTTTCGACTTTTGTTCACAATTAAAACATTAAATCAACGCCGACGTATTCAGTTCCGAAATCGTTGATAACATTTATTGGCAATGGCAGGAACCATTCTTGGTTGAAGGATCTAAAATTAATATAATTTCTGCAGTTTTTATGAATTAATGAAAAAAACGTTTTTTTGTCTTGGCTAGATATTTGCTCACTGATTTTTTTGGTTTTCTAACTGGTTGATGGCATTACGTAGCTGGTTGAAAACATCAACACATTGTTCAGGTAATTCGGTGTTTGAGAGTGTTCTGTATTTTCAATTTGCAAATCCAAAAATAATGCTACTTCTGTCAAAATGTTTTTGTTACTCATTACAATTCCAGAAATTCGGTTACACGCATTTGAGCGCCGGCGAATTGTTGCGCGAAGAAATGCATCGCGAAGGATCCCAGTTTGGTAAATTGATCGACGAACATATCAAAACCGGCGTTATCGTCCCCGTAGCTATTACATGCAAATTATTAGAGAATGTAAAGAACATTTTTTCAAGTGTTCTTTCCTCCTTTGCAAACTTTTTTTCAGGCGATGATCGCCCACCCTAATCAAAAAGGATATTTGATCGACGGTTTTCCGCGTAATCAAGATAATTTAGACGGTTGGACTAAAGAAATGGGCCATAAAACGAGAACGCAGTTCGTTTTGTTTCTTCAATGCACTGAAAAGGTAGGACCCATTGTATATTTTTTTCTAAAGAAGCGACGCAAGATGCAGATGAGAAAAGATGAGATCAAAATATTAGTTCCATCTTGTATGAATCACAAATTAGTCATTGTCATGGCTCGTTTCGTCTGAACAAATATCAGCCTACTACTATCGTACAATAACATATAAAGTCAGGCATATCACCCTTACCATGCCCTGGATTTTGAAAATGTTTACCGGGGGTCGCTATGTCAAATTTAATTGAGTCTGAAAGTAATCAATGAGAATTATGTATTCTTCCCGATTTTCGACTGAGTCATTACAACCGATGGAAATTTTCACCAAAAAAATTTACCATCACCCTTTTGCTGCACGATCTTGTTGATGCATCTTATGATCACATCTATAAGACCCCCGATCTGTTGTTTGGTAGGAAAGTAAATCTGAAATTTCGTGGAATGAGGTATCCATTGCCTCCAAAATCCCTGGAATTACCCAAAAAAAGTCGAAAAAAAACGAAAATTTTGAAAATTTACCCAAAAAAAACAAAAAATGATATTTTTCGCAAGTTTTTGGGTGGGGTTAGGGTCCTCATATTTGGTTACTAGGTCCGACCTATTCGAGAGGAAAGTCCCTCCAACCTTCCCCTATGATAAATGTCTGCTTACAAATTGGTCCATAGACAGAATTTTTTTCGGAGACGAGCGATTTTCGGAATTATTTTTGAACAGCTGCTTCCGACGCGTTGAACTTGTAGCTTTTGATAGATAGCAGAATGCTAGAAGATGAGTCCTTTGTAGACACTTATTAATTTATAGAAGCTTTAAATTTTCAGTGTAGAATGATGCTTTCATCGTTTAAATACAAAAATGTATGTACAGTCCTGCTCAAGAATTTAGACGCACTTTGTAAAGTTCGATTTTCCGAAGCAATTTATCAACTTGGAATCCAGTTTATTTAATGAATACTTAACCGATTGCGATATGCTCGGTGCCATTCGGTAGCTTATTCGTTTTCCTACAAAGTAGTGTATAGTGTTGGCGACTTTTGCGGTTCCTTATTAAATAACAGAGAACTACGATATACGTTTTCCAAACTTTTTGTGAGAAATTTTCGACTATTAATAACGTCTTTCGGTAATTTTTCCGATAGAATTTCTGCTTTTGACTCACCGACCTTCGTCAGTCTTTTTTGTCATAATTCCAATGGTGTAAAAATTACGATCCTTGCTAAAAATTAAACAAAATACATTCGATTTCCCAGAGTCTGAAATCCACCTTTTTAAATTTTTCAATGCCGAATGCTAATTTAGTTACAATATTTTGAGCATATAAGATTTTTAATCGTTTTTCGAATTGGTCAATGGCAGAACTGATTTTTCTTTGATTTTGTTTTTTTCCAATTCCAAAACAAAAGCTCTTGATTATAGCAAAATTTTGCCCACATCGTAACAAGAGACTTGTGACTTTAAATTGCGTGTAAATTATAAATCTGGATTTTCAAAGTATTCTTGTGTGTAAACAATATTACAAAACATACGTGTAACGGAGCCCCGAGGTCTGGGGAGGGGGGGGGGGGGGTTGGGCCACTTTTTTTGGGCCGGGGGTCAGTAATTCCCAAAATTTTGGGGGGAGGGGTCTCTGAAGGAAAAAAATCGATTTTTATACGAAAAAAGTCAGAAAAATAGTTTAAAAAATTGTAATTTTTGTTCAACAATGTATTTGTGGCGCGAAGCGCCGAGAAAATTGGCGTTTTTGACCATTTTTGTTCAAAAATAGACATTTTTCATCAAAAAATTGAAATTTTTCCAACCAAAAGTATGGGGACCCATGGGCTACCCTATGGCTAGCCGTAGGATTGGAAAATCCTGGGGGGCGGTCGTCCAATGGCTAGCCATATGGTCGACGATTTCTGGGGGGGGGGGGGTTCCCATAGCACTTCACCCCCCCCCCCCCCAATTATATGTATGTTACAAAACCTTTTTCACAGTAGAACAATTTTTACTTTGATTTCACAACTTTCAATTTTTGAAAAATGACCGCTTTTACATAATTTCTGTTAATGCGAAAATCATGAAGGCTAGAAGCATAAAACTTTGTCCTTACAACAAAGACAAATAGGGGATTCTAAAGCAACAATCCGCATTAAAAAAGCTTTATCCGTTACGAAGTTATGAAAGTCAGCACCTGGTCGCCTTTTTTTGGCGCTCAACCTGTATAATTTGCAACAATTTGAAGTTGAGGTGGCTACTATGGCCACTCCCAGCAAAGTGATGTCGGTGTAGTCAAAAATTTGAATCGTATCACAGGTTGCTAAGAAAATATAGTAATCCGAACCTCAGAAATTTATAGAAGCTGGATCATTTGCCCACAAAATCCATATCTGAAAGCAGAAAATGGACCAAAAATAATAGAACTATTGTGTCGTAAAAAGTCAGTTGTAAAAAATTGAAGAAAATAATGATTTAAAATGAAGAAGGAAAATGGTAAAAACCAAGAATACGGTAAGCTGAGATGAATTATATATAATCATAACAAAATAGAAAAATCAATTTTGAAAAATGTGGAAAGATTACCAATTCGAAGTAGGCATTCGTGTTTTGTGAAGATTGAATTTTGAAAAACTGATTTTTATTCCAAAATAATTACCAAATCGGCACTTATGCGCTAATAATTTCTTAGAAGGTTTTCATTCTTATTCTGCTCCTAGAAAGTCCTCTAACTCGTCTTAATTCATCGTCAAAAATATATTTAAAGGCTTGCGTTGACCGTTGTTTAAATCGAGGCGAAGGACGTACTGACGACAATGAGCAAAGCTTGAAGAAGCGTTTCAATACGTACACCACGCAAACCATGCCGATAGTCGAACATTTTAAAAAATTGAATTTAGTTAATGTTGTAGATGCGACACAAAATATTGACCAAGTAAGTAGTATATCGCATATCTTTCCATCGAGACGCAAAACTTTCCATAGCTGATTTTGATATTTTCGACAAGATTTATTTATTAAATTCTCTGGAAAGTTTTCCCCTTACACGATTTAGTTACAAGATTATTTCGCATCAGTACACATTGAAAAATATGAATTTTCTTGCCCTCTTCAACCGCAAAAAGAGAAGTCACGTATACATTTTTAGTTTAAATTTCATTTGATAAAAATTTTCGAGTTTTTCTCTATTTGTAGGTGACGGAGGAAGTTTCTCAACTTTTCCAGTCATTACAAAATGGAAACTAGGCGGGTGAAAGGAATTGTTTTAGGCGCGAATGTGTTTATCGAATCTTATTTTTTACGAATTTCGAATTCGAGTCATTAGACTAATATTTTTATTGTGGACTCATCATAAGGAGGTATCGAAAAGTCGGAAGACTAATTGCGTTTCGAAATTTCAACCCCACACAGAGGTGAAATTGATAGATTTTGTTCTCGTCAGTTCCGAAAAAGAATAATGTTGATTTCTGATTGATTCCAGAAAAGATCGTACGTGAAACGGCTGAAATTTTGATTCTTAATTTTCAGCTTCATCTTTCTTCAATTGTTCTATCATAGTTTGACATAACCAAGATTGAAGCAGTATAGCAGCTTGTCTTAAAAATCCGTTGGACTGAGTATTATTAATCAATCTGTGACTTTTTCAAAAAATAGTGAGCTAATTTTCAGTAGCAAATATTCTAAATTTAGATTCGTGCAACAATGTTTTATGATCAAATAGAGCTTGAAAATGCCAATTTTTCAGAGTCCTTCAGAATCGTCAATATTTATTCCTTCAACAATATGAAACTTTCCAACGAATTATCGACTACTTTTTGGTTCAATCTTTGTAGGGTTTTTTGAGAACCATGACCTTATCGGTATGTGCAAGAATGATATTTTCGAAGGAAATTATTTCAAAAAATGGGAATTTCCGCAACTCATTTAAGTTTCAAATTATTCTCTACAACAGCATATTGAATACGAGTAATTCTCGTGATAATATTTTTACGAATTTATTCAAATTGTTTTTATTATTCATATTCTCACGAAAAAGTGAATTTTACTAGCATAAAAAGTTAAAACGTATCCTCGTGAATTCGCTCACTGTGTAATTTTTCATTATTATGTACTTTTGTTTATCATTAATAAAAGTTTACTCTTATTCTCCCAGTAGACAGAAGTTCAGAACTGTATCGACATATATCAAACATTTTCAGACGAGACGACTTTCTATTAATATTGTTAATCATATAAATGGTGTGGAAAAACTGTGCTAAAGTTCACATGTACTTTTTCGATCACTAGTTTTGTTCGTCTCTCGGCCTAGAGTAAAAATATCTTTTTTCGGCGTGAAAATGAAGCATCTTTGCAAAGTTATTCTTGACCACTGAATTCAGTTTTTTAAATGATTGTAGACTGGGAAATGACAAAAATTATTACTGTTGTAAAAATTGTTTGATCAGAGCTTTTAGTAGGTATAGAATTTTTCATTCAGAAAAATTATTGGAATTCGGCTGAATATGCTCACAAATTTTCAGTCATATTGGTTTAACGGAAAATAATTAAAATTTGAAACTTTCTTTTCATTCACAAGCATAACAAGAAAAAGAGAGCGGATTGCTTACCTCAGCACTTCAGGAACTTTCTAGAATTTGACAAGTCTAACATACATGTAACGGAGCTCCGAGGTCTGGGGGGGGGGGGGGTTGGAGCACTTTTTTGGGGCCGGGGGTCAGTAATTCCCAAAATTTTGGGGGGAGGGGTCCCGGAAGGAAAAAAAATCGATTTTTTCCATGAGAAATGTCCGAAAAACGGTTTAAAAAGTAGTAATTTTTGTCTTAAAAAAGATAAAATATGTACTTATGGCGCGAAGCGCCGAGAAAATTGACGTTTTCGACCATTTTTTGTTCAAAAATTGATATTTTTCATGGAAAAAATGACATTTTTCAGTATTATTCCGACTAAAACTATGGGGGTCCCTAGGGCTACCATATGGCTAGCCATAGGATTGGAAAATCCTGGGGTGGGGGCCGCCCAATGGCTAGCCATATGGTCGACGATTTCTGGGGGGGGTTCCCATAGCACTTCCCCCCCCCCAATTACATGTATGAGTCTAAACATCGATCCAAGCGAATTTTCGCACTTCTAAACATTTAAAGTTCAGAAGTTGTTGGTCCAAGCGGGTCCTGTAATCACTCACTCATCTCACTTCCATGATCATAATGTGGCAGATATGGTTGATACAAGAATATCCAGATTGAGTAATTTCTTGACGTGGGTGTAAATCGACATCTATATTTGGACTAAGAAACTGAACCGACCCGGGGAGGTGTTTGACCCCGCCCAAATAGGGAGTCCTGCGAACAGGAATTTTTTCGTTTGAAAACGCAACGAACTGGGCACCGCTAACACATTGTTCCCGTTAAGATCTATTAAAAAGCATGGTTCAAAATAGTGTTGACAGAGAAGCGATAGTCAAAGACTGTTTAAAATTTGGTTGGCCTCGCCCACATTTTTCGAGCTGCTGAGTGTTGACACCTACTAATGAGAATTGAATAGAATATGATCTTGTGAGGCGCGACTAATCATACCAAATGATTTAATTGTGTCCTTGTTTCCTAAATCGGAATCAGTTAGGTACTCGATGACGCCGTAATTTTGCTTCCACCTCGCAATGCGATGAATATACGAAAAAGGTTTTTACATCAAATCCACATCGTTAATATAATATATTTTAACGACCAGTTTCCCCAACCGTAGTAGTTTGTCATCTTTTCCTTAATGGACCAGGCATGTACGGCAAGAATTTTACACGGGCTAGGATCCTCAGACTTTCCATCGTGGGGGAATGGGAAGTGAGTGGGCAAAAACAGAAAGATAGCCCTTAGCACTGTTTTTTTTATACGAGACAAACACAAAGATTTTTTGTAATCTTTGTACAAAGTATGAAGAGATTTTATGGACATTATCTGGTGAGAAAACGCTTCTCCAGGCTCTAGTATCAGAAAACCCCGAAAAATTTTCTTAATTTTATAATTCTTTGCAATGGTCTAACCGCTATTTTTCTACAAATCGTGCTTTCTGTAGAAAAAATTTCTGGAAAAGGAGCTGATGGGTATAGAAAATACGAATTTGGTGCGTTTGAGAAGGTCAAAATCTATTTTTCAAAAATTATTTGTAACTAATTTTAAACATGAAGTTGAGTTTGGATTGAGAAGCATCATGGAAGTAATTTTCGGAAATTTCAGGTTTAACCTGAATTTTTTCAGATTTATGAAAGTCAGGAAGAAGGTTTGTGTGGAAATACATGAAAGATCGTGGTTTTTCAGTGTAAAAAAAATTTCCTTCGTACAAAGAGTTATTAACCGATCTTTGTACAGGGTACAAAGAGGAAGTAAAAAAAAACACTGGCTCTAAGCGTGTTTTTCATACAAAATATGCATGAAAATCCTAAGAAAACTGTTTTCAGAAAGGTTCAGGCGGGGATGTTTGACGATTTTTTTCGGACTAAGGAGTCGTGATCTCAGGCGTACATGCACATCTATATCAGTCAAATATGTGAGACTATTCGCTTGGTCACCAGTTTTTAAAATTCTTCTTTGGAAGCAAGCTTTGTTCAGAAAAATCGTTAAACTACAGCATAATATTCATTCTTACGACGTATTTTTCCTGTTTTTTCTATTATTCTTCATCATAGTCTACATCATCGATGCTGGGGGTCAGCAAGAATCTGCTCAGGGTGAATCAAAGTCTGACCTCAAACCCCCCATGTGCATGTATGGTCTTAGGTAGGAGGGCTTACCTCACTGCTCTTCCCTATGTGCATGTATGTAATGAACAATTGTTTCAAGTTTTTTTGTAACTCTGTTGATCTTTGATCTTACTGAACAGATTCAATCTTTGTGTACTTCTGTTACTCCAGCGTAAATAGTTCAGTTTAAACAAATGCACATCTACAGGGTGTTGCATAATGATTTGCCCTACCCCTGCAGCTATACGTGTAAGTGAAACATGAGCATGCAATATATCATCTTGTAGAGAATTCAATTCTGCACAATGAACAGATTTTTAAAAGGGACTACATACTTACAGAAAATTTATTGTCGAAAAACGAAAATGATCAAAAAATTCAAGAAAAAAAGGGAAATTAAATACAATCAATAATTTGTTTCACCACCATTTGCATTCCTAACTTGTCGAAAATGCTCTGGCATCGGACGTTTTTAAATGATAATGTTTTTCGTTTCTTGCGATAAACTGTCACTGCAACCACAATTTGAAAAATCCATAAAACAATCGCCTGATTTTTTCTTCCAATTCTGCATAACCCAACGTTTTGATCTTCTGAGCTTGTTTGCGACCCAATTAATGGAAATAAACGTTTCACCGGCTAACTTTGCCTGATAAAATACAGATGCTTGAATCCGATCAATAAGTCGAGCACTTTCTGAGTCAAAACTCATTTTGACAACGAATATGTAAAAATTTTACTGAATTCTATAACACATTTCTTTTCTTGGTTCTGCGTAAAGTTGACTCAATTTTTAAACTGTGTAAAATACAGTGTAAAACGCAGAATTGAATTCTCTACAAGATGATATATTGCACGTTCATGTTGGGCTTACACATATAGCTGTAGGGGTAGGGCAAATCATTATGCAATACCCTGTATAATTTGTTGGCATCATATTACGTTTTTTTCGTTATGTACTCAAATTTAGGAGTTCCGTCAAATAACGTTGATTTATCTTTTTCTCAAAATATGAGCATTGCTATACGAATGCGTTTTGAACATTTCGTGAGAAGGACAATTCACAATATCCACTGCATGAAAATATTGTTTAGGTTCTGATTAACCATAATCAGTTGTTTGTTTTTCCCGACTGCATTTATTTGCTGATTTTTTTTTAATTTATCAAAACTGAATTTTTATCGAACTGGCATTGCCCAAAATATTGCCTAATTGACCCCCAAGATGCTTCGATAAAGTCATCTTTTTGACAGTGAAAATTTTATTCTTATTTAAAACCGGTCCCCCGTACGATGGCAACCGGTTCATATGAAAGTATAGTATACGGATGTACGATAGTATGAATGTTTATGACAACTATACTGAGTATAATTAATTTTTTGGAATCTATCATTAACTCCGATCCAGGTTTTTATGTTGAATTATTTTTCAATTTTCATGAAGTCAGCTCGACTTCACATGGATAGCGTGTCTCCGTAATTTCTTGTGATTTATGTATATGTTTGCTTCGTTGATCATGCTCCAAAATTTTTGTTAACAATCTAACGTTTTTCATTCCAAGCTTATTTGAACGTCCCCAATTTCCAAGAAAAACCGCATTCCGAGAACCCATAATTTATTGAAGTTTGAAGCTTTTTAGCTCTGCTTTGAGAAAGGCATTTGAGCGAGAATCAAACTGCGGCAATCTTCCGTAATATAGTCATCACAGCTTCCTCAAAGCACCTTTTGACCAGTTTCGATGGCAGGTTCTTTGATCTCGAGCCTTCTAATGTTTGCTTTTCGTCATTTTTTAATTTATAAGCATGCCTAATCTAAGAAGATATGTACAGCTAACCGAGACATTTGAAAGATTGGTTTTTTATGCAAATTTTTGTAAATGTAACATTGTTCAGGCATAACATGCATGGTATCTTTTCTACAATTTTACCACCACGTTTTTTTTGAATATTTGACGTACATATCGGTCGTGTCTTAGGCTTAGGGTTCATGATAAAATTTCGTTGTGGCAAAATTTGAGAAAACGTTCAATGCATGTGTGTATGAGTTTAGAATTTAAACCTGATTGAGACCCTCCGATACATATATGTTATTGAGTGGAAGTGCCATAAGAACCCTCCAGAAATTGTCGGCCATGTGGTGATCTCTCTGTGATTTGACAATTACATAGCTGAAATGCGCTAGCCATGTGAGTCCCATCCATTTCGTCGAAGAAAAGGAAAATTCGAGGTTTTTTGTCAGGAAATGGTCATTTTTGAATAAAAATGGTGAAAAATGTCAATATTTTTGGCATACTAATTTTCGATGGTACTTTTTTGAACCATTTTCGGACATTTCGAACAGAAAAGTCTAAATTTTTTCTCCAATAAAACTAGCATTTTGGATTTCACATGTATGCTCCTATGTTATATTATGATTGCTTCTCATGTCTTGTATTTCGCATCAATTATTTGTGTTAGTCATATGTGCAGAATCACGATTTTTCCTTGCACCATAAAAATTGTTCATAACTTGTTTCAGAAAAAAGCTCGTTGCTTTTCAAATACGTATTACTTGTCGGCGCGGCAGTTGTAAGTTTATTCTCTCTCTCTTTCTCCTAAAACGTTCGTTTATAAATGCTTGTCTATGCATTTATTTTTCTCGGTTTTGACTAAAGCTTAAAGCTTCTTTAGAAGCTATTTTGAAACTTCTACTTTCAACAACAAACATTTTAATAATTTCGGAAAATTGGCTTACTTCCTTCCTGCCTCGAACAACAAATCTCGATCGTTTTCTTGCGTCAGGGAAAATTTTCCGCCGTAGTAAAAAGTTTACTCTCCCCATTTTTTGTGCAACACAATTTCTCCTTCATTCCACCAAAAATTGACAAGTTTGTCGAAATTGGATATACGCGCAGATATAATAACAATTGATTTTTGTCTCGTCTGGAAAGTAATGGTGTCTTAGACTTATTTAGACCAATATTTTAAGATTAAAAGAATACAGTTTATGCGACTTCAATGTCGTTTCTGTATTTACTGGTTGAATAATACAGTCTCTCCATCCGACTCTATTTAGTCTCCCCGAAGGCTAACTTCCCAATGTCCTTAGTTTTTCTTGTTAATTCACTTTTTACTCGATATTCGTGGAAACTTTTCCTGCTGTAAGGTTCATTTCTTGTTTAAAAAAGATAATTAGCGAATTAAAACCGAATAAATTTCTACGTTTCAATGTAAAGGTGAATTCTGTCTTGTCGTAAATATAACAGCAGATGTTAGACGCTCTGCCTCACGTGACTCATGGTCGTGAAAAATACATACATATTGTACACCAGTTAAAAAATATCATCAAAACTGATTCAGATGTCTTTATTTCTAGCATGAAAGAAGTTAAAGCAAGTTAAAGTCTGAGTGGCTTCCTCCACATTAGCTTCAGTTGGCCAATCAAACCATTTTTCGAAAATATATTATTCAATTTGAGTGCTAACGTTTAACAAATGCTTTTTACATCTTAAACGATGAGAGTTGTTTTTCAATTTTATTGCAGAGTATTCATAAACTAACTTCAGTCAATTGACTATTGCTATTATGTTTTTTGCTGCCTGAAACGATTTTAAACCTTCATTTATGATCCGTAACGTGCTTACTATAGAATTTCAATTTTAAGTAACGACCATATATGCATATAGGGCCTGCCTGGAACTCTGGCTATCTCCTGACCTTTGGAAAAAATCAATTCGTACCTTGAAATACCCTCTCAGGTAAAAAGTGATCATTTTTGGAATTTTTTGTCATCTTAATCTCTGAATCTGGTCACGAGTTATTCTGATATTCGATATGCAAGTATCACTCACCCCTGTCAGCCGACAAAATATAACATTAGAACATGATCAACTATAATATGTAAAATGACACTTGCTCGTCAAAATTCCGTTAAAAGCGATCGAGCGAGTACCGTTCGATAAACTCCTCTGGTATCAGAGTTAGTTTGCTATAATCCAAAAAATTAGGTCCAACTTTGTACACAATTTTCACACTGTAGAAAAACCCTAAATTTCTGCATGACAATGGGAATTGGGAAGGTTGAAAAAACGCCATGCTTATTCATTGTCGATTTGGATAGAATTGCGTCGATACCTGAGTGCTAGCCGAGAAATTTCGACCATCTCAACCAGGTTATTGAGGGAAATTTCTAGCCGTTTTTCGTTCACTTCACTAACGAAATTGACTACAGTAATAAGCTCCCAAGTTTTTTCCATATTGAACTTGCTTTCATGCGATCGCTGCATCGATCATTTCAAAATGAATAGAGTATAATTTATATATAATGTTTTCATTGGCCCATCAATTCAATTTCGATTGATTAGTTCGTGTTGTCTCTGGTTGCTGGTTCAAATAGCAAGAGTTCATTAGAAGTTACAAAAGTAAACCATAACTCCAATCCCAACACTTCACTCTGGTGAATTTTAATACAGATTGGATTTTAACATTGGAACAAAAACCGATTCGATTATTACAGTCTATTTATTTTGAAATAGCACATGCTACGAACCCGTGAAAGTGAGTTCAACACGGAAAAAAATAGTGAGCATATTACTGTAAATAAGTGGAAAAAATTTTCGTCCGCAATCGGTAAGGAAACAAACTGATAATTATCTATAAAATATCGTGGTAAAATCGTCAAAACTTTTTGAGTACTACATGTAGGTGTTACCACATTGCAAAGGAAAACGGATAAGCATCGTTTTGTATGTATTCATTTGGCTTTTCTGTTGTCATCAATAAGTTAAAGTGGTTCTGCTACAGTATAGAGTTCTGCACTTAGTGAAAATTGCTCATCAAATCAAACTTACTTTTTCGGTTGCATCTGTCATTTCAAATTAAATGGAAAGTTGTTTGTATTTAATCCTTTCTCCGTTTTTTACTTTCCTAGTTTTTTCATTTCATTTCTTTCTAGTCATTTTTTCAGTTTTTTGTCATGTTGAACTTTGTTTTTTTCTTTTGTTTATCCATTTTGCTGTTTTCGGATTTGTCTTAGTTTATAGTTTACAGAATTGATTTGCAATTCGTGACTATCGACTTTACAACGCCCTCATCGGTTGATTCTCAAAAGTGTTACGTATTTGTATGTTTAATTATAGATGTGTACAGCTTAAAAATCGTCAATTTTCCTGAATTTAGCATCACTTTGTCGCCATGTCACTTTACGATTCAATATCCATTTACGGCGCTGTTTTCGCCCCTCCTCTATTTTTGAGTCTAATTTTCTTTTTTTCCAACCTGAAATCCATTTTCAAACCGGAAAATCAAATCGTCGTCGATTATTTTTTCGATCAATACGATTCGGGATTTTTATTGATCGGTCTAAATTTGTGCGCTTTACTTTTCGTCGTACCGGTCATGCTGTTTTTGCCCGTTTATACTTTCAATTACGGCGTCGATTGGCTATTCGGCGGATTGGTGGGCTGTCTTTTGGCCCAAATTTTCGCCTACAAATGTCACTACCCGTCGATACATTATTTAAGTAAATCTACTTTCAATCTTTACCATTATTTGCATAAAAGGTACGATGGGTCGAAAGTTCTGTGTTACGTGTCCTGTTCTATTCATACGGCGATACTTTTCGTTTTCGGCGCTTTAATTTTAATGTTGACCGGAAATTGGACCAGCTTGCTAGCGAATTTTATCGATCGAAAAATTTTGATCACCTTGATCGCCGCAGCCGCGGCTATTCCCGTAATTGTTAGGGGTCAAAAGGGCGCCGCTTTGATCACTTGCTTTACATTTTCGATTTTTCTCCTAGTTTACATCGCTAGCGTCATTTTCACGTTGATAATGACCGGAGCTAAAATTCCCGCCTCGTCGATTTTCGTACCAAACTGGAAAACTTGGCGATTCGATCGTCCGAACATTTTTTACGCCGGGATCGCCAGTTTTATATTTTATTTGTCGATATTTAATTCTAATCAATTATCGTATCAAAATTTTTGTAGCGTCGGTTCGGCGAAAAAGTTGCGACGAATTTTTTGGTTGATTTTAATCTTGTCGATTATTTGTTGGGCGCCGGGTTCCATTTTGGCTTTAACCTTGAAAACGGGCGATGATAGAGATAGAAATTTGCGGGCTCTAGAATTATTGCCCGATTATATGAAAATATTGACGAGAGATCGTCAGCAAGGTTTGTGGCTGATTTTTATGATTATTACTCTTTCGTTTATTGTTCTATTGATTTACATTTCTATTTTACCCAACATTTTGATCAGTTTATCGAGCGTCGTTTGGGAGGACATTTTCGGCGGTCGATTCCTCAGAACGTCGCCCAGAATTTCCGCTATGCTAATTAGGTGTATAGTTTTGGTATTCACCACCTTAATTAGCATAGCCGCATGCACATTTTCCCATTTTTACGACACGTTTATTTTCGCCAATATGGAAAATTTATTGATTTTTTTGGCTTCGCTATCGACGCCGAATGGCGCCTTATTTTTTACAGCCGTTTGTCTCCCGTGCACTAACTTTTGGGGCGCCATTTTCGGCTCGGCGTCCGGTTGGGCGACCAGTATGATTTTTGGGTCGAATGTCATAGACTGGCGCACTTCAGCGCACCTTACATCCAACGAAACTTTGATCAATTCCAATTCCACTCTTATTTTGAACCAACGATGTTTAGATTCTAATAATAATATAAAATGTCTGTCGTACGAATGGCTCATTATACTACCATTTTTCGTAACGGTCGTCGTGTGTTTGGTCGTCAGTTTAATCACCGGTGGTCAAGACTTGTACGATTTGGACTGGAATTTGATACGTTTCAGGTGTCCGAATGTGGTGGAAAAATGGACTTGCGGTCGAAATTGCGGACCAAAAAATAAGAAACGCCGAAAATCGTTCAATCTGTATGAAACGGCCCTGGTGGGTGGTAGGCCTACGACCGGTCGATCGAAATTTACGTCCAAGAATAAGAAACGTAGTAATAGCGCAACAGGATCCGCTTATTCCCCGTGCGTGTCGAGGCAGCAATCGTTGGAACCCTTTTCGGACACTAATTATCATAACCCGAATGTTAAAAGCTATTTCGATTCGTTATCGCGCCGTTGAATAATTTTTATGCAAATGAGATCTTCTTACTGTACAAAGACGCACGTGCCAATCTTGCCTAATGAATAAAGTGATGTATACGTATCATCGATTGTTGAGGCTTATAGTCAGTCATCCTGAGTTCTGTGATTCATGAAAAAGGGCAATATTACATTCATCCGAATAAGAAACCTTTTTTCTCTTCCATTTTCAATTTTTATTTGCCGCAGCCTCCAACTTACATTTTATACTATGCATTTAACAGTCCTGAAATCTCGAAGTTTCTGTTCATGTTATGACACTAGATAACAAATCTGTTCCATCTGTGACGTTGTTTTAAAAAAATCAAGGCGCTGCAAGTGAATTGGGAAAAAGCATCCAAAAATCACCGTTCAGCTTGCATAATTGGACGAAATGAACCCGATCATGCGTGAAGAGCAAGAAAAATCGGTTTTCCGGAAAATTATACTCTGAAACTGGGATTTACATGGTGAATTTTGTATACATTTTTACAGGAATCCACTTTTTCAAAAGCGAACTTAAATTCTAGCAACGTAGCAAAGAAAATGAAAAGCTGTGGTAGGTTAACTTTAGATCGAACTTTGAGCACCCTTAACCCCGCCAAAAATATTCAGCATGATGTTAAAACAATGTCTTCGATATATTCAGCCTGATCTCGACTGATATCCAAATCATTGTGCTGGGAACGAAAAAATCCGCTTGTACAGTAAGCATTTGGCTAATTTTTAGAGGTTCAGTAAATACCCGACCTGTGTGCCCCGAAACTGCGTGAAACTAAGTTACTAGTCCTGTATGGCTATGTTCTCAGAAAAACATGTGACGCAGGGGCTAAATCTCCCCCTGGAGGTCTCGATATACCCACTTCTAGGGTGAGGTCAGACATTCACACGAGAGAAGTCAAAATTTGATGGGGATCAGACCACACATGCACAGCACAGCACACGGGTGAGCCAGGACAGGATGTGGAAGAGAATTTTTTTCGTTCTTGATGAGTCTTGAGGCCCATTTGTACTTACCTGTTTCGGCGGAACGGAATGTAACCGAAGGAAAGGGAAATTTTCGTTCCGTTCGATTCAGTTTGAGGTTACCGTCCGTCGTTTTTCGCGAAATTGCAGTTATCTTTTACGACCGAAAATAGATTTTCAGGCTGAAAGCTGTTGACGCGGAAAGACAGGTATAAGTGGGCATGATAAGTCTTCTAATATCCAAGTAGCATATTCTTCAACCTTATTAGTCAGATATGTAAAATTATTTACCTAGACAACACTTTTTAAACTTTTAATCTTCCATAGAATCAAATATACTTTGTCTAGAAAAATTGTTCAGCCACAGCATCATTTTCAATTTTATGATGACTTTCTCTTCTCTTCTGGTTATTTTCCTTCGTCATCTTCTCAATCATTGCTGGGGGGCTGGGGGTCAGCAAGAATCTGCTGGGGGTCAATACCCCCCATGTGTCTTAGAGAGTGAAAGCGGGATTCTTTTTGAATAAAAATGTCTATCTTAGCAGCCATCTTTACTTGGTTCGAATGTATATAAAATATTCTTCAACCCGTCGATTTTATATTTCATCAATGGTTGTATCAGAACGCAAAGTGCTCTTTTAGTAGCTCTGGTTCCTCTGCATTCCGCGAATATCTTTCGCCTTTTACTAAAGATATCCGTGCAGAGGGGCGCTTATGAGTATTCTTCAATTTTTCGGTGCCCGCAATTATGCGGGTGATGTCTCAGATTCAACATTAGGAATCTGTTGTCAAGATGTCTTCTGATCGTGTTCAGCGGTTTGGAATCGCTCACTTGATCCCCAAGTGAGCAATTCCAAACGCGGGATAGGGAATACCTCCTCCATATTTTCTTTCTTTACCTAACATTTTTCTTGGCATTTATTTGTTTGTTCTTTAATTTTCATTATGTATTGCTTATATTTTCCATTATGTATGTTTTTACGTTTTCATGTTTTGTCTGTGCCTTCTTTCATTTTCTTCCGTCTTGTCATCTAATTTTTTCTTTTTTGCTCATGAAACAATACATTACGATTTGTCATGTTACCGTAGTCTCCGTTCAATTTTTGCACAGTTCGGCATGCTTGAGTCTTTCATCGTTGTAAGTGGGAGAAATCTTCATAAAAAATATAAACAAAAGAATACTGGAAGAAAGAAAAGATCAAGAGAAAGGAACCACCAACAAAAATTAAGAAACTAAGAATATAGGCGGAAAATCCTTACAAAGAGAAAAAAACATAGAAAAGTGACAAGAAAGAGAAAGCAGCAAGGAAGAAAATAAAAATAATGTGAAAAGAGAGTAAAAAAGAAAAGAATCAGGAGAATAGAAAAAGAGAAAGATGAAGAAGTAAAAGCAAAAAACTAAGATGAAAAGCAGGTAAGAATGAAGAAAAAATAACAGAAGATAAAATTAAATAGGAAATAGAGTGTGCCATATTGTATAAGAATTGTATGGGAGACAATGCTTATGTAACGTACCTGCTAAAGCAGTACTGTAAATATGTAGCATACTGTATGTGATAGACATTTATTAAATATTATTCATTTTCGTATTTTATCGTCTCAAGGGTGTCTGGGATTCACACCCAAACATTCCTCCAAAATTACGTGAAGTACTTTATTTTGATCCGTTCACACCCCGGTAGCCCAATTAAGCTGCCCCAATTAATTTGCACAAACGGCAGCCGGTCCCCTAGAACCTACACTAAACTACACATTCCACAGCTACCGTAATCCCCCGTAAAAATCGTAAACAACACCTGCACACAGTAAGATACGCAAAAGCCCCGCCAGACAGTAGTCTCAAGTGTAATGGTAGTGGCGGCCCCACAAAACATGTGTATACAGAGAAACCCATACAGGAAGCATGCACAGAAGCACAGAGGTGTGGCCAAGCCCACCATAGAAAGCAAGCGAAGCACGAAAAGCATACAGTACCAGGAAAGCATTAGGAAGGCGTAAGTAAGAAAGCATAAAAGCATAGCAGGAAGCGAGGATTGGCAGAAGAAGATGGACAGAAGCTCGACCTCCCGCGATGCCCAGGGAGTGGCCAAAAACGTCGTATAAAAGAAGAAGCAAAGCGTGATTTAGGCAGTTGTTAGATTGTTGTAATTGTTTCATTTCTGATCCGCCGCCGTTCACTTTATTCACAAGCAACCGTCTTCGAAAGCAATTAAACCGTGTCGTATATTTTATTTGCAAGCAAACGCGCCGTCCATTTTTGTTATTCAATGTTCAAGCGACCATCGATCATTTGTTGTATTATCGTTTCGCCACGCCCCGTCTCGTTATAGCCGTTCCCGCCGTAACGCCGTTGGTTGAAAGTAAAGTACCTCACACAAATCTGGTCGTTACATATTTTGGTGACCGTACCATACCGTTAACCACTGGAACTCCCTGCCCCCAATTAGGTGTACTCTTATCCGGGCATTTAGAAGCATTAGATAATACAGTAGTAATCATTTCCTACAGTAAGACAGTATTTGTAGGAAGCAAACTGGAAATCCCCTCCAATGAAACATTAAGCGATACATTTAAACAAATACAGCCTGAAGCAAAAATTGAAGCATTTAAGCAGAAATCCCAGCATAAACCAAGAATGACCCACCAAACGCAAGATCACTTAGGAGAAATCGTTAGAGAACAGATAAACGATTTATTTTCAGAACATTTTCGTACCCTACGCACACAATTGAATCAGAATACAGTAAACCCTACCCTAATAGACGATCTAAGAACAGCAAACATTCGTAATAACATGGCAAATAATTTTTACGCGAAACCTAGAGTATTCATGGGCGGCGTGACCCAACATTTTGGTGAATGGAACAAAAGATTAGAACAATTCATGGCACTCCAAGGCATGAACGTACAGTTAAAGTTGGCATGTTTAGAAATTCATTTAGGAGGAGCCGCATTAGCAAAATTCAAAAGTTTAGCCAATTCCGAAAACCCTCCCCACACATACGAGCAGTATAAAGTCGCATTACAGGCATTTTTCCCAAACAATAGAGATAATGAGCTACATCAACAATTCTTACGCGAAAGAAAACAAAAGCGTTCAGAAACAGTAACTGAATTCTTATTTGACCTAGAACATCTCGCATCCCTCGCCTATCCTAACTTTAACACAGATGCACGAGAAATGATCATAAAACCCCTCTTTGTAGAAGGCATGCGAAACGAAATCAGGGAAGCAATTAAGTATAGAAGGTTCGCAACTCTAAAAGAAATGTCAGACGAAGCAGCTTACATTGAACAGCAAATCCTAAGAAATGAGCTAAAATCTAATGCCCTTCCCTTTATACCCCCAAAACCCGAACCCATCTTTTCCCTAAAAAAAAAATACAGATCAACAGGATCTTTTGCATCAGTTAGAACAACAAGTAAAAGATTTACAGTTGCATTTCAAACAAAAACCTCAATCCCCACAACAGAGTAGCTACAACAATTTCAGTAACAATACTTTCAGCAGGAATAATGCTTACAGGAACAATACCACCCCTAGGCAACCCACATGCTTCCAGTGTGGACAAATTGGACACGTAGCTCGTAATTGTAAATCAGTAGGCACCCGGAAATCATGTGAAATTTGTTTTCGTAATAATCACAGTACACGTGATTGTAAAAGCCGATGCATCCACTGCTCCCAAACAGGACATAGATCTGATAACTGCCTTTCGAAACCCTACTCAAATTTTCAATGTTTTATATGCAAGCAGAGAGGTCATACAAGCAGGTACTGTCCAAATCAACAGAGTCGTAATATTCAAAATTGCATTGAGTACAGGCAACCCCAACCCCTCATGGACATTGATGACCCCGCATTTTACTCAAAATTACCCGCCATAACTAACTGCCCTCAGACTACTTTAGGAACAATTATGCCCAGTACCCACCGCCGTAGTGACGAATACGTCCTCGACCTGGACCTACCCGATTGGTGCGCCATGTCACCACCCCCCACGCCTGAAGCCGCAAACATCGAAAAATCGCCACCCACAATCCCCATAGGCTACAAGATCCCCCGTAAGCAAGACACCACGCCGGCCACCGCCCTCGAAACCCCATCGAAAGCAGGCCACAACTTGTTGTCCCTTCTCCATGGCCTGACCCCCAAACCCTACCAATTCCGCCCCCGCCAAACACTGCTACCAACCCCCGCAAGTAAGCAAGTCCAAACCCCATCCCATGACTCAACTTCTAATGTTTTACAGACCGTTCAGATTGCAAGCCGGTCACCCCCTCAGCCCAAAACCGAACAACACCAAAAGCCACCACGCCAAACCGGCCAGAACGAAAATATAAAGTACCCCCCCACCTCCACTAAAACATTTTTATGCATAATACTCCCGACATCGTGTAGTGCCCAATTTCAGATGTGTGGAACTTCATTGAGCACTCACTCAGTCAGCATACCTAAACTTGTATCATGCATGCCCCCTTCCACAGTAGACAAACCCGTACAGACATTCGGAAAAATCTATATCCCCTCCACTAAACCCCACATAACAGACGCATACAAATGCAGTGTTCGCAAACGGAAAATTTGTACTAATACAGGATTTTTTGGATCAAAAGGTATTGTCTTCAACCAAACCGAAATGCAAAATCTAACCCCCCATGTTTGTAAGGCAATCGTTATAGACAAAGAACACAACGGTCAAAAATTGTACGAAACCCAACCACGATTTTGGTCAACAAATAACTCCCTAAGCGTAGAATACAAATGGTGTTGTACAGACCACTGTACCTCAGTCACTAACGTCATCATAGAAATAGGACAAATAGCATCTTGGAATGGAAAATCTATGACAGGTACATTAGGTGACCTGGGGTCATGCAAACCAACATCAGGTCATTGTGTCACAGCTGACGGATCCATTATCTGGAATAAAACAGCATTTGAAAACTTATGCCCCTTCGAATACAAAAACACACATCCCATAAAACTCACGCAAACCCACATGATAATAGAAGAGCTACAAGGTGCATTCTCAGTTAAAAACACACTCTTTTCGAACCCCAATAGCCCAGAAATCCAAGACAGCATCCTAACCAAACAAGGCATTATTGTACAATTAGACAAAAGCACCCCACATCGTAACGCATTTTTAACCCCAAAAACCAATGAAACTCATACTACACTATACGACTTTGATGATTTTGAACCCATTAACGCGAAACTAAATTATCTAGCAGACAAAATCCAGGAATTCGAAATTCAAAATTTCAAAAACGTATGGAATGAATTATGCAGACAGGCACAGCGTCACCTTGATCTCGTATGGCAAATTTTGCACCTTGATGCAACCCTTGGAGCGCGTGCATTTCTTCAGCCAACTGACATCATAGCAGAATTCACAGGAGAAGCCCTCACAGTCTGGCCCTGCAAGCAGGTAAATGCATCTAAAATCTTTTACAACCACAAAATCAACCAAACATGCTACAAACTTTCACCCATTCTGGTAGGAACCTAACTCATGTTTTCGAATCCAGGAGGCAACGATTTGACCCCTTTTTCGCAAACTGTTGACTGCCATCACATGCATGTAGCCCTTTACAAACAGAATAATACATGGGTCAGTGAAACAGGATCCCCGCATGTCACAAATTTACTTTTAGAAATCATCTGGAACCAAAATTTTTCCCTTTTCCATTTTAATACACCCGCCATTTTTCATGATCAACTTGCAACTATTTCAACCAACTTACTCTTTTTGAAACAATACACTTACAAAACTCACACACTCAAAAATGTTGTTAAAGAACTCCTCAATTACACCGCCCAAATGTCTCTCAATTCCGATACAGTTTACAACATGATCTCAGGCACTGGCCCAGAACTCCGAAATACCCTCTCTGGCGCCGATCAAGGCATAGAACATGTAATAACCGGTACCACCCAAAGTCTCACAGACGGATTAAACAATTTACTCAAAGGACCTCTGCAAATCATTATCAATCTAGCCATTATTACCATATTTATTGCAGGCGTCTTTTATTCTTTTCTCGTTCTTCGAAAGTATTTCCCTTCTTCTAAGCATCATGCCACACATGAACATGCATATGAAATACCATCAAACAACAGACATCTACATGAGACCATTCCCCCATCATTCGGCCATGCTCTCTTAGAACTAGCTAATCATCGTGGGGCACAAATGCAGCAGAAATACGTCCTTGTCGATATTGATACCCCTTGAACTCCTGCAATCGAACTCATTAATCAAATTCACCAATCTGGATCAAACAAGCCAACCCAAAATGTACCTGAGAAACATACCCCTCACATTCCGATCACACTTAACGGCAAATTAATCACAAAAGGCATGATTGACACTGGTGCAGTCCACTCACTCATTGATTCACGGATCCCTCAAATTTTACAGTTAGACATGAAACCCCCGCTAGTCCAAGCAAAAGCAGCAAATAATCTCCCAATTCATTTTGTAGGGACCACTTTTGTCACAGTGACAGCCCAAACGATCCAGGAAACAATAATGGTCCATGTCCAAAAAGATTGCACAGCAGACATCCTTCTAGGCAAAAACTTTCTCAGTTGATTTTCGGAATATACTATCAACAATCAAAACTCCCAGGTCAAATTTGGCAATGTCATACTACCCTGTGATGGCCTAGAATATAGCCCCCTTTCGACCCGTGGTGGAACCTATCTCGACAAAAAATTAGAATTACCACCCCGTACAGTCACTGAATTCACTGTCCCTTTGCCCAAATCGTACCTACAAGTTAAACAGCTCGAGTTTACTCCGAAACCCAAACAGAATTCCAAAGTCCATTTCGCAGCTTGTATATCTGAGAATCAAAACAGTCGCATACGCATATCGGTCCTAAACATGCAAGAAACAGCTCAAATTCTTTACCACGGAACATGCATCGGTACAGTCTCCTGTTACATCCCAAAGCAAAATGCTTCCACTAAAGTAATTCCCTCCACGCAAAACCAGCCCAACCGTTTTGATACATTCACATGGTTAAGAGAAAATGTTAATTTAAGCTCCAGTGACCTGACAGAAGCAGAAAAAACGCAACTCCTACGCGCCATATCGAAGTATCCTACATTATATGCTAACTCCAAAATGGACGTAGGTAGAACCACCCTCGTTTCACATACAATCGACACCAATGGCTCCCAACCTGTACGTAGACAACTTTATCAGACTTCCGCAAAAGAAAAGCAAATCATACAAGCAGAAGTTGAGCAACTCGCAGCAGCAGGTGTCATCAGCCAAAGAAATTCTCCATGGTGTACCAATACAGTTTTAGTCCCCAAAAAAGATGGAGGCCATCGTTTATTCATTGATTTTAGAGGTCTCAATAAAGTCACCAAAAAAGATACATACCCCTTGCCCCCCATAGACGAAATTCTAGACACCCTATGTGGAATGAAATATTTTACGTCCCTTGATCAATCCAATGCATATTATTCCATTCCCATAGCACAAGCAGACAGAGGAAAAACAGGCTTTAATTCCTCAGCCGGCCAGTATCAATTCAACTACCTCCCCTTCAGTCTCACCAATGCTCCAGCTACATTCCAAAGGTTAATGGATGTTATTTTTTCGGGTTTGCAATGGAACACATGCCTTGTATATCTCGACGATGTTTTGGTCTTCGCAGATTCCCATGCCCAAATGCTAGAACATTTAGACACTGTTCTTGCCCGATTCTCACAAGCAGGCCTTAAGCTAAACATACAAAAATGCAAATTCTGCCAGCCCCAAGTCCAATACTTAGGCCACGTCATTTCTCAGCAAGGCATTTCACCAGATCCCCATAAGGTACAGGCCATCTGTGACATACCCACACCCAAAAGTTCAAAAGAAGTTAAGTCATTTCTTGGCCTACCCTCGTATTATCGCAGATTCATCCCAAATTGCTCTCAAGTTTCTAGCCCACTCACATCACTACTCAAAAAGAATTCTGAATTTTCCTGGGGCCCGGAACAGCAAAACACATTCACCAAGCTAAAAGAATTACTCATTCATGCCCCAATACTGCAGCATCCCGATTTCACAAAACCATTTATACTAAAAACTGACGCCTCAAAACTCGGAATCGGCGCCATTCTCAGTCAGCTAGACAGTAAAGGTCAGGATCGCCCCATTGCTTTTGGGAGCCGCACATTAAAACCCGCAGAACGCAACTACCCAATAACTGAGTTGGAAATCCTTGCAGTAGTTGACTTTGTCAAGTATTTCCACCCCTACCTTTTCCAGTAACATGTTATTGTACACACTGACCATATAGCAGTTAAGGCAGTCTTACAGAAGGAAAACCCGTCCCCTCCCATTGCTCGTTGGGGATTAGCCCTCTCTGGTATTCAATTAGACATTCGCCCTAAGAAAGGCACTGCTAATCGCAACGCAGATGCTGTTTCTCGATTCCCCTCACAAACAGCAAAGCAATCCTTTGACATTGAGCAACTCGAAACCCGCCCCGAAATATCAACAATCAATTCTGTTCTTGAGGACGAAGCAACTGAACAAGAAGAGCAACAGAAAAATTTTGCCGAACTCCAATGCACTGATCCAACTGTCAAAAGTATTTTAGCCAAAATCGCCCAAAAACACCCCCTTACTCTGATCAAATTTGCAGTGCACCACAACATTCTCTTCCATATAGTTGACAAACAGGCAAAACTATACATTCCCAAGTCACAAGTCCAGCATCTCATTGCCTCACACCATGACAGCAAATTCACAGGTCATTTTGCTGCCCCGAAAACTTTACACTTGCTCAGACAAAAATATTTTTGGCCCCAAATGAGCCATGATATCAAACCTTACTGCAAAACTTGCCACCCATGCCAGACACAAAAAGCCCACCGACCCAAAATACATGCAATTTTGGTACCAATTCAGCCGACTGGCCCATTTGATCCAGTCGGTGTTGATTGCATGGGACCGTTACCCCTCACCGAAGACGGCAACCGATTCATTGTCGTTTTCATCGATTATTTCACCAAATATGTAGAGGCATTCCTGACCCCTGACATCACTGCAGCCACTATTGCCAAGCTATTCGTAACCAAAATTGTTTGCCATCATGAGTCCCCAAAAATCATCCATTGTGATTGTGGCTCCGATTTTGTATCCGATCTCTTCTCACGCATAACTAGTTTATGCAATACTCAGAAAATTCATACCACCCCATATCACCCCATTGCCAGTGGAGAAGTTGAGCGTTGCAACCAAATGTTAGCCACCCGTATCCGCATGTACATCAATTCAAATCACACTGATTGGGACACTTATCTACCCTATGCCGTTTTTTCGATTAACATTCATGAGAATGATACCACTTCGTATCCCCCATTTGAATTACTCCACGGTAGGCAGGCTAACTTGCCATCAGACGCAGCCTTAAATTTTTTCCCCACGTCCTTCATGGTTGATTTAGACGATTACGCCCTTTGTGTAAAATCGCATTTTACTGAAGCACTCTCAACCGTGCAGAAAAGTTTACAAAAAGCTCAAGACCACTATATCCGTCAGTATAAAAAGCATGCTCAGAACATACATTACAAGGCAGGTGATCTTATTCTTTACAAAAATCATTGGTGTAAACAAGGGCTGACTCCCAAATTCCTCCCTCGCCAAAACAGGCCCTATACAGTTACAAATTTCATGTACCCCAACATTACACTCAAACACCCCTATAAGAATATTACATTTACAGTGCATGTAAATGAGACAACCCCTTTCTACCCTCGGAAAGCAACTATCGAATCTACCCCCACCCCTCCTCAACCTCGAAAGCCTTGAACGAGGATGTTCAACTCCGGAAGGAGGGAAATGTAACGTACCTGCTAAAGCAGTACTGTAAATATGTAGCATACTGTATGTGATAGACATTTATTAGATATTATTTTATTTTCACATTTTATCGTCTCAAGGGTGTCTGGGATTCACACCCAAACATTCCTACAAAATTATGTGAAGTACTTTATTTTGATCCATTCACACCCCGGTAGCCCAATTAAGATGCCCTAATTAATTTGCACAAATGGCAGCTGTTCCCCTAGAACCTACACTAAACTACACATTCCACAGCTACCATAATCCCCCGTAAAAATCGTAAACAACACCTGCACACAGTAAAATACATAGAAGCCCCGCCAGACAGTAGTCTGGAGTGTAATGGTAGCGGCGGCCCCACAAAACATGTGTATACAGGGAAACCGATACAGGAAGCATGCACAGAAGCACAAAGGTGGGGCCAAGCCCACCGTAGAAAGCAAGCAAAGCACAGAAAGCATATGGTACCAGGAAAGCATTAGAGAGGCGTAACTAAGAAAGCATAAAAAGCATAGCAGGAAGCGACGATTGGCAGAAGAAGATGGACAGAAGCTCGACCTCCCGCGATGCCCAGGGAGTGGCCAAAAACGTCGTATAAAAGAAGAAGCAAAGCGTGATTTAGGCAGTTGTTAGATTGTTGTAATCGTTTCATTTTTGATCCGCAGCCGTTCACTTTATTTGCAAGCAACCGTCTTCGAAAGCAATTAAACCATGTCGTATATTTTATTTGCAAGCAAACGCGCCGTCCATTTTTGTTATTCGACGTTCAAGCGACCATCGATCATTCGTTGTATTATCATATTATCGTTTCACCGGGCCCCGTCTCGTTATAGCTGTTCCCGCTGTAACGCCGTTGGTTGAAAGTAAAGTACCTCACACAAATCTGGTCGTTACACTTATTACAAATGACAACTTGAAATGCAGGGTGAGCCAAAAAAGGCGACCAGTACTGACTTCCATAGCTTTCAAATGGGTGAAGCTTTTTTAATGCGGTTTCTTACCATCGATAGACAAAACATCTGATATAAAAAATGCAAATTTTCAGCCAGATTGCCTAACTAGAATCAAAAATACTAAATGTCGATTTTTTGCTGATAAATATTTGAAAAATTGAAAAAATCAGCATATTTTACTGCAAAAGTACAATAGATGCAATCATTAGAACCATTTAACAGCTGCAAACTATAAGGGAGCCGTTTCAGTGTGTCCCACTTTCTGTTTCACCCTTAATTTCAATCGTTTTTCGATCTGGTCAATGAGAGAATTGATTTTGATTTTTTTCCAATTTCAAAACAAAAGGTCTTGATTCTGGCGAAATTTTTCCAATATTGAAACAGGAAGTTGCGGACTTTAAATAGCATGTAACTTACAAATCTGAATGATTTTTATAGTATTATTGTGTGTAGAAAGCTTTACAAAACTTTTCTCGCAATAGGACAACTTTTATATTGTGTTTCACAATTTTTACTTTTTGAAAAATGACCACTTTTAATAAATTTCTGTTTATACAGTAACCATAAATGCTAAGAGCATAAAATTTGGCGCTTGTAACAAAGACAAACCGGGCATTCTAATGCAGCAATCTGCGTTATAAAAGCTTCATCCGTTTGAAAGTTATGAAAGTCGGCACCGGTCGCCTTTTTTTTGCCTCAGCCCGTATATTGTTTCATGAGCAAGAAAGAAAAAATAGATGCCAAGAAAAACATGGGAATCACTCAATTGAGAATTCGCTCACTTGGGTATCGCTCACTTGGGTGAAGACCGACAGTCTTCTCGACGTGCTTCTCTAACGCTTGGAAACAGGGTCTTTTTGAACATGATCAACCAAATTTCGGGCCGTGTATTTTTTTCCGTCTAGTTGCAGAGTGCAACTTGAAGCCTGACTGCCCTTTTGATTAAGGCTAGGGTTTCCTGTCCGCAGATGCATTTTTATGCGTTTATAAAATGGAAAAAGGGAAAATTTTTTGGATTTGAATTCATTCATCTTTTATATTACTCTAGTATGTGGCTAGAAAATGTCACTTATAGCTTTTTATCATCAACATATTATGGATAGATGTTTGATCGTCTATTGTTTTCTGACAAATGTGATGAAAACCAAGATCTCGGTAATCAGACTACATGGGGGTCTATGACTTTTTCCAATTTACCACGAGCCATACATGTAAGACTGATTTCAAGGGTTTTCCGATGTGAAATATCTCAAGTATAGATGGGTTTTCCAGGACTCTAATGTGAGGACAAATTTTACCTCCACGACATTTTATTAATTTTCTACTAAGCCTAAGCCTAAGACACGACTGACATGTAAATAGTCATATGATAAATACTTAATGTGGTGGTAAAATTGTAACATACCTGCTAACGCAGTACTGTAAATATATAGCATACTGTATGTGATAGACATTTATTAAATATTATTTCATTTTCCTATTTTATCATCTCAAGGGTGTCTGGGATTCACATCCAAACATTCCTATAAAATTACGTGAAGTACTTTATTTTGATCCATTCACACCCCGGTAGCCCAATTAAGATGCCCCAATTAATTTGCACAAACGGCAGCTGGTCCCCTAGAACCTACACTGAACCACACATTCTACAGCTACTGTAATCCCCCGTAAAAATCGTAAACAACACCTGCACACAGTAAAATAAGTAAAAGCCCCGCCAGACAGTAGTCTCAAGTGCAACGGTAGCAACGGCCCCACAAAACATGTGTATACAGAGAAACCGATACAGGAAGCATGCACAGAAGCACAGAGGTGTGGCTAAGCCCACCGTAGGAAACAAGCAAGACACGAAAAGCATGCCGTATTAGAAAAGCGTTAAGGGGCATGACTAAGTAAGCATGAAAAGTAAAGCAGGAAGCGACGATTGGCGGAAGAAGATGGACAGAAGCACGACCTCCCGCGACGCCCAGGGAGTGGCCAAAAACGTCGTATTTAAAGAGAAGCAAAGCGTGATTTTATTATTGTTGTAATTCTCCATTTTTCGATCCGCGCCCATTCATTTATATTTGCAAGCAGCTGTTTTCGAAAGCAGTTATTACCGAGTCATATTTTTATTTGCAAGCGAACGCGGCATTCAATTTTGTGTAGCCGACATTCAACGACCGTCGACCATTCGTTGTATTATCGTAGCTATTCCGCCCTGTGCCCCATTTTGTTCGCCGAAACGCCCCATTGGTTAAAGCAAAGTGCTTCACAAAATCTGGTCGTTACAAAATTATAGAACAGGTCCAAATGTGTTGCAAGTCAATACAAATTTTTTGACAAATACTTGAAAATTCCATGTTTTTGTGAAAATACATAGAAAGCTTTCTATAAAGTCGGATGAACTCATAAATTTGCCCGTCAGCCACAATCTAGCATAGAGTCAGCAGGTAGTCCGCATCGGTTTAATATCCCTCAAACAACACCTTAAAAACAAGAATGTTTACCTTCAAACACCCTGCGGATGTCTACGTATTTGGAGGTGTAAAGGCCCAGTCATACTTCACTGCGCGGCACCGTTTTTCACTTTGGGATTTTGCTCTCTAAACAAAGATGTTCTAGAAAAATTTGCTGGTACTCTTGTTTTTCATCATTCTTGAAGCTGCTAATTGCACTTGGCTTACTGCTACGACATTAGGTCGTGGAAACGTGTTTACACCTGCTTTGCGTATTCATAATTTTTCCACATTCATATTTACATTGTAAATTATGTAATCATAACACAACCTATACTCTCGTTTTCTGGAAATGCTTGTGAATAAAAGTGGAAAGCAAGTATCATTTTCTATTTCTGTAATTTCCTGCTATACGATGCGCCCCATGGGATTGGAATTTGTTTGAGCCTGCTCAACTAATCCTCGCCAATTTTTTTAAGCCGAAAATCCTACAGTAAAAACTTTGTGTGTCAAGAGGCATAATAAAATGATGTCTGAAAAGTGTCATAATTCACAATTCATCTAAAAAATATGATTCAATTACACCGTTTGAGTCGAACTTTGAAAGCGGCGCCACAAAAATTAGAAACATTCATTCGTACCTCAAAGGCGCCGCCGCTTTTTAGTATGATTAGAAAAGCGGCGCCGCTTTATGACCGAGCCTTAATGAATTCGCAGGATTAATAAATTTGTTTGCATACCACAAATAATATTTAATTCTAAAGAGACAGGGACAACACTTACCCTTCCAGTTATTTTTATCTTGGGAAGATAAGATCATCTTTGATCGCTGATAAGATGAAAAAACGCGTTGACGATAAGTATTTATTCGAAAAGCGTTAAAAAAGAGGGGCAATCTGGGAATTGAACCCAGGACCTCTCGCACCCTAAGCGAAAATCATACCACTAGACCAATTGCCCTACGACTTGAATTTTGTCAGTTATTGTATATAAATCGTGCAAAGTAGGACAATTCCATGAGTCAATATGATCAAGTTTCTTCGTATGTATAAGAAATTAAATCGACATGGATTCCATCCTAAAGTTGAAAATCGCAGAGGACAATAGTCAACGGCATATATGTTTACTGTGACTATTTCCAAATTTTCTATATTTGGCGTTGGCTGGCCGGTCGAGACTTTTAAAACAGTTAAATCAAACACAACGCGATTCTCTGGAGTAGCAGAAACTGTGACACCCGAAAAATGAACACTATGCTTTGCGAAGTGACGTTTCATACCTGTAAGAAGCTCCGACCGTTGTGTAAGCGCGGGTAACGACCATACATGCACAGCATAGAAATTCTGCTGAGGGTCAGTGGTATACAAATTTTTTTTTCATTCTTGATAATGAAAAGAAAGGTTTCAGAAAGTCTTCTAACATCCAAGCAGCATATTCTTCAACCTATATTAGTCAGATATGTGAAACTATTTGCTTAGACAGCACTTTTTAAAGTTTCCATGTTACTTTTTTGGAATCAAGTATGATTTGTTTAGAAAAATTGTCAAACTACAAAGTCATTTCCATTTTTATGACGACTTTTTTTCTCTTGCTCATTTTCGTTCGTCATCTTCTCAATAATTGCTGGAAAATTCAAATCTGCTGGGGGTCAGCAAGAATCTGCTGGGGGTCAATAAAAATATGCTGAGGGTCAAACCCCCCCCCCCCACGTGCATGTATGGTAACAACCCATTTTTAGGGGAAGGGAGTATCCAATCTTTTGGAGTTGAGGGGAAGGGTCAGCCAGTGTTCAAAAGATGCGTTTTTTGACCAAAAAATGGACAAATCATGCCCCTGATGAATGAATTTTTACTTTAAAAATGATGCACCGAAAATTTTTGTTTTAAATTTGTTTTAAACTGATTTTTGTGTTAAAAAATGTATAATTTTCTGCCAAAAAATAGGTCTTTTTCGTCGATTCCCAGCCGACTGAAGGGGTAGCTGTTGACAGCTGGAAGTTGGAGGAGGGAGTCGTCGACATTTGTCTGTAGGATTGAAACTTTTGAAAGAGGATCCTTTCCCATAACTACAGGTATGTGACGTTTGACTTCCATTCCAATTTTTATTTAAAATTTTTTCTGGAGACTTTCATCCATACATGTAATTTGGGGTGAGGAAGTGCTATGGGAACGGAACACCCCCCAGAAATCGTCGACCATATGGCTAGCCGTTGGGCGACCGCCCCCCCCCCCAGGATTTTCCAATCCAATGGCTAGCCATATGGTAGCCCTAAGGACTCCCATGTTTTCGGTCGAAAAAATACTGAAAAATGTCAATTTTTTGATTAAAAAGGTCAAATTTTGAACGAAAAATAGAAAAAATGTATATTTTCTTGGCACTTCGCGCCATGGATACATTTTTTCGGTCTTTTTAGGGAAAAAATACTATTTTTTGAACAATTTTTCGGACTTTTTTCGTGAAAAAATCGATTTTTTTTCTTTGAAAGACCCCTCCCCCTAAAATTTTGGGAATTACTGACCCCCGGCCCCAAAAAAGTCGCCCAACCCCCCTCCCAGACCTCGGGGCTCCGTTACATGTATGCTTTCATCACTCTAAAACTGTCTTGATGTTAGACTGTCTACTTCCTCAAAGTTCAATTTCTAAATAAATTTTTTTTACAAAAAATTTGTCAACTCATGAACTTATATGTCTCAGAATTGGATTGTTTGTTTTGTGTCCGCATTGACTGACGCATATTTTTACCGAAAAAAACGTTTTTTTCTAGTAATTTCTAAACCTCTTCCTTGATTTTAAAACGGTGGCTGCTCTCTCGCAAAAGTCTGACCTTTTAGGGGAATGGTCAATCAATATAACCTTTGATTTCGCTGTTTTTCATAGGCTATAGGTTTTTATTGTCTGCAGGCGTCATTCAGTAATATTTATTGACAGATATGGTTTCGTTCCCAGGTGATTTCGACGGTTTCTTATGGCACTAATCTTGTGTTTGTATTACTTTTTATTCTGCAGATATCCTCGCCGTAAATATCGATCAAAGCGCTATCCCGTCGCACATCAAAGCTATAAACGCTCAAGTCTCCACTCTCACGGGAAAAGAAAGGGTAAGGAAAAAGTTTTTAACGTTGAATTTTCAGCAGATAGTTACATTCTAACTTTTTCTACGACAGAATTCTATCTTCCATTTTTTATTCTTTCACGATTTCGGTTTCTATTTGTCCGCAATGCGATGGTTTAACATGTCTTTTTTATGAAACAGATCGATCTCATTCACAAGATTATCGGTTTAATCGATTTAACAACGTTGTCCGGTGATGATACTCCGGACATTGTTCGAAAATTAGTCGATAAGGCTTTGTCTCCGCTGCCTTCGAAAAGTTTGCGCAGAAATATTTGGACGTCAACGACTACATTTGAGTTGTTTTCTTTCAGGGGATATCTCTTGCGCTGCAGTTTGCGTCTACCCTGCAAGAATAGTCGATGTGGTTGAGCATATGAATAACTGTGATCGAAAAATCAATGTTGCTTCAGGTAATAAATTCAAAATGATCAATCGATCAAAATTTGGAATCTGTGAACGATTCCATTCGGATTTCACTTGGCAAGTAGAGATTATGTGTAAATTACCTGTTTAAAATTGTGCTCAAAATGTCGTTAGTTTTAAACACTCGAAAATGTCGGTTGGATAGCGAAAGTTGATCGAGACGCTAGCTAGGCAATCGATTCGACAGACCTAAAAAAGTTTGGTTGCCCTATAAAATTCATTACTAGTCTAATTTTGCAGTCGCTGGAGGATTTCCGTCGGGTCAATATCGTCTAGAAACTAGACTGCTAGAAATAAAGCTGGCGATCGAAGACGGAGCGATGGAAATTGATACTGTTATTAATAGATGCGCCGCCTTGACCAATAATTGGCAAAGTTAGACTTAAAATTTCGTTCGTCTTATTTCTATGGTAGAAGAATAATATAGTTTTGTAGGCCATGTCAGATTTCTTTCGATATTTACTTGACACTGTTTGTATCTCATCTAAATTTCATATTTTAGTTTCGAAATCTCCTTCCAAGAAAAGTTCACGTGATTTGATTTTCATTCATGCATGCGTTTTTTCTCGATTCAGCTGTTTTCAACGAATTAGTTCAAATGAAGAGCTTGTGTTCTCAGAAAGCAATTTTAAAGACCATTTTAGCAACTGGCGAACTTAAAAACCTGGAAAACGTCTACAAAGCGAGCTTAATAGCAATGCACGCAGGTTAGAGTAAAATTATTTTGAAATTCCACTCTTATCTATCTATCTTATATTATCTTTCGATTTACCCGCGATGTTTTAGGTTCCGATTTCATCAAAACTTCGACGGGTAAAGAAAATGTGAATGCGACATTACCAGTCGCTTATGTTATGTGTATGGCGATAAAGAAGTTTCACGAGAAAACGGGCAAAAGAGTAAGAGCTGGGAGTTATGCGTGTTGATCAGATTAACAATCTGTTATAGAATGCTTATAAGTTACAGAAAAGTGCAAAAAATTGTTAAGGATTAGTTGAGTTGGGTGAATTTTTTGCTGTGGCGTATTTTCCAGTTTCATTTTTTACGAGCATGGAAACATCTATTGCATTGGCAGGATTAATGTGTAGCGCAGAATCCATTCCAACTTGTTCTAAGACGATTCAGAATCTGACAGATTTACAAGTTGAAAAAATATTTGGCGACGCGACATGTCAATATTTAACTCTCATTCAGGTCGGGTTTAAACCCGCCGGTGGTATCAAAACCGTCGACGATGCTTTAAGCTATTATCTCATGGTCAAATCAATCCTAGGCGATGATTGGCTCAACGCCGATTTGTTTAGAATAGGCGCCAGTTCATTATTGGACGTTTTGATTCGAGAATCGTAGTTTAGATTTCTATCAACTTTTCCAAATTTCAGCAGGGTTACTTTTGTACGAGCTCTATTTTTTTTAATTGTATTTTCATATTGGTTGATTACAAATTGAATAAATTTGCTTTTTTCGAACTGTACACGATACGGTAAGAAAAAGGAAGTCATGACAGCAAAATGTTAATTTCAAGCCAACCATCATGATACCCTGAGTTTGTTGTTTTTGGAACATTCATCTTTGGGTCGCATATCGTATTTGTTTACATGGTCATGGTGTTCTTATGCAGAATAGCGACTCCTATGCCCAAAACCTTTTCCCAGTGTAACTCGCAAACCGGTTTGTGGTCGTCATCCTTTTCTTATGTAGATTACGGAAAAAATGAATCACATAAACGACAATTTTATCGAAATAAGTCAACAAAGCATACCTGTCGATAAAAAAGTGAACGAGAGAGCACGCCTATTGTATTTATAATTGCAAAACAAATAAAAAATCATAAATTTTCGACTACGGTTTGTAAATCGCGGAATTTTTGCCTCATTGATATAGTTTCAGATCCGGATGGCATTGTTTCCAATTCGACGGTGTATAAAGCGCAACAATCCAAAAAGGCGCTTTTCATTTTACTCCTAAAACCAACAATGAGGCTAATGCAACTAACGGAAAAGAATATAATTTTATTGTACTTCTCTTTGGCTGAATAACGCGATTTCCGTTTTGTAAATTCAGTAACCAGTTCGCCGATTGCTTTCAGTATGTAAATTTGTAAACGTCTATCTTTTTTGGCTGGCGTATTCTGAAAAAAAGAATTATACAGCAAATCCCTTCAAAATTGTTTTTTATTCATCATTTTCTTCAAATCGACGAAAAGAACGAATTTTAGCGTTTCAATTCTTAAATGCAGAAGAATTAGAATTTCTGTAGTAAAAAGTTCATCTTACCGTCCATTGTCTAAAAATTGAATCTAAAACTGACAACAATTCGTAATAAGAAATACCGGCCGGCGCCAACGTTTCCGTCAGCCAGTTAGGATCGAATTCATTATCAACTGATTTAGCAAATAAATATTTGATTAAAAAATCTAAAAGGAAAAACATTCTTGGCCTAGTATTCTTAAAATAAAAACAAAAATTCATACTCATGGGCAAATATTTGGGCGAATCGAGGTACAATTTAATGGAATTTCGAATTTTATCGGCTACCAATTTGGCTTTGACTTGCGTGCTATCTCGTTGTCTGAGTGCTAATTCTATAAAATAGAAAAAAATCCAGGATTTGACGTTGAAAAATTTTCCAGAATAATGGAAACCCAAAAATCATGAAATTTAAATTTTTGCAAATAAAATCGCCAGTAATTAATCTAATTATTGCCGAAAAACGATGGTATACGTGTCTTACGATATATGCATACAAATGTGAGAATTTGCAAAAATTTTCTCATCAGTAGCAGTGTCCCACTTATAAAGAGACAAATTTTCAATCTTTCGGAATTTCCAGTGTTATCTTTTTTCTCTGTTAATCTGTCTGAATGACGCACCTGAATCAATAATATCACGCCATAAATTTTCTACCAACGTTGGGTCATTATGTCCAGCGCAATGTACGATGGCTAATTTACACTCGCTGAGATTGAATTCGTCGGCGTAGTTTGTGTAAAGCTAAAACAGTCAATAAATTCAGTCATCTGAACGATTTAAGTAAGATTTTTCAGACGTCAAAATTAGAAGCCAGATCAAATATTAGGGAAACGATCAAATTAATGACCGAAATCTAGAAAAGTTCGATTTTCATATTTAAGTTTTTCAGGCTGACGCACTTGAGAAAAGTGTCCACAGGACAAAAATTCCGGTTTCGATTTTGAAAAAAGAACAGTTTTCATAGATTTGGTTTGCCAAATCATAAATACATTTTCAAGATAGATGTGCAGAATTCTATATGCTAATTTCAAACGCAAAGAATATTACTTGTGTAACGTCCAGCAAACTGGCGTTCAACTTTGTCAAAGCGTTTCGCGTTTCGCCATTTTGCGGCAGTAGTCGAAGGTTCTCTACGATCAACATTTGAATTTTAGCAACCTAAATAAAACTCAAAATTTTTTTTCTATAACTCACACGCCAAGCCATGTACTATGTTCGAAAGTTTCATGCTTATAATCGATAGTTTTTAGTTTAAAAGTGCTACAGAATGTTCATTTCGGCGCAATGTACCAAAAATGACATATTTTAATCAAATTTAGAATAAAAACGACCATTGAACAAGATTTGATATTTCTCGTAATTTTCAGCTAAGATGTACAGGCAATGGGAACTGCGAAGAGGTCATCTAGTGCGAGCGATTTGGGTTAGAAGATTAGACATGAAAGAAATATTAACAATGTATTGAAATACATAGTTCAAGTCGCATAAATAAGTTTTTTATGGAATCACTAAAAAAATTTTACCTTTTCAAATTTTTAAATTAAAATTGACCATTTTTAGCCTGGAATTTTCCGTAGTTAGGTCGAATAAGGAAGCCTGTTTTCTTGAGTTCAGGTACTCTGCAAGCCCATAATAGCGTGGAGGGAGTTACCGGATCCATGACATGTGATGATCCGTGGCTAAGGAAATTTCCACACCACTTCACAACTCTAATTATATGTATGACCCGGGTAAATCTTACCGTTTCAACTAGTACCAGATATCCCAGAAAGTTGGTTGATTCCCGAATCATTTTCCTGGTTGACAAATGACAAGTCAAGTAGACAAGGTGCAATCAAAGGGAATTTTTAGGCCCACAAAATTTTCAAACTTCACTCTTTGGGACGTCCCAGAAAAAAGTCAGCATCTAACCCTCAAAGTTTGGGTTGTGTTCGTCTGTTAAATTCAAAGAAATTAGCGCGGACATAAAGCTTGATCTGATACCATCAATCGACTCATCTGATATCAAAAGTACATCATTTGATACCAAGTTGAACTTATTGTCCAATTATGAGGGTCGTCAACAAATCCTTATAAGATTGAAGTTTTTGGGGTGGGGCTTCCTCTCAACTACATGTAATGCTGGTGCCTCACATCACTAAATTACAGTAATATCTATTGAAGGGCTGGTCAGATGATCGATGGTTTGTGAACTCTCAGAAAGCCTGTTGAGCAATAGAAGTATGTTCACCTCTAATTTATCTTCCAAATCGTGCAAAAATTCCGCACGTTGCGGCGAAAGATCCGTCGACGCCTTGCAGCATAAAACAGCTCGTGATAGATATGTCAAACGCTGCGATAAATCAACCGTCGGACTGAAATTATAGAGTTGATGAGAAAAAAATCAAGAAACGTTTAACATAATCTGTTAAATTCAATTCACTGCGAAGTTTTAAGCGCAAAGTTTTCAGCGAAAAGTTTCGACAAGCAGTTGATGATGTCAATGCCAGTAAATTGGTAACGATACCATGAACTACAATTTTGTTGAATTTGACACAAATTTCCAGACAATTCCCAGGAATTAACAAATAAAATTGTTTTGATTCGATTCAAATCCCAGACAATGTAATAATGATAAAATGATACAAAAAAGTGTGGAAATCAGAAATAAAACTTATTTTGAAATTTCGTATTTTTTGTTATCATTCCCACAATTTTTCTGTTAGACGACTCATTGAAACTTGTCAGTCTCCTCATTTTGAAGTGGGAGCAGCAGTGAGGCCGCAGCGTACCCTAAGTTCTAGTCAAAAATACAAGGACGCTTACATAATTACCCATTCATGTATATACATCATACGCATGGCTACACAGGATGTGCTGTTACTAACTCAAATTTTTATTGAGGATTATCATATGCAAATTTTGCAATGTAAAGGTATGTTATACACAGGTCAATTTTCAGTAATTAACTAGTTTTCAACGATGTAAAATTAGCTATGGTTCAATTTTTTGTCAAGTGAGACTTGCTATATAGATGGATAAGTAGTATAGCTTCATAGATAAAAATTATTTTCGGTGTTTTTGTGACTAGCATAAATAATCTCATGTGTACGAAGTATGTTCGTTTCAAAACTGATCACTTGAAAAAAGACATTACAATATCAACTCAGGCAAAACGATTAGGAATTTTACCCTGTTCTTTCCGCCAATTTTAATAAAGCCTCCGCAGCTTCGGTAAATTTCTTTTCCTTCTCATAATATTTCCACAACAAATCCAAATAGGTCCAACTGGTATTCAAATGAACGGAATTCGTCAAGCATTTGAGCAAATAAGGCTCAATGTAGCGCGATTTCATCGTCAAAATTATATCTGCCAAAAGATTGTGTTCGAATAACCAATCGAAAACTACTACGTGACTTAATTCGTCCTCGTCGTCAGATAGAACTTTTTTAATCATATTGTCGATCTGAAAGATAACATTTTTGAGCAAATGAAGAAATCCTAAACTGTTGAGCAAGCTAAATACATATAATCCACGCCGTGATCAGGGACTGAACTGAAAGGAGCCATTATTGTATAATAGCAGCGATTGAGAAGATCTAATTTTGATCCAATCACGAAAAATGCTCAAAAACGATGAATGGAGGGAAATTTCTGACGAAAGACAAAAAATATTAAAATTAAAATGAAAAAATAACCCGATTGAGAATAAGTTACAGAAAAGAACTCAAAACTGATATAGTTTCAATTGTTTGATCGATAGGCAACTTTGTAGCTTTCGAATACCGTTTCATGTGCCAGCGACGATTTTGATTCTGACTTTCGGTAGAATCATAAATATAGTCAAGAAAATAAAATTTGGAACAAGTATGTAAGTTTGACGACAGAAAGTATGTAATCCCAAAGACTAAACTGCAATGATAAAAAGCATTTTTAAGGTTATATACAATAATTTTCCTACAACTGCTGATGTCAAGTTGTTAAAACATATACCTACCCAGACTCTAGCTTGTTGAGCAGGAATAGTCGGGTGTCGTCCTAAACTCGCGTTCAGCAGTTGGGTCATTACGTCGGCTATACATTTATAACAGTTCAATCTGTAGAAGAAAAAATTTCAATTGTAAACATAGTGGCAGGCATGGCATGCCAAAGTTTGGGGAACCTGTTGGTAAAAATTTGTTTTTGTATAGAATCGGCTTCTTGTTCAGCTTCAGATCGATTATAAAATTGCAGTGCACGATTGGCCGGATCCAGCTTTTTAGCAGCGCATACGCAAAGTTCCACAATAGCTTCGTAATCGTGAGCTTAAAGAATATTTTCGTTCTATTTATTGCCGTGAGATTGAAAATAGAGTTTTGAATTACAAAATTTTCCCGATTATTAAAAATGTTGTTCTTATTTTTTTCAATCTTGCAGTTATTAAAATCTCGAAAAATTAAAAAACGTTTTTTAACCTTATTTACATATGAAAAGGACAGTCAGACAGCAGCTTAGATTTAAACAGTCAGGAAATAAAAATCGATCAAAATTAAAATCGCATACCTTCCCGCAGTTGAGCGCACACCGTAGGTAGATGAACTTGATTTGCAATTTTCTTGTACATTGTTACTGCTTTTTCTATTGTGGATTTCCTTTCGCTTTCGTCGTCAACAATTCTAGAACTGATCAAAAGTTCATTCGCCTAAATAATGCAATATTGGAATATTTTGCGTTGTAAGCAAAACACATAAAACGATTTAGCCACTAGAATGATAGTCAAGCCGCCCAGGCCATGTTCATTGATTCTTTTTGCAACTTATAAATAATCGGCTCCTAATTTTTGTCTTGACTGCCGCATTTCGGAATTGAATAAGCAACAATTAGTAAGAATATTCTGTCATTTCAAATTAACGAAGAAGTATGAATTTTAATGCAACCATGTTCAGCCAGAAAGTGACTAGATAAACTCAAGGTAAGGAAGTCGTATCAAAAATGAGTGAATAAACATGACTAATCAACAAAGATATGATAAATTTGCAAATTGTTAAGTGAGTCACACCTCTTTGTCTATGCAATCATTGATACAAACTCTGAAAATTTGACTTTGAACCGCCTGAGTTAGGATTGTTTATTTAGTAAGGTAAAAAAGGGGAAAATATAAAATCACTCTAAAAAATTATCAAATATATTACTTTAGTCGATGTTGCATCGTCGGACGTGAACAACGACGGACAAACTTGCCTTAAACGACCGCTGATTGCATCCGTTGTCGCTTTATCGCTCAAATATTGATTCATCAAACACAAAACTAAATCGGAGCAAATCTAAACGCAGAAAAAGTTAGAAATTGGCAAAATAAACGAATAAATTAAATTTAACTTGTTGCCCATCGATAACTAGCCGATCAAATGTCATGAGACGAAGTTTCTCCTGTTGATCCTGTCAAAGTAGAACAGTTCACACTCTCCGATAGAAAAAATACATAAATTAGCATCAAGGAACTATCAAAATGTATTTAAAAAAATTGAACTCACCACGCTTTCGAGGGTAACAAACTAAAATTTTCAAGCTAAGATTAGAAACGTCAATTCGACATGAAACGTTAAAATTGAATAACTTGCATTTTTCAATCATTTTCGTGAAAAATCTTGAAGTAAGTAGTATATTGTAATTCAAAAGCATACTTCAAGACGTGAGGACATCAGACATCGACAACAAATTTTTTTTAATTCTTTAAACAGAAGATGGAAATTTTCCTGCACAGTCTTTCGAATGAAAGTTTTTAAAGTACAGTACATAAATTATTCGTACTTTTGGTAACAGGGCGACGATAATGTGCATTTGATGATCGATCAAAATCTTAAGGAAACCTAAAACTTCGCTAAATTTGGACGCCAAAAAGAAAAGCGAAACCAAGGACTGTTGCTCGGCGTATTGTGCATCGTCTAAAAACCGTATTCGAAAAGCAAATGACAAATCGGAGAAAGAAAAGAATGAGCATTACTAAGATTTTTCGAAACAGTTTCATAAGCAGTGTCGCGATACGGAGAACTGAAACAAAATGAAAATTATCATTCTACCATTACATAAGAATTACATGAGGGTGAACCAGACTTGAGGCGGCCGGTGTTGACTTTCATAACTTTCGGATGGATGAAAATTTTTTAATGCGGATTGCTGCATTAAAATCACCTGTTTATCTTTGTTAAAAAGACCAGATTTTATGCTTCTAGCGTTTATGGTTACTGTACAAAAAGAAATTTCGTAAAAGTGGTCATGTTCCAAAAATTAAAAGTTGTGAAATCAAAGTAAAAGTTGTCTTATTGTGAAAAAAGTTTTGTACAGCTATTTACATACAATAATACTTTAAAAATTACCCAAATTTCTAATTTACACGTTAATTTAAAGTACATACAATAATACTTCTTGTTTCAATATGGGCAAGATTTAGCCAAAATCGAGAACTTTTGTTTTGAAATTGGAAAAAAGAAAAATCAAAGCGAAATCAAATCTGTCATTGACAAGATCGAAAAACGATTAAAATTATTGGTCAAACAGAAAGTAAGACACTTTAAAACGACTCTCTTGTAGTTTCCAGCTGTTATATGGTTCCTATGATAGGATCTATTTTACTTTTTTTGTTGTAAAACATGTTTATTTTTATCAATTTTTTCTTGTTATTTGCGAAAAAATCGACGTTTAGTATTTTTGATTCTGGTCAGTAAATATCCGAGCAATCTGGCTGAAACTTTGCAGTTCATATGCCAGATGTTTTATCTATCGATGGCAGCAAACCGTAGTAAAAAAAGCTTCACCCATTTAAAAGCTATATGAAAGTCAGTACCGGTCGCCTTTTTTTGGCTCATTCTGTATAATTTATTTTCAGAAATTACCAGAATATCAAAATTAAATTAGTTAGCTTATCGTATCATTTATTTTGATAGAACTCATTTTTTCCAGTGACTTCACTGTTATGATCGCGCGCAATTCGGAAACTACTCACTTAATATCGTCGGAATATTGAATCACAGACGGAGGCAAGTTTGCCGTAGCTTTCATAAAATTGACGAAATTATGTATCTGCTCGAGGAAGCAGGCCACCTCGTCGGACGAAAATGTGCAGTCTAACTGGAAAAGGAAATAATTTGCATATGGCACGTTCTGAACATCATTGAAAATAATCAGTTATTACCACGTCAATAGTTTTTCTAGTCGTATAAGGAATTGTTCTTTCGTTAACAACGGGAGTTTGCCACAAAAGTCTGGAAAATAAAAATGTGGGAAATCACCAGAGAATAAATAGCGAAGGCTGAAGAAAACATTTATTTCCTATAATTTTTATGCCTCTTCTTTTTTCAATTTATATGCGAGTTATACAAATGAATGAGGAATTCTTCGATATCGAAATTTTATCAATCAATTACACTTGAAAATTTATCAACAAAATTTATATCTTTCGAATGATTCAACAATATTGTTTGATCTCATTTTTTGAGATATCATTAAAGAAGAAATGATGACACGATTTTTTACAAATAATTGAATAATTATATGTAATTTCAATTCAAGAATTTCAGCTGAAAAATAAACACAAAACAGGTTATTTCGTCGATTCATCATTCATCATACTAAACTAATATTCCGTTAAGATTTCAACAATATCAGAAACATTTTAAATCCTGCTGGGAATCAGCAACGGTTCTTCTTGAGATCAGTTGGTAGGCCACTGTAGTCTGGAGCAGATCATGCCCAAAAGATATACATAGTAGTAGTTTCTCTTCATCGTTGAGTCTAGGAATTGCAAATTCAAAATCACCACGACGGGTCTCAAGGAAGGACTGCGTAGGTTATTTTCTTTCCCATTGCGAGAATTTGTGTCAGCTATGCAACTTTAGCTATGTAGAACGTTCCACAACACACATAACGTATAGGAGGCTTGTTTGTTACAAAATTATATTTCAATTAACCTCACTACACAAAAATATAAATTAAAAATATTTGAAAATCCGAGTACATCAGGGTTAGATTCATCTAGACTGCCAGCATCTAAGATAGACAGGAGGACTCCACACTTTGGATATCATTGTACTTTGCTCCTGGACCTTCTTGATGCAGACTGATGATAATTCTCATGTTGCGAGTTCATTAAAGAAACGATAATTTATGAAAGCATCGCTTTTGCTCAGAAACTGACTTTTCGTGACTTCATATCTAAAAATGTACAAAAAAGCGAATAAAACCAGCTTTTTGCTAATTATGTAATCATAAAGAAATCGTGTCCAAGAAATTGTGATTCTTATAAATTCTGACGAAATGAGTATTTTAAATGCTGACATTGGCTAAATAGTATGTCAACAATAGTCAAACAAAAAATTTGGCTCTGATCTACACTTTTACTTACTACTTTGCTTTTATAGATGACTTTTGCCAAGTGATGAAAGACTGATTCATTTTTTCCGCCCGGAAAGCAGGCAAAATTCAGCCTCTGAGTAGCCAAAGTCACAATATTTTCCATATTTTTCAATATATGAACTAAAATTACTTACGACATTATCCTCGAAAAGTACAAATAATAAGAGTTGTGCCGATCGCTGAACCTAACTTCATATTGTTGACCGGTAGCTAATCTGCTGCCTCCGGCAGCTTTTTGACCAACGCAGACCGAAGACGACAAATTTAAGTCTCCACCAGCGACGATCATCGATTGATGGTAAATTTGTTGACCGCCCGATTGATTGACCGCCGAGAGATGATATCCATTATTGGTGTTATGTGAAATAGTAGTATTCTCGACAGCGTTCGATCGAAAACTGGCGCCGTAAGGTACGTTGGATCCGCGACGTAGGACAGCGGGAGCCGGCGTCGACGTGACGAATGGCGAGACTAGAAAAAAAACCGTAAATTGATTATTATTGATCACTTTCACGCTGTTATTCACGTGCATAATTTATACAGTATATTGGCATGACAACAGATTTTAAATTCAAAGCCATACGAATTTACATGAAAAATAAGCAAAATTACTAATGCCATGTAAGAAAAACAAGAATATGCGTTATGCACATGCCTAATTGATAATTACTTCTATTGAAATCTTGACCGATTTGTTGGCTATAATGCTCCATATGCTGACCCGTATACCCCATACTTGGCGCAATAATTTTAGCATCGCCGCCGTACAATAACAAAGCTCTCAACGCTTTGTCGGCAACCTATAATGTAGAAATAATGCCTTACGAATTTAGGTTGATTCGAAAAGTCACAACTCGAGTACTACTGTAGCGATTGAAAGAAGTATACTGAGCCCATATTATCAATCAGTATTTTAAGATGAAACGGTGATAAATTCAAGCGATCAATTTCCGAGCGGAATCAACTTTTACAGACTGCTTGAAAAAGCTTAATGTCAAGCTTGATATTTTTTAAAATTCTTTTTTCACATATGTAATCAGGGATAATGTCATTCAGAAGTCAAAACTGAAACAACGAGAGATAAAATGAATTCCTATGTATAAATACCAGGCTTAACTGACGATTCAATTCCAGGAGATTGAAAGAATTTGGAATTTTTCAAGAAAATTTGTACATAATCGACGAGTAAATCTTGGGATAAAATGCTTCGTCTATTCAACTCACATGAAAAACATTAATAAAATTAGCTACGTCTCAAACTGATTACTTCCTGCTATCCACCAGTCACTACGTCTGTAATAACTCAATGATGATTCACATTAGAAACGATGCCTCATTGCGAATATGCAGCTAGAATGAGCTTGTTTACCCAAGGTGTAAAAAATTAGAATTATATTTTTGACTACGTCGAATTGGAGTCTGAAAAACCTATTTCATGAGATCCAGAGTCGTATATAAAAAGCTGCAATGTCCGGATCTGTATCCCGAAAATGGGAACGTCTAGGAAGGTTTGAAGGCTCAGATTCGAACTTTGGCTGCATTAACGAACGAACTTTAGAAAGGCTGTTCCATATATTTAGAGACAACGTGAATAAGTAGAAAAGGATAATCGACATATTCTTGGGCAGCTTGAATATTTATATGGCATATCCTATAACTCATAATATTATGGATTAGAGTGTATTACACACATCCGTATTGAGGAGGGACAAATGAAGGAGTACCAAGGGAAATCATTGTCAAGGATGGATTTCTGTAACAATCTTTTTATATTCAAGAACTGTTTTAGGAGATCGAACACTTTTCAATCTCAATAGAACAATTTTTGTATTAATCAATTGATCTTGTATAGATATCTGCGAATATACTTTAAAACGTTGTCAAGGGTTAAAATTTTGACTGGCTTCCCCGTAACGCTCAATATAGTAGGTAGTTTACCTCCAGAATTCCATGTACAAAACAGATCACCGAACCTTAGGCGTAACCGAAACCATTCTCGAGGTTACCTTTCTAGATATCCTCCGAACGGCTCTATTGGTTAACAGTTTAGAGGTGTGGTTTCACCGGGCCAAGTGGCGGAATCAAGGGACTCTGTGGGTGACTCGCACGGCAAGATTATTCTAAATTAGCAAAAACATACTTGTCTTTCATGGTGAGCCGTCGAACACGCCAGTAAAATACACATTGCGCCAGCCTGAGATGGCTAAAAATAGTAACGCTTTCAGATCGAGGAAAAACGTTATCCGTTTTTGCTTTTACTTTGTGATTATAGAAAAACGATTTAATGTTTGGCGAATCAGGGCCAAACTCGACTAACAAACTTCTTAAAACGTCGACTGGCCTTGAACGTTCGATTACAAAATACGCCTTAAAATAATGAAGCATTAAATTTAGCACGCATAGTGTAATAAAATTATACTTCTTAACAAAATCTCGATTACTGATCCTAAAATTTTCTTGTCATGGTAATTTTACCTGCGGTGTAAGCACAATGAATGATTTCGACGTCTCATTATGTTGCAACGCTACCAAAGGACGTTTCACGGCTGATGATGACGAAAAACGACCGTTACTCAAATAATGACGATTGCATTTAGGAGAAAATTCGTCTAAAACCCATGTACGACCACGAATCGGTAACTGTGCCTAGACAACGTTAAAATTAAATATTCTAGGCCTGCGTATAGAAAACTCGACAATGAATTTATGTATAAGCCGATTGACATATTGACTTAAAAATTGTAATATTAGCCGAATTATTATCAAATCTGGAGGGAGCGGCCTCTTACTTACCTGAGTCTCCATGAATTCATTTTTGAAGGGAAAATGGGCGCCGGAGAAACACCACAACAAATCAGTTTGTTCATCGTAAGTTGACACCATGAAACTCGTTTCTGTGTAAGAGTACAAAAGTGAAATTTTCTTCATTTCGATAACAACTCAAGACACTAACCAGATCGTATGAGGCTTTTATGAACTTTTTCAGGTCTAACGTTAGATGTACTTGGACAAAATCCGGGCGGAAATCGAATATGAACCAATTTCAGTGTTTGTGGTCGCGGACTTGTCGGCGTTTCATCATTGTAGCAAGAAAAGTACAATCTGACACCTATATGAACGTGGCAAAAGACATTATCACTGAATAAAAAAAGGGTGGTACATATACAGCGGGAAACATGGCTTCCTGGGTGGTCAAGTTTATTGATAAATGGTGTCAGAAAACTTGATTTAAGGTATAATGCAGTTTACTTCAAGCAATAGTGAACAGTTTTCATTTTAAAAATTGGGACAAGGACAACAGAACAGAAACATTGCGGAAGCAAAAACATTTGTGTCAGGCTTTGGGCCAGTGAGAGGACGTGCTTAGTAGCTATACAGTGTGCTATGACAAATCAAACCAAAAAAGGTACTACCTGCTAGAACTACAAATTTACCCCGTACAGATTTAGGGACCTGCTTAATACATATGGTACACGCTAGGGACGTTAATGTCATGGTATCCGGCATCGGTTGGTGCAGTTGTTTATAGCTACTAGAATTTTAATGAAACGTGTTTCATGCAACCGCTATAGGCTGTTGATCAAAGCAAATAAAACCAGGGTTTTTTTTTTTGACCGACGAGTCACAAGCCAAGTGGCTTGTTGACCTAAAATTTTACAAGCCATTCCAAATTTTTACAAGCCAATTTTATACGTGAATAAATTCCAATGCTAGGTTATTTTTTAAATAAATGTTTATATTGAGCATCATGGCAATCGATCAAGAAAGAGATGTTATTCAACATTTTTTCAATAACATTTTAGAGCCGTTAATTCATTAAAATTCAGGAAACATTTGAAATTTTTTGAGTTTGATCGATGTCTAATCTAAAGCATTGTCGAAAAAATTTTCCAGCAAACTATCCAAGAACATAATGACTTTGAATTACATGAGAAATCGATGGTTAAGTCCTCTATGATGACTAGTGAGAGCCCAAAAAAGCTATTAATCTTTCCTGCCTAGAATGCCGGAAAAATTTTTTGGGTATTGACATTCTCCGATGCTGGAAAATCAAATTTCCAACCATTTATTTGAAGAATTAGTTTCGAATTTTCTGTTCAAAGGTCGTAATTTCTGGAATTTTATGTTTGAAAAATTTTAAAACCATCAATTTATTCACACGCTCTCATGAACTTGGCCGAAAAGATATGAGTAAGAAGAGTAGAAATTTCCGGAAACTACGTCCATGAAGCTTTTAGATTGATTTTACGTTAAGAAAAGAATAATCGCTTCAAAAAGTTTACAGACTTGACGTATTGATCTTTCTCAAAAAATGTGTCAAGGTAAAAATGTGAATCTTCATTAAATATCAAGATGAGATATTGAAGATTACCAATTAAAACATGAGATAATACGTTTAAGATGATTGAAACTATTAAAGATTAAATGATAAATGAAGGTAGACATGTTAGAAGCAGCGCCTGAGCTAGGAAATAAATAATAATGCTTATTTAAGTTACAACCGGCGCGAAGCGCCGGAAAATTTTGAGATTGTGACCTTCTAAAATGCACCAAAATGCATCTTTTCTGTATCCGATATGATCAAACACATGGCTCAAAAAATTCTGACAAGCCATTTTGGCTTGTTGGACTAAAATTCTACAAGCCATTTTGTCAGACAACAAGCCATGGCTTGTAAAATGCTAAAAAAAACTATGAATAAAACGCACGATTTTTTTCATTATAACTTGTGAACTATGGTCAATATCCCATTTTTACGAAACTAGCTTCTAAGATCATTCGAATTAGGGATATCCTGGTGCCACCTTTTTTGCTGGTGCCAGTGCCAATCATACTTTTTACCTATGTATATTCATAATGAATTTTGTGTCCTTACATATTAGTGTTATCTATTTATAAATGAGTTCTCGGTATGTATAATATTAATTTTTCTGTTTTTTTTTGCAGATTTAATTACATGAATTTTGAAGAATGGCGACTTCTAATCATTCCGCTGTTATATGGAATTTTTTCACAATTTTAACGACTGATGAAAGGAAGGCAATATGTAACTATTGCGCTTAAGAAATTAGCAGTGGTGATCAAGATAAACATGGGTTTGGACACAGCGGCTTAAAGAAGCGCCAGAAAGTGCCTGAATTGCTGCAAGAGAACAATGTCTTTGAAAAAACAAATGATTTTACAAGATAACGGTTCGAATATGGTGACTGGATTTCAAATTTTTGATTTACCTAGCCTACTTTGCTTGGCTCATATAATCCAAAATGATGTTAACAATGACGGTTTGGGCAAATCAGATAGTGTTATCAGTAATTTAATTTATCTCTCATGAATGCATCAAAATTGCTTAGAAATCTGGTGAACGAATATTGTTTGCTTGCAAACCTTGAATATCATTCGCTTGCAAACCTTGTGCGACGATTCTTATGTGCCCCGCCAACAAGCCTATCTAGCGAAAATTTATTCAGCACAAGTGGCATTATTTGTTCAGATGCTAGGACAAAGTTATTGCCTGAAAAATTTGAAATGTTAGTGTCTAAAAATTTGAGGATTATCAAAGTTGATTAAGAATCATGATGGAAATGAATCAATTTCAACACCACTTTGTTGTTTTTGTATCTATGTATGTATTATGCTCATCAACATGTATATAATATTCAAAGTAATTGACGGTGCCAAATCCGGTGGCACCTACCGGTGCCAGATACCATGGCACCTGCGCCGGTGCCAGGGACATCCTTAATTCGAATGCCCTTATTTGTATACATTATGCCATTTTTTGCTAGGCAAAATGTTTCATGTTAGCCAGTAGATGTGTCGCCTGCCAAGTGCTTCTTGTAACTGATGTGCCAAAAACCGTGTTTATCTTGATCACATCGGCTAATGTCTTTAGTGCAATAGTTCCATATTGCCTTAGTTGCATTGATTGCCAAAAAGGTAGAAACGTTCCATATAACAACAGAATTACTATAGCAGTATAGCACATTCAATTTATAATGATAGACGGCAGACGCAGCGAAAACCAAAAATAAATAAAAAAACTTCATGCTTATTTACTGTCGATTTGGACAGAACTATATCGATACCTGAGTTCAACTTGAGACATGTTGACCATTAAATAGATTGCAGCTGATGACAACTTTTTATGATGATAAGAGCAATAAGTTCACTAGTTTTTTTCAGTATTTAACTTACATCCAAGGGATTGCTCCATCGATCATCTCAAAATGAATGTAGTATGGAAGTTATTCTCCAGAATTTATCATTAAACTAAATTAAAGAATGTAATCTGCGAAAAACAAATTAGTAAATGTCGTATACCAAACTCACTACTAGAAAAATGACATTGATGATGAATATACAAGGACACAAAATTTATATGAGGTTAAAAATCATGGTTGGCACCGGCACCTATACTAAAGCATCGGGACCGGCACCGACAAAAAATTTGGCACAGAAACATCCCTAGACAAACCGATTGCAATTTTGCAGTTTGGACAATGTGTTGATGTTAATGGCTGGAATAATGCTGAAATGTATCTGGGAATATCAACTTTTCGCTATTCTTAGAATTGATAATCATCCTTTCAAAAAATACAATTCAAAAATAAAATCATTTCAATAAAGAATGAAATTCTTCCAACGAAAAATTCAGCACTCGAAATTCCCACGAATAAAACTGAATATTACCTGATTGTGTAACGCCTACTAAATTCAAAATTGTTGATTCGCCACTTTCAATCGCATCAATGGAAATGATCTTGCTAAAATGATCTTGGTCAATAGTTCTAAAACAGTAATTTGCGAGTTGAGCTGGTATATTTAAAAAAACAATCTAAAAAATTACTGGACGATACGAGCCGCACAATGCTGTATTTCTTGAGCCGATAATGAACCAATTTTCGAGACTTGGTTATCGACTACGTCGAAGATTTGTAAGGAACCATAATTTGACCGAGTAAAAAGGATATTCCTGGATTCATCGACCACAATTTGTGCTAAGGGTTCTATAAAATTGACAGAAACGTCGCAGAAGACGCATTTACAGTTTTAGAGCTGAACTCCCACCATCTCTCCCGAGTGTAAACGCAACTATTGAAGGAATCAAATAGCTCATAACTCCTTTCGAGTGGTTGATTCTTTTGCACGATCGACCGAACAAGGCGCTTGTCTAGAAAAGGTAAAATTAATGACTATCGGGGAAGAAGAAAAACGAGTAAAAAAGGAAGATTGAGGCAAACAGCAAAAGAGAAAGTAAAGGAAAAATAGAGGCATAACGCGGAAAAATCATTCAACCTTACTTGGTATTTTATCTCGTACAAACACCCGTCTCTTCCAGATAAGAAAAACTGCCCAGCGACAGTTGCGAAAACGTCGCTAATTATGACCCCATCTAACGAGCACTTAAATAATGGTTCGGACAATAAATTCATGTCTCCCGTACGAAAATCCCCTGTCAACTGGCCTGTAAAAATACAAAACGTCCGATTCGCAGAAAAAGGGAATTTCTTTTCGATGATTTTAGGAAAAATTGTACCATTGGCGTTCAAAAAATTGACGCCCAATAAAACGACATCAACACTAGTAACAACGCACAGCAAATAATGGACGTTCGACGGTAAAACCCCGGGTTTCGGCTTAGTCATGGTGATCATTAATATAGTGTTGGAAATTCCGTCGTAAAACGCAAGATCACTACTAAAATGGAAAAACTGAAAAAACATACAAAATCGCATTGATATCAATCACACCGGCTTGATAAGATATATAAATTTCAAAAAATTGAGTTAAAAATCGGAAGAATATCAAAAGTGTCAATTTCTGAAACTTTAACCAGATAATTCATGTTAAATTAGCCGAAATAAATTTTTTATATTAGTTATATACTTCCTGAAATTTGCCGATTCTTCATTCGAATATGGCAGTAGTTAAAAATTTGCGTTGTTTGTATATATGTGTGCAGATTTTTATATAATACTTCAACCAAAACAGCTACCCTTTATATTAGTGATGTGCGTCGGATATGCGGATACCCGGACGGATATTTGGAAAAACGGGTATCCCGATATATCTGGATATTTTCACTGTTCAAAAAGGAAGTAAAGGTTACTGAGAAGTTAGGTGCTACATAATTACACAAAGTTTGAAAAACAACAAAAGGTTCAAATTATATATGTGTCATATATTATTCGGCAGGGTTTTTTTAGCACGAGTCCCATTAGCATGAAAAAAATACTCCGCTAGCACTGTTGACAAATTTTAAATTATTGGTGTCAAACTAATGTGCGAGTTAGTCAATTTTGATAGCATGCTTTTATTTTATTAACTCATGAAATCATGCTTGACATTGGTGAAAGGAATAAGACTCTCATTTGATTCTAATTGAATCAGCCCATTCTTACCATATGAACTTGATTAGTTAACCGAGAAGTAAATATTCAGCATTTGGCAGTAATACTTTTAGGAACCGCTAAATCCGCATTCTGTTTCGATAAACGTTTACATCTTTTCATTGTATCTGGAACTTTACTTCAACTTCAATACTGGTTGTCGATTGATTTTCTCAGAAAACGTACAATTATATTTGCTACTCAACATTACTGATTTACCTAAACTTCAGCATATGTCAAAACATCTGTTTTCAAATTACCCAAGAAGTGTCCAAGAGGTTAGAGCCGAAGCGAAAGCAGATTCGAGCCAAAGTCATTCACTAAGCAAAAGTGACGGCGAGAAGGGCGATTTGACGAAGTTGTTATTTGTGAAAACGGCGATTTTTAATTTTTCATCACAATTTTGTGATATTCTGAATTTTCTTCCGGAACTTTTTCCAAAAATTTCTCCCTTCCAGTCATTAGCACGCGTTCTAGCGTACAAAAATTTTCATTAGCGTGGCTCTGGTTTCATTAGCACCGTGCTAACAAAACCCTGCTATTCAGTTTAGATATGAGTTTAATAATGAAAATTCAATAATCTATCTCAACACTACTTTTCCTACAGTAGTTTCTGAGATATTGCAGTTTAAAAAAGTAACATATAACATATATAGTAGTTGACCCAGTGTATTATTACTTTACGTGACTTCTTTTTACCTCTATGCAAACAACATTAAAATATCCGGATATGGACATTTTGCTGACGCACAAGACTACTTTATATACATACTTGTTCTCGTAATTCCACACAAAAAGATCACTGTCAACTGTCATCCAAGCGCGGCTAATGTCGTTGAAAACGCCCATAGCGAAATTACACTCCATACCTGATGAATATATTATTAATTTATCAAGGCGGCAAGATGAACGTTATTTCCTTTTTTACGCGCAACTTGATCAAGCAACTCCTGCGGGAGTGCTTGCCTTTTAACTGTCGAAAATTCCGCGGTTGGTTCCAAATTGAGAGTTTCGTAGGCAGGATAATCGGCTTCATTCAATCCGCTTACAGTAGGCTGATCTGCAAAAAGAAAAAATTGAATAGAGAATGAAAAATAACCGAAACTATAACTTCATGTCACCTAATTTGAATAGCCTGAGTTTATATTTCAAATCGCTAAAGCTTTGATCGCTTTCGCAGCATGTATTGACCAAATGAGCGGCTTTTTCCATTTGTTGACTGGTGGTAAAATATGTCAAGTCGCCAGACGTACTGGCAACAGTTCCATTTATTCTGGATTGATTAAGAGACATTTAATGACCCACAGTCTTGACCGATGTCTAGAACTAAAGTAAAAACATGAAATCTCATTCGATCACCGATGTTAAAGCTTTTTTCGGGGAACGGCAGATCAGAACAGTATTGCGGGGCTAAGCCCAAAAAAAGTTTCACGTTTTAGACGATTTTCGCTATAAAACAGAGATTTTCGACCAAGAAATTAGTATTCTTTCCCGTTGGTTAGAAGTATAGATACAATGTCAACGGCAGCGCTTGATGAAAATAATGACTAAACTTTTTTTATTATTGAATGATCAATACAGCGAATCCATGAAACGGAAAACTGGCGTAACTTATTACTCTAATAAACGAAGGAAATTTCTCGTCCATAAACGGTAAAAAGAACAGCTTTTTCTCTATAACCTCTTTAAATGGCTCAACTTTTTCGAGTAACACTTGAATGTCCAACACAGTTCTATTCAAATCAAAAGTCGATAAGCAGCATGGTCTTTCTATGATTTTGACATGTTCATTGTGGTAGGAAAATTTAGTATTTTTTACAGATACATATACGGTTTTCCACTCCATGGAAATTGCGTTTCAAATTTCTCTGCGCCTGTCATTTTATTGTAAATAGATACCGGCTACTTTTTCCAACGTTCGTGCGTTTAAGAGGAAAAAACTAAAAAAATTTTGGGGATTCGACATAGAAAACATGCATTTTAGTGACTTTTAAGAAAGTTCAAAAATCATAAGAAACATTCGGGAGTTGACAACTCTTTTTTTGGAGTTATTGCACTTTTTCGATGGCTATGATGTTTTTAGTTGAGTGGGGTGACAAATAGTAGTTGCATATTCCGGAATAAGTATGACGTACGTTACGTACGCATTGTCAGTGAGAATTTATCTTTGCTTACGAATCGACGGAATATGAGATTTTATCTTTTGCAAGCGTTTTTAATAATACAGCCCATAAAAATACTAAATCTTTAACATAATTTTCTTTATATCTGTAACAATAATTTTATCATGAACTCGAAAAAAAGTGAAAAAAGTATATTTTTTGACCTTTTCTGTGAAAATTTTCGGCTTTCTCGACTTCTTCTAGGAACCCCCAAAAATAATTTTAGATAACTGAGTACTCCCAGCATCGTTTTTTTCCTCGAAGATTTTTTCCACATAAGAACCGAAGGCAAAACTTTTTTACTTATTTTCCAAATATTTTCCACAGTTTTAAAAACGTTTATAACGTGACCGGACGCATTTGTCTGCATTTTAGGAGTATATACCCAGACTTGCAAAAATGAGGAATAAATTGAGACAATTCTAGTCAGGTCAGTCAAATTGAGCTCATGAATGATATAATATTGGTGTTCTACAGGAGCTGAAAGCATATTAATGATAGTGTTCTCATGAATCTATCCGCTATCCGAATAGAGTTACAGAATTTTATTCATACCTGTAATTGGGGGTGAGTTGGGGGGACCTCCCCTCAGATTGGTCAAAACTATGCCCAACGCCCCCTCCCAAAATCGGAAAGGTTGGGAAAGAGTACCTTTTTTAAAGAACATTTTCGACTTTTTTTGCGATGTTTTCATTCCCCCTCCCCCCCAAACGGGTCGGACCTCTTACAGGCAGGGTTTTTTCGCACAGGCCAGGTTGCAACGTGCAACTTAGAGGAAAATTTTGGTTGCACAGATAAATTTCTAAAATCAATAAATTAGCTTAATTTTATCAGAAAGAAATCAAAAGCTAATTTTTTTGTCTTTCATTCGATTCGCGTCGGTTTTAGGCTTTTAATATCCAATTTTCTGAGTTTTGGAAAGAAAATGAAAAGGCTGATATGAGTAATTTGTTCGGCACGTAGCGCCGAGAATTCTTCTTGGATTTTGATATTCTATCACTGGAAAATAAATCTTTTCAACTTTTATTTCTTAGGCAGAAGATTTAATTTTTCAGTGAATTCAATAAATTTTCAGTCGGGCAGACTACAATTCAAAAACTAGGAAAGCAACCGAGAATTTTGAATTTTCCACCAGCAAGAATTAGTACCTCAACTTAAAATGTTACAATCACACAAAAATCAAATTTTTGTGGAGATTTTGGGAAAATAATTGAGAAAAATCTTGCTTTTCGTCAAATTCGTCAAAACGCAACAGAAGATTAATTATTCATTTATAATATGTCGATAATTGAGAGCTATAAGCATTAGCTAGAATGACATTTCCTAACCGCGCACTGGAAAAATAATAGACAAGTTATCAATATACACTATTTTTCATTTTATAACGCATAAAAATGCTTCTCCGGACAAGAAACTTTATAAACCTAATCAAAAGGTAGGCTTCAAATTGCACTGTGCAACTTGACCGAAAAAATTTGGTTGCACAGCCCGAAATTTGGTTGCTGTGGGCAAACAAAAAGCAGGTATGATTTTATTTTATCCACTCCTTGGTTTGGATTCTCACTTCCTAAAACGCTGGAAAATGAACCTTCACCAAGTTGAGAAGTAAAGTAAAATCAGACTAATAGAACTCAATTTGTTCATCATCGTGGTGGGAAGTGCCAAAAAATTTTCCGGATTTCACTTTCTAAAAAGATGGAAAATGATTCCCTGCAACAAATATTCCTGACTAGAAACTCTAAAATAGCATTTTAGAATGATGTGTTCACTTTTCATCGTTTATAAGACATAAACACAAAGGTTCATGTTGAAACGTTTGAAAAATTCCAAGCTTCGAGAGAAAAAAATTGAGAGAATTGATGAGAAATCTCAATTTTTAGTGAAATACTGATTCAGTGTTTTTTTTAGCGTCCCTCCCGTTAGCGCTAAAAAATGTTCACGTTCATTTTTCATTATCGCAAAAAATTTTCATTAGCGCCGCGCTAAAAAAAACACTGCTGATAGTTGACGATTACAAAATGATACGAGGTAACTCAATACTTATAAACTGATGAGAGTTAATTAATATGTGGAAGTTATGCTAACGCTCGCACCTGATGGAAAATTATTACTGATAACCAGCGCGAATCGCCGGAAAATTGTGAGATTTTGACCTTCTAAAGTTCGCCAAAATTCATCTTTTCGGTAACCAAACTTTTTTCCACAATGAGAACGGTGCCCAAAATTTTTCCTCATTTCCAAATTTTGTTCTCGAAAGACCCCATTTAATTGGCACAAAAAATATTTGTGCCTATTGGCACAAAGGGCCAAAGAAATTTGTACCAATGGCACAAAAAAATTTTTTCACCCTAAAAACATGCTGAAAGGCTTTAAAAAGTTTTATGCTAAACGTTTGATAAAAACATAACTAAAGATACTTTCATCGCATTAATTTGCATAAAAATCGTGCCAAACCCTATTTCATGCAATTACGTCAGTGAAACTGATCGAGAAAACGGTTTATACGATTCGAAAAGAAATCGAATGCTACGAGAATTCAGATATTTTTATAGAATTTCTCAGGAAGTTTATATTTTACTTTTTCGGCTATACGAATTCCATCCTAAAAACGATTAAAGATTTAATTAAAGATGTCTATAATTGCTTTCTCCTGAAAAAACAGGTCGAAAGTCGGCTGAAAAATTGTGCCAACAATGTCAATTTTTCTGTCGGAATCAAACACCGAGAAGAAAAATTTCGGTTCCCAATATCATTGAATGAACAGATTCAGAGGTCCCCAAGGTCGAAAATTTAGGTAGGGGTAAAATCGTAAATTTTAAGGGTAGTACTTGAAATATGCCGTGACCTTTTTTTTTGCTCCCAACTTTTTGCGAAGGAGGGGGGAGTTGTAGTACTCTAACCACATACAACTTACAAAAATGAATAATGCCCCTACTTTATGCTTTTTACAGTCAACTAACATTTGCTATTTCAGCTCCATTTTCCAGCTCACAATCATGCAACTATAATACAGTAATTATACGTATACAGAATAGTCACACTTTTCACACTGTTGTGCCAACTGATTCGGACACAACATACATTTGGAAACATTGTTTCAACCAGCATCTTCAGCAGTATGGACTTATCCCATCACTGATTACGCTTCGAACAGTGCTTCAAATAAGTGTTGCTGCCGAATGTGGATCCCATTACATTATGAACCACGAGTTTCAACGGACCTCGCATGTCTCAACTCTTAGCAGGAAAGTATGCCACAGCTTGGGTGCAGAAATATAACCATATGCGCACAGAAGACTCAACGCAAAAGTGGGAAAAAGGGAAAAAGGAAAGAGGAGGAAGGATTTTAAGAACATAATGTTTTTCTTCCCAAGGGGCGATTTTTTGATTAATCACATTTACATAAGTCATTATTTCATCTCCCAATTATATTTATAATGATTTCCTACAAGTAGTATATATTAATGTGCTGATATCCTTTCCTAAAAATCGCTATATGGCACAGAAGTTGCATACTTTTCCATTATCATTTGCTCAGTAAATGTGTCAAAAAGAGCAGTGAGTAATTCCTCGGAATCACACATTCTGCAATTTTTCTCGAATTGGTATAACCTACTGGGGAGAAGATGAAGTCTACCAAAATTTTTTGCTAGAGTGAGAATTTTCAAATCTAAGACGGGGGTAATACCCCCCATACCCCCCCCCCCCATGGGGTGCTCTGAACAGATTCTCTCCATTTCTGATAAATTGCTGACTGTCTCAAAAAACAAAAAAACCCAGAAAAACTCAAAAATGCATAAATAAAGCATATGGAGGAATTTAAAGCGAAAAAACGATAATGGCGAAAATGGCGAAAAAAATTTTGATCCCTTTCGCTCAATGGCGAAAGGGTCTCTGCGAAAAAACAGTGATTGATTGATGCTGTAGTTGAAAATGCAACCTGGTTTGAAAATAATTTTTTTCACTTCTTCAGCTTGGTCACATGTCACCTTGTCATCCCCTGTAAGAGCCACTGTTCTATTTCCAAGACAGAAGGTTTAATTTTTCAGGGAATACAATGAATTTTCAGTCGGGAAGACTACAATTCAAAAACTAGAGAAAAGCAAACAACAACTTCGATTCTTCAACCAGCAAGAATTTCAATCTAGACTCAAAATGTTCTAATCACACAAATGTCAAAATGTTTTTAAAAATCGCGAAAAAATTTGGGAAAATAACGGGAAAAAATCTAGCTTTTCGTTCGCCAAAAACAACACAGAATCATACATTTATCATTAATATGTTGATAATTAAAAGCTATAAGCATTAGCTAAAATGACATTCCCGAACCGCGCACTGGAATCACTGTTTTTTTCCACATTCGCACTATAATGTGGAAAAAATTTTTGAGGTCTTTCCACAAATGTGGAAGAAAAATTTGGGGTTTTCATATTGAAAAGATGCATTTTGGTGCATTTTAGGAGGTCCAATCATTTATTACCAAGCTCAGGCGCGGCTTTTAGCATGTCTACCTTCTCTTTACTTTAATTTACTTCTTTACTCTTACCATTTAATCTTTGATAGTTTTCATCATCTTAAACGTATTATTTCATGTTTAATTTGAATCTTATATCTTTATATTTAATGACGATATCCGCATTTTTTCCTTCATAGATTTTTTGAGAAAGATCAACACGTCAACTTTCTCAACTTTTTGAAGCGTTTGTTCCTCTGTTAACGTAAATTGAATTTAAAAGCTTCAAGGATGTATTTTCGGAAGATTTCTACGCTTCTGACTCATAGCTTTTCGGCCAAATTTATGAAAGGTTACGAACGAATAATGGTTTTAAAATTTTTCGAATGATAAATTTCTAGAAATTACGATTTGTGAACACAAAATTTAAATCTAATTTTTGAGATATATGATCAGAATGATTGTCAGAATGCTTTAAAAACCCAAAAACACTTAAATAAAGTGTTTATGAGCATTTTCAAGCAAAAAAACGAGGATTTTGAGACGAAAAAAAGTTTTTCCGCATGTGGAAAAAAAATTTAACCTCTTTCCACATTTGTAGAAAAAAAGTTCGTGGAAAAAAACAGTGACTGGAACAATATAGAAAAGTTATTTAAAAAAAAATTTCACTATTTTCCGTTTTATAACGTAAAAAATGCATCTCCAGACAGGAGACACTGTAACCTAATCATAACGGCCATCAGGCTCCAGCTTGCACTTTGCAACTTGACACAAAAAATTTGGTTGCTGTGTGCAAAAAAAACTCTGCTGGTAGGTTTTTTTTGCACAGGCCAGGTTGCAACGTGCAACTTGGGGAAAAATGTTGGTTGCACAGATAAATTTTTGGTTGCTCACTCTAAACTCAATAAATTTGATGAATTTTATCGGAAATATCATCGCAAACTACTTTCCTTGAATTTCATTCGATGCGCAACGGTTTTTTTAATTTTTTCCCAACTGGGGGGGGTTGGGGGGCAATGATTTTGGGTACTGGGTTGGCCAAGTTGGGGGGGGTTCCCCCCCCAACCCCCCCCCCGCCCCTAAGTACAGGTATGGCCTGAGTTAAGTAATGCATAATAATGATTATTAAAGTTATATAATCGGCGCGAAGCGCCGGAAAATTTTGAGATCATGACCTTCTAAAATGCACCAAAATGCATCTTTTCTGTATCCGATTCCGATCCCCAAAATTTTCTTCCCCAAATGGGGAAAGAGCCCAAAATTTTTTTCCCTTTTCCGAATTTTTTTTCCCGAAAAAGCACGATTTGGGGAAAAAAAAACAGTGCTGATAGCACGCAGAGAGATATCATTGATCACTACAGTGTTACAAGTCGAAAGTTCCTATCAATAGTATATCACTTCAAACTTATTTCTTTATAATAGATACCACCAGTAACATCAGTCACAGCAAAGTCTGTCAAGTCTATTACAGACAGGGGCTCCTGATCGCACGGTGAAACATCAATCAAATGTGTGACATTGTCGTTGACGTTCAGAAAAACAGTCCGAATCGCGAGCAAAAATGTTTGAAATTATTGTTAAGTGTTATCTGTCCGTGTTCCACGGGATAAATGTTGAAAAACACTAAATTATTGTTGTTTGGACCACCGCTCACCATAAATTTAGCGTATTTTCTTGAACAGACGTGGTCTTCGTACAAACTGACCACTCCTAATCCCGAGTCTCGCGGCGAATTTGCACATGTTAAAATGGGCAAAAGCTCCGCTCACACCCAAAAGTTTACGGTGAACGGTGAAAATGCCCAAAAAATTGGCCAAAAATTTTTTTTTCTCACCATTGTTCTCACCGATTTTCGTTTTTTTAAAAAAAAGAAAATTAAAAAATAAAAATAAAGAAATTAAGAAATAAAAAGAAAATAAAAAAGAAGTAAAAAAATTATACAGGAAAAAATTTCGGAAATTTCAAAACTCTTAATACAAGAGGCTTGCTTTCTGAAATTTTTCTAAATAATAAAATTAAACTATTTCACGTTTTTGTAACTTTCTACAAAACCAATATGTCAAATAGGACAGAAACCTCTTGAGGATAAATAACAATCCGTCAACCTTTTTTTCAGAAAACAAGAAGGTGGACATGAAAAAATTTGTTACCACTTGAGAAAAAATCGTCGAACTTGATGCACAACCTTTTTTGAAGATGCATCGCACAAAAATCAAGATGTAAGAGTTTTTCAATGTTCGACTTTTTTTAAGTGCATCGCGGTTTTCTCAATCTTGAAAAAAATCAAGATGGCACGCTGAAAAAAGTCAATATCCCGTCTAATGAAAATTTTGAAAAAAACTTGACAAAAAATCGTTTCTGCGTTGAGTTCTTGAACAGATAGAGAATTACAATAGAGGATGAAAATTCCAAAATATTGATTATTTTATTCGCATGGGTGAAAAACAAGCATTTTTGACGTTTTTCTGAAAATCTCGAAGAGTAAAATTTTTATGAATAACCAACATAACCATTGCCTCAAGCAAAATAACCTCTTCCCATGCAATCCTCTTTAGAAACCAAGGGCGTCCTCCAGCAGCAAGCCCTGACCTCGGACCCCATCAGAGATAGGAGGCGGAGCAGCGTCTTTGATCGGCTGTTTAAGAAAGTTTCGTCATCTGATATGACGCTCACCTTGATTTTTTAAAGGTGGGATCATGATTTTGAAAGAAATGCCATGAACTCGAAAAATTGCGATGCACTTGAAAAGAATGGCGAACATCGAAAAACTCCAGCATTTTGATTATTTTTGCGATGCCTCTTGAAACTTTTGAGATGCATCTTAAAAAAATATTGTGCATCATATTCGAAGGTAACGATTCTTCACGTGGTCTCTTTTTCAAATGGTAATTCTCGTATTCCGTTATTTTTTTAATGTAAAATTTTATTGAATGTATTAACGACAATGTGGTTTTTTCATAAAACAGACTGAGAAGGCAATTGTACTTGCTCATAGTCTTACATTACGCAGTTTACACGTTAAATTTGTTAGCATACTCAGGTTAATTTACAATTCTTCGAGTAAAAAATTCTTCCGTGAAAGCATTGTATAAAAGATGTTGACAACCGCGATAATTTTTGTACTTTTTTTTTATTCACTAGAAGATTTACAAAAATTTACAAAAAAGATTGCCAGATTTGAACTATTCAAAAATTTCAATAATTGACTTGCATGTAATCGATTTTATTGCTGTCTGTTTTTTATAAGACGAATGCTTATATGCGGTGAACTAAGAATCTTCTACATGAACTTTTTACTGAAAATTTTTTACTCAAAAAATTACTGAGTGTTCAGCTGAGTTTTGTCGCAAATTTTTAGTTCCATACGATTGACGGCTCGGTATAAACCGCTCAATATAAAACAGTATTTGCTTGCCAGATTCATTATTTGGAAGCATTTTAACAAAAGCATATGTTGAAAGTCGGATTTCCCACTCGAAATATCGGCAGGTTCGTACTTCTCATCAGTACTTATAGCAGTTTTTGGGTTATACACCCTGAGAACCTACAGTAAGACGCAAGTTCCTAACTTATTTCCCAGCGCTGCGTTTCTTTTCCTTGGTTTATATCGACTTTCGTCGATTTTGTTATGTTAGATTACTTTCCGGTTTGTTCGGAAACAAAAGGATCATTTTAGGTAACATTTTTCATGGGAATCCGCAGATATAGCATTCTAATCTAATGGTGCGTTTTTTATTTTTGTGACATGACCTTCTGGCATTGTTTTTTCCCGCCGACCTTTTGTCCCATTGGGGAAACGACGACTGGTCAATATTTTTTCCTCATTTTCCCTAAGTCATTTTTTTCCTTTAGAAAAAGCTCTTAGATGCTTCATTTAGGCGTTTTTGAGCTTTTTCAAGCATTCTAATATTATTAGTGCCGTTTATTAATTAAAATTTATGAAACAATAAAACTTCGAGCACACCTGTAAGCAGACCTACTTTGCACAGGATAGGTCAGGTTGCCCCATAACTGCAATTGGGCGGGGGTTGGGGGGGTGGACCCCCCTCAACTTGCCCAACCATATACCCAACCCCCCCAGTTTGGAAAAAATTAAAAAAATTTGCAAAAAAGTGTATATGTTTTTTGGCCTTTTTTTGGGAAAATTTTCGACTTTTTTCGACCCCCTCCCCCCAAATTTCGGATTTACCCCCCCCCCCCCAACTGGTCAGAGCTCTTACACGTATGGGTTGCCCAAACCTGTACTTCGGGAGGGGACGCCCCACCCCAACTTGGTCAACCATATACCCAACCCCCCTCCCAGTTTGGAAAAATTGGCAAAAAAGTGTATGTTTTTGGCCTTTTTTAGGAAAAATTTCGACTTTTTTCGACCACCCCCTCCCAACTGGTCGGATCTCTTCTTGCAGATATGAGGTTGCCATGTGCAACTTGGGGCGAAAATTTGGTTGTACAGGAAAATTTTTGGTTGCTTACTGCTTACTTTTACATTGACAAATTCCTATGATTTCATCCGGGAAACGATGAGAATCTTATTTTTTTATTGCGTTCAATTCGGGAGAGGTTGCGGGGAGGGGATCCCCAACTGGTCGGACCTCTTACAGGTACGTCTAGAAACTGAATTTCCTGAGTTTTAGAGAAAAAATGATAGGGCTGGCGATAGAAACTTGTCCGGTGTGCAGCGCCCAAAGATTATAATGAATCTAGAGCGTCCGAAGATTCATTTTTTTACCTCATTAATCCACAACTATCCAATATCGATCGTGATCTTTTCACCATTATGCAAGGATGTGAAACAATTGTCCACCATTTTACCAATCATGATTATAAATTAAAACAATTGTTGTTAAATGATACAAAGCGTGAAAAAGCGCGAACATTTTGTCGCAGATCCTAATATTCCGGCGCTCAGGGCCCAGGGAAAAATTAGTAATTTTTGATATTCTCCAACGCTAGGGAATGAATCTTCTCAATGTTCATTTTCTAATGAAATGGAAGATGAATTTTTCCGTGAATTCACTGAGTTTTCAGTCGGGCGACAACCTGAAAATTAGACAAGCAACCAAGAATTGTTTATTCTTCATTCCCTAACCAGCCTGAGCTGCAATCAATCTCCTCTGCTGAGCTGATGATGTTCTAATCATTTTCCAAATGAAAAAATCCCTTGTTTTCGTAAGTCAAACTTATTAAGGTCCGCAATAAGATATTGTGAAAATATGTAATCGAAAAACGTCTAGATTTTTTTGTTAAGTCTAGTGCGGATTTTTTCGGGGTTCAGCGGATAATTTTTGGAGTTTTACGTACGGAACAGAAACTTTTTTGATTTATTTAATGGTAGTGCGGAAATTTGGATTAATTCGAATTTTGTTGAAAATTATAGCGATCTTGATTAAAATTATACCCGATTAGGGGAATGCTGTTTGTACATTTCGTACATGTAATGCGTTCCAATGTGTAGTCATGGTATAACGTTCGAATATACTGACATCTCGATTTTCGGTAAAAATAAATGAAAAAGCACCAAAATGGCCGTAATTGATTTGACTTTTCTCACATTTGTGAAAAATTGAATGAAAAATTTTTTCAACAGTTAGGAAAAAATGCAATCGAATGCGGAATTCCGTGCATTACAAAATGTATGGTTTTGTTCCTAAGTATTGATAATGAATCTTATCTCAACTGACAAAATATTGAACGTCGTTCGACCTTCATTGTCTCGCTGTCCTGTTTCCCAATTTATTGGCTGCCGAGTGCTTAATGTTGTAGGTTTCTCAGCAGTGTTTTTTTTGTGCCAGCCAGAAAATAGTTTTTGGCACAAAAAATTTTGAGCGGTTGTGCCTATTGGTACTAATTTTGACCGGTCAGAAACTCAATTTTTTGATTTTTAGGCTATGCAGGTACTGAAAACGCAAAAAAATTGCGGCGCTTCGCGCCCACTCAATGTTGGTGTTGAATTCGAATAGAAAAATTGACATCGTTGGCACAATTTCTCGACTAACAGAGATATTTAGAGATATTTAAATTCACGCAGCATTTTATTTCACTTTATCGTAAACCGTTTTCTCATCATTTTTCTTATCTCGCTGTCGTGATTATAGCTGAAATATAATAGTAGACACGGTTTTTACGTACATTAGTGCGGTAAATGTAGCTTTCTTATTCTTATCAAACTTTTGGCCTAATCTTTTCGTAGTTTTCAGTGTGTTTCTAGTGGGAAAAACTTATTAATGCCATTGGCACAAATTTTCTCGATCTCTTGTGCCACTGTTATCCACATTGCGGGCTTTTCATGCTTTCCCTATAACTTTGCACTTGACATCATAGATGGACGATCATGATTATAAGGGAACAAATTTTTTGATCCTATAGTAAAGTGCACTGTACCAAAGTTCAGGGCCTTAAAATCAACAGGGTTTCTTTAACTTTGGAATAACATGTAAAATTAGTCAAAAACACTTACCTGTAATCTCAGAAACTGTCGGACCTAGAACCTAAATATTTTGTAGGTGTGCATGGGGCCGAGTTTCTTCGTTAAATTTATTAGAAAATTTAAATCAGGTCACTTTGCATGAGGCGCATTGTTTGGAAGAAGATGTACGAAAAAGATACTCAGAAAATACTAAACAAGATGGTGCAGAATCCACGAACCTGAAGTACAGGACCCTCAAACAGTCAAAATTTCCTCCATCCACCACTTGACTTCTGTCACTCAGCTAGTCCGAACCATGTGTCATGCGAGCAATAACTTGACGTTTTCAAATTTTTGACAGTAACATCCGCTATATTATTAAAATAACGTATATTCTCATTTTGATACCGAGTTGCAACAGCATGGTTTGCACAATCCTAAGACAAAGGTTTGACCCATTGTCCTCCAGAATGCATTGAGTAGTACCCCCATATCACACAAGAAAAAATCGGTCCCATACACACCTAACGAAATGTCTCGATTTTGGACCTCGCGGCTTTTGAGATTCCAAAGGGGTGTCGTTGCCTATTTTTACACGTTTTTTCAAATTCGGTGAAACACTCTTCATTGTAAGGCCTGGATTTGTATACTTTTATTGCTCGTTTCTGGGTTACCCTACATATATTTGGCATACCTGTAAGAGGTCCGACCAGTTGGGGGGAGGGTAAACCCAAAATTTTCCCAAAAAGCCACTTTTTTCAATTTTTCCGAGTTTGGGGGGTTGGGTATAGGGTTGACCAAGTTGTGGGTGGGGGTCCCAACATTGGGGTATAGGGTTCGACCAAGTTGGGGGTGAAGTGCACTTTGGTGTATGATCATAATTAATTTTTCTTAAATGATGGCAACCCCTACGTGCTTGTATGCTTTACATGTCTTTTGTTCGTTTAGTTTTTACTTGATTCTTTGTGGCGTAAATCATGTTCGCTTTATCCTTTTATTTTGTGTATCTAAGTCTGAAATTTTACACTTCAGGTTATATCAATAAATAGCGAGCCATGTCTGCGGAAGAGCATCATGAAGAAACTTTCGAATCCGTTGACGCCGGTGCTTCCAAGACTTTCCCCAAACAATGTTCGGCTCTGCGTAAAGGCGAAGCCGTTGTGATCAAAGGTCGTCCATGCAAAATTGTTGAAATGTCCACGTCAAAGACCGGCAAGCATGGTCACGCTAAAGTAAACCTCATATTATTTAATTTCCGATTTTCTACTTTGAAGTTTGAAATCCTAAAATGTACAATTGATTCGAAAATTAATTTGTCGTTGTCAAATTTTCTATTTCTAAAGCTAACGTCATTTCCAGGTCCATCTGGTCGCTATCGACATTTTTACTGGCAAAAAATACGAAGACATTTGCCCTTCCACTCATAACATGGATGTACCTTTCGTTAAACGCAAAGATTATCAAGTAATCTTCAATGTAGACTTACTCTGGTTTGATTAGAGACAAGCTAATGTTTTTTTCTGTCCAATCAGAAGTTTATTTTAGTTGACAAATAATCAAAATTTCATTTTTTCATAAGTTCTCACGTCAGACGGCGTGTTCAGTTTTGATTATTCGTATTCAATTGACTGTAAATTAGTTGCATGATCAAATCAGTTCGCTTTTTTTGATAAAGTTCAGACTTTTCGCTTCAAGAAACAAAATGTGTGACGAAAATATAAAGAATAATTGTAAAATATTGCAGCGAAAATTTAGTATTTTCGCTACATTTTGTTGTTTCAGAGTACATTAGTTGCTCGTTATTTTTTCCAAGTTTTTTAACCTCGCTCTGTTTTTTTTAAATAGTTGATGGCTATCAATGACGACGGTTACGTTTCTCTGTTGGATATGGAAACTTGCGATGAAAAGAACGACTTGAAATTGCCTGAAGGAGAAATGGGTGCCCAAATTCGCGACGCCTTCGAAAAAGATGAATCGGGAATTTTAGTAAGTTTTTGTTCGCGATTTCAACTAATGTCTATCGATAATGTTTCTGTCTGCAACATGATGAATTATAAAATGAATTCTTGAACATGAGAAGTGAGAAAAAGTAGTGGAGGCTTCAATAGCGCGAGTCTAATTTTCAGTTATGAGTTGGGCTATATCAAAATTTATTGTGCGTATTGAAAACTCAAAATGTACACACACAGCGCCGTGCGCAGGATTTTTCCTTTCCTGCGGACAAAATTTTTTTTACTGAATACCCCAGAAAATGTTGATTTTACGCGATACACTGTTTGCATGCCGCCTCAATGGGAGGGGGTCGAAAAAATTACGAAAATTTTCCCCAAAAAGCTACTTTTTTCCTTATTTTTCCGAGTTGGGGGGTTTCGACATTAGAGCATAGGGTTCGACAAGTTGGATAGTTCGACGGTCGGACCTAGTTGGGAGGTCCCCTCCAACCCCCTCCAATTACAGGTATGTTCCAGCTCCGTCTTTTGCAATATTTACCTATAGTGAATAACTACACTTTTTCAGATCAGCGCTACAACAGCCATGGGTGAAGAAGCCATTCTAGGATTTAAAAATATGCCGAAAGATTAGATCAAATCGCAACACGTTTCTTCTTTTTCAGTTTTCCTTTTTCGTTTTATTTTGCGTTTTTCCAAGAAAAAATCGTCTACTACATACGATATACGGCTTATTTTTTTCCATTATAAGTTTTCCGGCTTTGATTTCAGAAAAAGTGATGTATAGCTGCGCTGCGTATCCAAAATACTTTTCGCGTTCGCTCATCGTTATATTCTTATTTTAAGGAGAAAAATTGAGCGCTGTAGGGGTTATATTATTTGTTGTTATACAAACATTGTTGATGAAAGAAGTTGCAAATCTAAAATAAAGTGTTAATGGCTCAAAGACTTTTTTATCAGGTGACCGGAGAATAGCCCAACTTGTACATTTTGCCGTGACTGCGTTTCCTCGCACGGGGTAATCCCGTAGCAGTCAACGATGTCATGAATTTAGTACATCTCGAAAATGAAAAATGTTATGTATTGATGTTACTTTTGGAATATTTTCGCCGTTTCAGTATTTGTCAATTGTATATCCAAAAACACCTACGTGCATGCACTTGAAGAAAATTCTCTGCTATTTTGCGGTGCTGCTATGGTGTTTTGTTTTTCACGAGGGAAAAATTTCTACACTCCTAGAAAAAATATTTTATCATTTTTCAAGTCTGGAGTATTTCGCACTATTAGAGATTTTGATACCTAATTAAATAATTTTCTATGTATTTCAACGGACAGTTGATACAAGTAATGAGTCTGCAGATATTGTTTATTTCACAATAAAATCGGTATTAGTTGCCGATTACACTTCTGAATAAGGCGTGTCCCCAATACAGCGAAACTAAAAATAGCGACATCGAAATCTCAAAACAGTAATTCTCATTACAGTGAAGTTTGAAAAGAGCGAACAGTAAAAAATTTTACGCGTTAGAGTAAATGCACACATCATTGATAAATATGCAAATTAGGTACATTAAAACCGTTTTTGCTGATTGAGAGTCTATTTTTAGTTGCATTTGGTCATCTAAGTTTTACATGCTTTTGTGCTGCGTTTGCGGTAGGTATACACGAACAGATCATTCCAAAATCACCAAAAAATATCTATCAGAAAAACGTTTTTGCCAAAGGTTTGAAAAAAACAAAAACCAAGAATTTTCATAAGGATTCCCGATTAAAATGGTTTTGTATGGAGCTTAACTGCAAAAAAATTAAATTAATGAAATAAATAAAATGAAATGAATAAAATAATTAAGCAGTAAAGGCAGAACAAAGAAGAAATAATAAAGATACGAAAAGTAAAATAATGTAATAAAAAGTACGTAAGAAATAAAACAAAAGTACACGACCTGAAAATATTAAACAAAAATTGGCTCAAAATAAGAAGAATATAAAAGGGAATAAGGGAAAAAGAAACAAAAAACATGCATGTAGATATGTTAATAATAAACTAACCAGAATAAAAAACTAATGTGAAAATACATGCCATAGAGCTACAATATCAGTAATCTGGTGATTCGCGCCAAAATGTGTGACAACCAGCATCCACCAGATCGAAATGAATCTCCATTTTCCCATTCTAAAGATAACTTTTCTGAAAATTCGCCATTTTATCTGTTCTGAGACATCGCTGTTTTAAGAATCGCTGTATTAAGTCGCAATTTTGAGTTTCGTTGTTGTGTGTTTCGTTGAATAGGGGTGAAACCTTGAATAAGACTTTACGTGGGATAGGTTCAGCAATAATTGAGTAAGCGTGAAATAGTACTCGCCTTCCAGGCATAATATCTACAAGCAGTGTTTTTTTTTGTGCATGACCCATTTGCACATGTACAAACGAGTAGGCAATTTTCATTTGTACATATTTGTACAATGAAAATATTAGTTTTTTAAGCGATTTTGTTTGGGTACTTATTGGTACAGATATCGAATCAAATATATTATGATTTTAGAAGAAGTGAGACCGCTCTAAATAAAATCAAAAAAATACTCAACAACAACAAAATTTATTCAACACCGGGCAGGGCCGCACGTCGAAAAATCATTCAAGTAGAGGAAGATCTTTCTCAAACAATTTTATTGCATCTTCTTCTTCATCACTTTCAGCAGTTTCCGCCACCGCCTCAATTTCCAATACTTCGGCCACTGCCGGACACTTCTTTTTGGATTGCGGTTCGCAGATTTGGCCAGTATTGTATCGGCCTCGTTCGGTCGAAGTGGCACAGTTCCGCACAACATGCTGCACAGTTCCGCTGAGACAAGCGGAAATCTCAATTTTTGTTACAAATTTCGGCAAAATTTTGGATTCTTCTCGTTTGTACATGTACAAATGACGACTCAAAGTTCATTTGCCGCTAGACATTTTCATTTGCCGACGGCAAAAAAAAACACTGTCTACAAGCATCCAGAGAAAACAAAATAAATGCACCTCTGTCTATTACTGTATTTTCCCTGCCTTCTTTCCACATTTGTGGAAAGACCTTAAAGAAATTTTCCACTCGTAAAGTGGAAATTTTTTTGCATTCTGTACAAAAAATTTTCTACATTTTGTGTTATTTCAGCACTCCGAAGCACTTAACCAACATGGTGGAGATAATGAGAATGATAATTCCAAATAGCCATTAATTTGGCAAATGAATGTTGTGATGAACCTTTACTTTTTCTCTAATCCATAAATCCAAATTATTGATCAAAAAGACTTCGCCAGAAGTAACAAAAATTTGTTCCACATTAGTATAAAAACCCTAAATTTGTTTTCCTCATTCTGACAAAATTTTCCACGAATAAGGTCATTTGGGTAAAAACAGTGGTGTCTACTGTTGACAAAGTTTTCAGCATGAATCATTATGCCGATCAAATTTCTGTCCATTTTTGAATCCCTTTTAGATAGATTTTTGAATATGGCGTCGACGTCGACAGCGCCCATAAAAGTCGTTGAAAAATTGTCCTTCAAAAATATGCACGTCAACGAGTGGTTAATCAAGCAATGTGAATCTATGGGCATCAAAGAACCAACCGACGTCCAATACAATTGCGTACCGAAAATCTTGGAAGGTAATTAACTAAACAATTTATACTACTTTAGAATTGTAATTACAGGTTTCAAAAAACTGAGTTTTTCGACAGAAAAAATAATCCGGTTTTTGAGCGCTTAGGTATTGATGAAAGCAGGGTTTTTTTGCACTGTGCAAAACTTTTTCCGTTCGTGCAAAACTTTTTTTTTCATGTTTTTTTGCCCTGTGCAAAAAAATGAAAAAATTTGGTGTTTTCATATAGAAAAGTTGGTGCATTTTAGTAGGTCCAAATTTCAAAATTTCAAAAGTCCAAATTTCAAAAAAAAGTCATTTAATGTATACTAGTTTTCATCATCCCAAACGTATTATTTCATGTTTTAAATCGTAATCTTCAATATTATCTTGATATTTCATGAAGATTCACAGTTTTTCCTTGAAACTTTTTTTGAGAAAGATCAATACGTGAAGTCTCTAAACTTTTTGAAGCGATTATTCCTTTCTTAACATAAAATCAATTCAGATGCTTCATGGAAGTAGTTTTCGGAAATTTCTACTCTTCCACTCATATCTTTTCGGCCAAGTTCATGAGGGTCAACAAATAAATTACTGGTTTTAAAATTTTTCAAATAATAAAATTCTAAAAATTAAGACTTTTGAACACAAAATTTGAATCTAATTCTTGAAATAAATGTTTGGAAAATTGATTTTGCTGCGTCGCCGAATATCAATAGACAAAAAATTTCTGCGGCGCTACGCGTCGGAAAGATTAACATCTTTTTTGGGCTTTCGCTTGTCATCATAGAGGACTTAACCATCGATTTACCATCTAATGCAAATTCGTTATGCTATTGAACAGTTTTCTAGAAAATTTGTTGCAAAATGCTTGTAAATTAGACTTGAAACTCGAAAATTTCAGTTTTTTGCTCAATTTTAATGTTTGTAGTCACAAATAAAATTTGAAAATTACACTGATTTGGTTATTAGTCTTTGGCAATGATGTAGAAAAACACAGGGTACTTATTTATACCTATTTTCGCTATGTACAAATTGTAGGAATGAAATATTGGCTGCTGTTTGTACATGTGCAAATGGGTCATGTACAAAAAAACCCTATTTATAGTACAAAAAATTTTTTGGCATGCGAAACTTTTTTGGTGAGTTTTTTGCACCGTGCAAAAGAGCTCGTGCAAAAAAACACTGGATGAAAGCACGTATGTTTAAGATATAGTTCATTCCTTTCCGTCGGAATTAAATCATGTCTTCTTACCGTCAACCGCAAATTTTCAAGCACCTATTCTTTATGCAGGCAAAGATGTTATCGGATGCGCGAAAACCGGCACTGGTAAAACGTTGGCTTTCGCTCTACCAATTTTACAACTTCTGGCCCAAGATCCGCATGGAATATTTTCCTTGATTTTAACTCCTACCCGTGAATTGGCTTTTCAAATCGCCGATCAATTCAAAGTTTTAGGAAAACCTATCAACTTGAAAGTTGGCATCATAGTTGGAGGTAATAAATAACATCTGTGCCATTTTTCCGGCTTCCGTTGCCTTTTTTATATATTTTTCAATCTAAATGTCTGCGAATTGAAATTTTTCGAAATATCTATTCATTGAAGCATATCCAGAAAAACGTTAATTTAACCAAGTTGAACACGAAAGAAATTCGAACGTGTAAATAAATGATTTTTTTCTAATGTCGGCTTAATTTTTGTTTATCAGGTCGTGATATGGTTCAGCAAGCTCTAGACATGTCCCATCGACCGCATATTCTTATAGCCACGCCAGGTCGCTTGTCCGATCACATTAAAAGCGGACAGGAGGTTCCTCTAGAAAAATTGAAATGTTTAGTTCTCGACGAAGCCGATCGTTTATTAGACGGTCAATACGCCGATCAGTTAAAAATTATTTTAGGACATTTACCTGCAAAAAGGCAAACATTGCTTTTTAGGTGAGTCAATTTTCAAATAGTTCGCGAATCTCTAAGATTTGCAAAACTTGAATGAAAAATTATCGCAAAAAAGAATTTTCTTCTATGAAACTTTGATAATGTTATCCCTCTTCGAAAGTCGAGATGAATTTTTCATTTCCGGTATCCAGTCAGTGTAAATTGGTTAAACCAACAAGTCGAATTTTTCCTTGAAAATAATGATTAACGCATTTTTCGACATAAATCATTCTTCAATTTTATGTTTCGCTGGTTGATCTATATTTCTGGGTTTGAATTCGTTATATTTCATTTTTAATGCTCAAAAATGAATAGAACGTTGTGCTATTTAACTATAGGACTGTACTATGTTTTCAGTTTATCAGGAAAAAATTTAATTTTTGAAGTCATAATTCTTGATCAGAAATTTCACATTATTGTAGCAAAATTAGATGAACGAGTTTTTTGCCTTAAGCTCATAAATAATTGTCATTTTCAGTACAAAATGACATTTTTCACCGAAAAATTTTGAAATTTCCCATTTTTATCTGATATCAGATATTATATTCTAATTGATTGTCCTAAAAAATTCAGCGCTACTATAACCGATGCCTTGAACCATTTACGCGAAGTAGCCATGCACGAACCTTACTTCTACGAAGACGATCTAGAAACTTTGACCGTCGATAACTTAGATCAACGTTACGTACTTTGCCCGGTGGACGTCAAAGACGCCTATTTGGTCTACGTCGTTAAACAATGGCACGAAAAACACGAAAGTGGTTCGGTCTTAATTTTTACGCAAACTTGTCGCGAATGTCAAGCGTTGTCGATGATGTTCAGTGATTTGAAAATGTTCAAAGTGGCCGCTTTACATTCGATGATCAGCCAAAGGGAACGCTTGGACGCTTTACAAAAATTTCGGTCGGACAGGATTAAAATTTTGTTATGTACGGACGTTGCGTCTAGAGGATTAGATATTCCACAAGTAAGAAAAAAATTAATGTTTCCACAGTGTTTCATCTAATGTATGAATTATTTGGAATTTCAAATATTTCTGAACATTTTATTTTTTGCCATAATTAGGGTTTTTTATATAAAATATTTTTTCTCCCTCACTCCCAAACTGTTGCAGTTGTTCAACCCAATCTTAATTTAGATTTCACGTAATATTTTGCGAATTTTTTATTTAAAAAAAACAGAAAATAATTTTCCAGAAGTAGCAAAACGTTTGGAAAACCTTCATTTTACGGTTATTATGTACGGGTAGTCTCGTTTTCTGCCGTCTAATCCTCAACTCATTTTATTGCTTTCTAGTTTACCTTTTCTAATGCTGAAACAAATAACTGTAAATTTTGTTTAGGTTATCTATTCGTTTATATCACTTTTTTGACTATTGACCAAAATTTTAAGATTTTTGCGAAAACTGTGATTATTTGTAAAATTCATTCTCACTTGATGGGAAACAATTTATTAATATATTTTCAGCATCTTTTGGACTAGAACTTAATTCAGCTTTTGTAGACTCGAGAATTAGCATTTTGTGTCGTTTTGACTCAGGAATATTGTGCAAATTATTTTTGAAGATATCAAATTTTACAGCTTTAATCACTTTTTTAAGATGGATTTCGTTATGAAGAACAGATTTTTTATATATGCATAGCGATTTGATATGCAAATCTAAAACGTCTCATTTTTACTTATGTTTCTTAATCTGGAATTTCGCTATGCAAAAAGAATTGTAAATTGTTATGTTAAGACATTTTGCAAGAGTCTGAATTTTCGGGTGACAAAAAATATTTAACGAAATTGCAATAATAAAAATTGCTTTTAAAACGATGTCTATTATATAGTATATATGTTTTTTTAAATGCTTATCGACTGGAAAATTAGAAATGTCATCAAAATCGTTCATACAAAGTTATCATTGCCAAAAATTTCGCTCAAAAGATTGTTAAAGATTAGTTCAGTAGACTCAAAATATTCCAGCCTGCAAAAAAATCGTACCAATCTGAAATAGTGTAAGAAAAACTGATTGTTCGTACATTAAGTTATTGTTTACATCTATGATTCGTGAGATATTGCGCTTGTTTTCTTCTCAGAATGCAATTAATTTTGCTCTATAGTCTTCAAAACTAAAAAGAATCCAAACAACGTAAACATTTATTCTAAGGTCGATCTCGTGGTCAACCATAACGTCCCCCAATGCCCCAAATCGTACGTCCACCGGGTCGGTCGGGCTGCCCGCGCCGGCCGTTCCGGTTCGGCCATCACTTTCGTCACCCAATACGACGTTGGACTTTTGAAAAGTGTCGAATCGTTGATCAAATGCCAATTGAAAGAGTTGAAAGTCGGTCATAAAAAAGTTTGTCAAAACGTAGCCGAAGTTCTAGTCGCCAAACGAGAAGCCGAAATCAAGTTGGACGAACAGAATTTCGGCGAACGGCGAGAAATTAATAAACGAAAACAAATGATTTTGGAAGGTTTAGACCCGGATGAAGTGCAAAAAACTATCGAAAGGCAGAAGAAACGGCGAAAAGAACAGAGTAAAGCTAGAGTAAAGAAATTAAAAAACATTACCTCGTAATTTTTGTGTACATTGAAATCATCTATTTTTTGTATAATTGATTTTAATAATAATTATAAAATCAGTTGTTTTTGTTTAGTCTCAACGATTATTCTACAGAAAACTGGGTCCGTGATGTTTGTCTCTGAATGTTTGTAAATATAATGAGGCAAATATCTCGTATTTTTCATGTTTTCTGCTGATGGAAGATTGTATCCTGCATGCCACCTCGACTAATATAAATAAGAAATAAATCCCGTTACCTTGACCATACATGCACAACGGGGTCTGGACCTTCAACAGATTCTTGCTAACCCCCAGCATTGATTAGAAAGATGGTGAAAGAAATAAGAGAAAGAGAAAAAACGTTATGAAAATGAAAATTATGCTCTAGTTTAACGGATTTTCCAAACAAGCATACTTGATTCCACGGAATTGAAACTAAAAAGTGCTGATCAATTGAATAGTTTCTCATATTTGAGTGGAAGAATAGGCTGCTTGGATGTTAGAATACCTTTAATTAGAAAAAAATTTTCTATCCCACTCGCCGTCAAGGCTGACCCCCAGCAGAATTCTTATGCTGTGCATGTATGACCTCGATTAATGTACAACATTAAACACAATTACTGCGATTGTTCACCTCTATTCAGCGAGACTCAAAACAGTGTTTCTCAATACAGCGAAGTCTCAAAACAGCGATTCTCAACCGACCCCATTTCGATCTGGCGGATGCTGCTTGTCACATATTTTAGCATCAATCACCAGATTTCTGACATTATGGCTTCATGGCATGTGATTTCACGACATCACAGCTTTTCATTCTGGTTTGTTTATTCTTAACATATCTACATGCATGTTTTTTATTTCTTTTTCCTTTATTGACTTATTTCTTTTTATATTGTTCTTATTTTAAGCCACTTTTTGTTTTTTTTGTTTAATTTTTTCAGGTTGTGCACTTTTGATCTATTTTTACCTACTTTTTAGTACATTATTTTATTTTTCGTTTCTTTATTGTTTTGTTTTTTGTTCTGCCTTTACTGCATAATTATTTTATTCATTTCATCTTATTTGTTTATTTCATTTTGTTTTATTTATATTATTAGTTTAATTTTTTGCAATTAAGCTCCGTTCAAAACAACCTTAATCGGAAATTTTTATAACTTCTTGTTTTCGTTTTTTCAAACGTTTCGCAAAATTGTTTCTCTGCCAGATATTTTTTCGCGATTTTCAAATGGTCCGTCCGTGCATATCTACCGCATATCTCAACTAGCAAAAATAATGTCAATATGCCTAATTTGCATATTTATTATAAAAATGATGTGTGTTTACTCTAATGCATAGAACTTTTTACAATTCGCTCTTTTGAGAATCACTGTTTTGAGACCTCGCTGTTTTGAGAATCGTAGTATTGAGATTTCACTGTATAGAGAATCGCGTTTAGAGACTTCGCTGTAATGAGAATCGCTGTATTGAGATTTCGCTGTAATGAGAATCACTGTTTTGAGAAACAATGTTCCGAGTCTCGCTATTATGTGTTTCGCTGTTGTGGGTTTCCTTGTTTTAGGGACACGTCGTTACTGGGCCTATGTTATGACGTCATAAAAATTCAGAGAGTGAAATTTACAAATATGGTTTCACCCGTATTCAGCAAAACTCAAAATAGCGAGACTCAATACAGCGAAGTCTCAATCATCGATTCTCAAAACAGCAAAGTCTCAAAACAGCGATCCTCAAAACAGCGAAGTCTCAGAACAGATTCTCAAAATAGCGAATTTTCAAAAAAGTTATCTTTAAGATGGGAAATGGAGATTGTAGGGGGGTAGACACATTTCGATCTGGTGGATGCTGGTTGTCACACATTTTGGCACGAATCACCAGATTTCTGACATTATGGCCCTGTAGGATGTGTTTTCACGACATTACAGCTTTTTATTTTGTTTTGTTTATTATTAACATATCTGCATGCATGTTTTTCGTTTCTTTTTTCCCTTTTTTTATTTCCCTTATTCCCTTTTATATTCTTCTTATTTTGAGCCGCTTTTTGCTTAATTTTTTCAGGTCGTGTTTGGTTCTATTTTTTAAGTTTATCTACTTTTTATTACATTATTTTACCTTTAATTTCTTTATTATTTGTTTTTTGTTTCTTTACTGCTTAATTGTTTTATTTATTTCATTTTATTTTCTTATTTCATTTCATTTTGTTATTTTATTAATTTAATTTTTTTGCAAGTAAGCTCCACACAAAACAATTCTAATCGGGAATCCACATGATGATTTTTCTATTTTTGTTTTCTTTCAAACGTTTTACAAAAATATTTTTCTGACAGATATTTTCTGTGATTTAGGAATGGTACGTTTGTGCATGCCTAGCGCAACTGCAGCACAAAAGAATATAAAACTTAGGTGGCCAAATGCAACTAAAAATAGACTTCGAACTACACTACCAGGCGAAACTACCGTCACTATACCGACAATAAAATTGACAGGCCATGTGCTTGTGTCACACAAAGCCAAAGAATTTTGCTGATGCTTCCTTCTTACCTCTCTATAGAAAGCACACATTATTTACCAGATATAAACGAAAGGTCAACTGTTGTTATACTGTAGGTCAAAACAAAGTGCATATCCACTTTACATTATGAAAAAAATATGATTGACAGTTATTGCATGAATGTCAATTATTAAGAAAGATGAAAGTTTTCTTTGAGCTGCTGAAAAAGACGCGTTCCGGACGTGACCTGAACGCATACTCGATGCAAATTCTTGAGGGTTAGTTTCGCCTGGTAGTGTAGCAAAAACGATTTCAATATACCTAATTTGCACATTTATTATAAAGATAATGTGCGCGTTTTCTCTAATGCATAGAACTTTTTACTATTCGCTGTATTGAGATTCGCTCTTTTGAGAAACGCAGTTTTAACACTTCGCTATTTTGAGAATCGCTGTTTTGAGACTTCGCTGTTTTGATATCACTATTTTGATTTTCGCTGTATTGAAGACACGCCATAACTATAGAATCGATATTTGGTACGAAATGGCGCCCGATTGTCCGTACTTCAAGTGAACTGGCCGTAAGGTTGTACTTGAATGAATTTTTTCCGAAACGGAAGACATGGTCAAGTGACGTTTATCCATACAAAATACATAAGAACTGATTTATTAAAATGCGAAGGTACGGCTCAGCCTAATCATTTCTACCTTTCCCAGGAAAATAAATCTGTTAGATTGATTGATGGACTGATTGCTATCAGTGTAGAAATTGTAATAAACTCGGGGACGATAAAGGAAGAACAAAGGTCAAAAATAATCGAATAATTAACAATCCTGAAGTTGGTCAGCGCCGAGGGATGCTGCGCGACAATTGAAACATTAGCATTGATCAGAAAATGGTGAAAGTTGTCGAAAATGGAACGAAACCAATTGAAGCTTATCGATAGTTAAAATATCCGTAGCAAGGTCGGAATAGCGAGATAGGGCAAAAAAGATTTCATTTTTCATAAAAATTCATCGGTAAATGTAGTGATAGTTTTACACATTAGTCGAGGTAATGTCAGGGTTGGGGTTTTGGGAGGATTATTAGTCCCCAAAACGCTGACAAACGGGACTGGGTTTTTCTAACTTTACTAGTTTAGAGTAACAACAATAAATAAAATGTTACAACTTAGGTTAGGAATCAGTCGGATATGGTCAGACGTACACCAAGAATTCGAGGGTTCGGGTTGAGTAGCGATGCTGGCGAATAAATAAAACGGGGCAATGACCCTGCCCGTGGAAAGGAAGGAATAATGTGAAGGGCAGGCGGCCCTGAAAAATACGAGAAAGGGGTACTATAGTACCCACAAAGAAAATCTAATGTAAAGTTGGGATAGTTTGCTATCCACAAAAACGGCGATAACGTTCACATTACACGCCAAAAATGCAAGAGAAACAGTACCAAAATTACTCTCCAACGAGCAGCCAATTCTTCGACTGATCTTTTTCCATACTTTCAGAAGGGGTCTACCCCCAAGCTAGATCGGCCTACAACTTGAGATGTAGGTTCTGTCACTACAGTCCCATTCTATATTCATGCTCTACGGGCATCTGTTGCATAATTTCTTATTCGATGTACAGTACATTTTCCACCCATCGCATGTAAGGGGCAGAGTGGCCCATGCCCGAAAACCCATTAGTGTTTTGTGATTGATCTGACCGCACCTGCCAATAAATACAGAAGTGCAAACATATAAAACAAATGTGTGACTTAATCCAGTGGAAAAAGTGAAGTGTGCATATAATTTTGGTGCAGAAAACACGAAAACACCTATTGTACAAAACTGGTTTATACTGGACACATTTTTGGTAAAACATGAAAACAAAAATAATAATTTGCATATTTTACACTGTCACTCGTACCTGGTGACATTCCCGTCGTTCAAAAAGCAGACGCCTTCATTCGCATTCCATGGTGTGAATTTTTGAACGTGAGTCGGTTGTATAGACTTCCCCATTTGTTTCCGATGGACTTTGAAGCCTTGATCGACGTCAGACGAGGGGAAGTGATTGATCCTGTTGAGGATCCTAGTCGTTCATGAGAAACTCGAGAGTGGAAGTATTCCATTTCAGTTACCCACTCGATCAGAGAGGCATTCAGGGCCTTTTTCTCAGGCGCTACAATATATTTTCGGGCATTTCAGAGTTTCCTAAACGCCAACTCCAAAAGGGCTTGTCCAAGTGTAGGGGCTGCACAAGGGGCCATATGGTGGCTGGGCAAGTCATACCTTGGGGAAGCCCGAGGCTGCTTAATGCAACGAGAAACCCTGTAGCTAACGTAGATGGCGCCCATTATAAAGGCTTTTAAGATGGCTAAATTTAGGGGCCTTTTAGTGAATTATTGAGTTATTTTAGGGCCTTTTAGTGAATTATTGAATTATTTTAGGACCTTTTAGTGAATTATTGAGCCCTTGAGTCATTGTTTGGCCTGAATCAACGATTACATGTTTTAGGGCTTGACCCGCCCCTGAAACGGTATGTCCCAGGATTTGACCATATGCAGCCAAAAAATTGTAAACAGTCCCCGAATTAAGGGACATTTCCGCCGTGTAATTCACAAGTCTATTGACCACAAATTCCAAGTCATGGGTCCTGAACATATAACTTTTCAAAAGTGTCAAACTGGTCAAGACTGCGGCCAGCTGATTATGAAAAATGGCCGGAGCCTTGAAATCAAAGACAGAAAAGTTACCATGCCATATAATTTCAAGGGGCACCTTACTGACATGTATGGGGCCCTCTTCAGTTTGCTGGGTTTGGTTAGTTTTGTAAGGGTGTATTGCTTGGTGCAATCGACCCTTTGGCTCAGGGCTAGGAGATCCTCACCACCTGGTTGTTCTTCAACGATGGCAGGCATGTACTCGTAGCATGTACCATTAATTTTATGATTTTTGTAAATTGGAGAGGCATTAACTTGCCTGCACGGCCAAATAGTTAGGGCATCACCTGTAAACTGAGCGATAATATCGCCCTGCTGGAGGAAGGAAGTGGCATCCAACTGGAGGGACTGCCAAGCTGGATCCATATGCCACTGGGCCTCCCTGCAAAGTTCGTTCCCGATATTTTGAAAATTTTGAATTTTGAAATTCCGCATTTGTAACGCCAAAAAATTCAATTTAGCGTTTGTGGAAAACTCGTCTGTGGACTTTTTATTTTTAATGGGCTTACTTGCTTGGTTACAAGCTGAGCCTTCATTTATCAAGGGCAGTGTAGGCCCATGTGGGTCAATCCTTTCGATTTTGGGCAACACGGATGCTGTAGCTCCATCATCCAGTGCCCAGACTTGCTCATTCCCATTGTCGCTCGTTTCATTGGGTTCAGGGGCCAGTGGCACTGACGAAAATTCCTGGGCCACTTTGAGCCCATTCGAATCGAAATTTGACAATGTGCTGCAACAGTACAAATATTTGTGCAGGTCATCATACAGGGGTCATCAGAATCCAAAAGATCAAAATTAGACCCACTAACATTATTTTGTTGACCCTGCTTTTGAGGGCAATAACTTTCAAAATGCCCACTTTGCATGCATACCATGCATTTCCTGTTAGGACAATCTTTGTGCCTATGCCCCATATTTTTACAGTGACGACATTTCCCGAAGCAGTTGGCAGCTAGGTGCCCTTCCTTGTTACAAATAGAGCATTTAGGGGGTGAAGAAGAGGCGGGATCGCCCTTGCATTCGTTGGCATAGTGCCCTTTTTTCCCACATTTGAAACAAGTGATAGACAAATGATCCGCGCATTTTTGCCTATCATTTTGGCCTTTATTTTCAAGCACATGGGCCATTAAAATATCGAATTTTTCATTTAGTTGGGAAATTTTTTTTCCAGGGATCTCACTGAACTGCAAGGATCTCGCTGAACTGCAAGGATTGGTTCCCTAATGAAAGAGGGGTATGCGGACCCACAAGGGACTTTGGCTTCATCCTGTCGTATTAAGTGCTCGTATACCCTCGGCTGCCTACCTGCGGTTCTTGGGAGATCCAATCTGGTACAGCCCCTGACGCTAACCCGGTACTAAATACAGTCCTACTGCAGTGAGTTGAGACTTGATGCACGAGAACGTTTATTGGTGAGCAAAACACAACAGGTAGTAGAATACAACGATGGATGTGAGTACGAAACAAAAGTGCAGAGTGCCCAAAAATACAAACGCTAACGCCTTCAACCTCCCTAGTCGGCTGATCCTTCTTTGTCCCTGAGCAACGAGCCACAGGGCCAATAGGATATCTCAGGCCACGGCCTAAGCTGAAACTCTACCAAAAATAAGTGAGCTACCTCAGACAACCACTCACTGGTTCCTCTCCTCAAGATGGAACGTCGCAAACGTCTCAGGCTGCGTCACTACTCAAATTCGTCCGCGACGCGAATCTCAAAACACAAATAAACGAAGCGGTGATCCTTTCCTCTGTCACCACCGCCAAAATAACAAGGCGCCCGAATGTTACGGTGCAGACGCTAATATCAAACGAGGGAGAGGCGATTCTCCCGACGAAAATATTACTCACAATAATAATAATAAGAATGAATAAAAAACACTGCAGCGCGTCTAACGTCGACTTGCAAGTGATATGCAAAACATTTGCGCCAACCATTTATTTATTTTTGACCAAAAATATGAGTGACACAAACCGTTTTATCGGTTTGTTTACCTGAGAATAAATGAAAACACTTTAGCGATAAAGAAACTTTAGAAAATGAAATGATGTAATTAGAGGACCAAAGGTCAGAGGAATTGACCCTCTGACATCCCTCCCCCCCAAAGGCAAGACTTTTCCCGCCAGCGAAGGGAAAAGTCAGGAGATCCCCCAAGGGCCCCAGACCCTCGACGCCGACGATCGGCGACTCCAAATGTTCAACAAAAACGACGCTACGCGCCGTTGACGCAATCGTAAATAATGAAAATAAAAACGTCCGTATCACACGGTATCTTTACAACTTTGGGCCAATTGCGCCAGATGCTACCCCCGACGCTACAAAGTTCACTAATAAAATGCCCCGTGGGCCCGTTGTCCCGAATAAAAGAATAAAAATGTTCGAACGAATAGCGTTCGCGGCACTCGGGCCGAATTTGACCAAGATAAAAATAAAAACGTTTGACCGGCGGCAACCCCCGCGGTGCCCGAGTTAGGTTGTGGGCTGCTCCCCACTGCCGTCGATGTATTTCGTATCGGCGGCTCCTCCATCATCGATTGTGGCATTCGTCTCCGTCCTCTCCGGAGGGGGGGTTGTTGATCGTGGAGAGCCCGCAAGACTTTCGAATTTCCGCCGCTGTTGCTCCTCTGGCCCCTTGGCCGGACACTGGCCCCCCCAACGCCTTTGGTATTATCTGCCCCCAGGGAGAAAGGATGCCCGAAAACCAAATCCTCTGGCCCTTTGGCTGTCTAGATTTTGAACCAAAATATTTATGGTATTTATTGCTAAAGTGAGTCTGCCTTATTAAAAGGTAAACTTAAACCCATAACACGGTCTGTGCCACGAAAAAATTTTAGAATGAAAATGTGTTTTGGAAAAAAGATAGAAAAATATGAAAATGGCAGCGCAAAGCCTGCTACCCTTGGGTGATGTCAGTTGGTGACCTTGTCGGAAAGGAACAAAATACCCGAGATTTAAGAAAATACAAAAATTGCTTGATAATTTACAAATTCGCAAAAAAAAGAAATACGATATATCTCCGTGCAGATTCGAACAAAACACAAACGAAAAAATAAATGAAACAAATTGAGATTAGTACAAGAGGCAACTTTAAGGCATAATAAAGGTGGCACAACCGGTTTCGATTTTGTAATACTGATGCTCAAAACGGAAAAAATAGGTAACTTTTGAAACATCGAAAAATTTTACAGAACGAAATAATTGTCTTTATAATGACCTCATGGAGAGCGGGGTCATCTGGAACATAAAAAATTTACTTTCTTCTATGACCCCTATGGTCCCGTCCCGGTTGACCAATACCAATATCTCGTTTCAACGGGGAAATATAATCGGGGTTCTCTGTGGACGGCGGTCTTTGGGGCGGTTGCGTACCCGTAGACGTCCCCGGAATATCCATTCTTTCTTCGGTTCGCACATTACGCACCGGGGGAATCATCGTAGGCGGAGGCATCTGCACGCCCGGCGGAACTAAGAACTGGTTGCAAAATTGCGGTTGCCCGGGCTGGAATTGCATGATCGGAAACTGCGGCACTTGATACTGTGCCGGCGGCGGCACCATTGTATTTGAAAATAATTGACCTGAAAAAAGAGGGCGATTTATACAGTCAACACCCACCATCGGCAACCCCGGATAATTCGGCGGTAAATATGGTAATTGCTGCTGGTGGGCCTGTACCATCGCGTTCGCATCGGCCATCGACACTCCCTGTTGCGTTGTTTCCGCGGCCCTAGACCTATCCAGTGAAGTCTTTCGACTGGAGTAGGCCACGTCCACTCTATCGTCGTGTTGGTAATATGCCGATGCCCTTTTTCTACTTCGAGATTCTCGGTTATCCTGTCGCTCTTTCGCTTCTCTCTTTTCCTTTTCCTTCCTTTCGTAAGCCATTTCGTAATCATTGATTTCTTTGCGCCAACTCTCCTCTTCCGCCTCTTTTCGCTTCTTTTCTCGCGACATCGATTTCTCGTGGCGACTTTCGTCTCTGTGTCGACTCTCCTGCTTTCTCTTTCTATCTTTTTCCGGCGTTTCTGATTTCTCCCTTCTTTGCGTATCCCTATCTTTTCTAACCCATCGTTTGGATACCTTACTGGTCGCAGGCCTAGTGTGGGCATGCTTGACTCGGTATCCAACTCTTTTCTTCAAAGTTTTTTCGACTTCCAATATATCATGGGCTTTCCTTCGATCAATTACTTCCCAAAATCGTATCCGTGGGTCGGTGTTGTCCCTTTCCTTCTTCCATACCTGTATATTCGCATACTTCGGTTCGGGGTCTTTTTTGTCTTGAAGCACGGCCTTAGCAATCGTATATGCTAACGCCGATGCTTTCGACTGGCAAGAGGCGTATAACACATGAAAATTGCTACCTGCTCCTCCTTGTCCAGCGTTAAATTCCCGCCCCAATTTCATCGTAATATACGCGTGGGCCTGGTAGTGGAATCCTGCGAAATTTTGTGGAATTCTGCCCAATCGAGACAATTTCATAAATAGACAAGCGCAGGCCCATACAGCCGCTTCATATGCTTTCTCTGGAGATCGCGTTGTACTCCATTTGGCTAGCTGAAGTTCGAAAATGCTCCACAACTTTTCGGGCAAGTTTGCTTGCAGAACATGAAACTGTAATTCATAATATCGTATTGTTTCGATTTCGATCCCGGCTTCGTCGTATACCCGGTTTATTAAATCTGTCGTCATTAGAGCTACCTCCTCATCCAGAGCGGGATCCATGTGCGCGAGATACTTCTGGACACATGGATTTGATAGAGATACTCTTCCATACTGGAAATCCACGATATATTTTCCTTCTTTCAAGGCTTTGTTGATGACTTGTCCACGCCCCCCGAGACCTCATCAGTATTTAACCTTATCATTTGGATTTTCGGCGGGCTGTTGGAACTTTCCGCTCTTTACTTTGTCCAGCTCGGCTTTATTCTCTTCGCGAACTATTCGTTTCTCTTTATCTTGTCTCTTCTTCTGCATTGCTTTTGTGAATTTCACCGGATTGGTAATGTTTTCTACATTTTGTCCACCGGCCTTTGCATAAACCGGCGGAGTGGGCAAAACGTTATCTCCGGTTTCTTCGTCATCGCTACCGATTTCGGATATTACTTCTACGTACGGTTCTTCGCTCGTCCCTTCTTCCTCGGGATTGGTATCTTCTAACTGTTTCGCTAGTTCGATCGCGGCCTTCCCGTACTTTTCCTTTTCCAAAACTTCTATTTTCTCTTTCATTTCCTTTATCTGATCGGTTAATTTTTCCAAATCGGGTTGTGTCTGATTTTCGGATTCAACTATCTCCATTAATTTTTCCTCCTCTTCGGCACCTTTACTCCCATCCGCGGGTGTACTGGTGATAGGGGGATCCGCGATAAGTACGACCACGGGCTTATCTTGCCCCATTCCGTTATCTGAAACATTCAAATTATCTACTTTAGGTGGTACATTTACAGTCTGCTCCTTCGAAGTTTGTTCTGTAGGACCCTGGCTAGCCGGGACCACAACTTCTACTTGCGGAATCAGATCTGAGTCCTCCCACTTAGTTACAGATTTAAAAGTTGCAGAGGTGCTAGGGGCCCATAGGTCCTTAGCCTCGAATATGGACGCGGAAACATTCCAATAAATAAGATTTCGACTGGCGGCATGGATACTCAAAAAATGGAACACATTATAAAAGTTACAGTTCATAAAATAAATAGAATTGTCGCGCAAATTTGTCTCTATTTCTTTGATGGGTTCTTTGCAGGAACGCGGTATCCATCTTATAGGTAGTACGCAAAAAATGTTTTGAATCGATTTCTGCGTACGTATCTTTGGATACCGTTCCATCATCTGTTCCATTTGATCGGTCGTCTTGTTGTTCAAGAGATCCTGGCCCATCCATTTCATGAATTCGATTCGTTCTTGTTCATTTCTCCACACGGAGGACCACATTCCCGACGTAAATCCCGGAACCCAAGCTCTCCACTCTTGCGCCGAATGAGGCCACAAGAAGTAAATTAGTGGATTTACGTTTTTCTTGTACAAATCTTTGACTATCGGGACGATCGATCGGTTAATTTTCGAGTGAAAATGGTCCTCAAGCAACGACACTTGTTCTCGTATAATATTGGTAAAGTGGATCACTTCTTTTGGCCATTTTCCGTGTTTCATTTCTATTTCTCGGGGTTCAATTGGCCGTCCAAATTGCCGTGCCGCCAGAATATCTTCTAAATCCCAATCATTAGTTGGTCCTTCCTCGGAATCGTCCGTATCCTTTCTCTTTCTTGACGCTTTTACCTTTCTTTCTACCCATGGAAACCAACCATTGGGCACTGGCTGCGGTTCGATGTCGCTATTAGAGAAATGCGGAGGACACTGAAAAGTCCCTGGCGTCATTTCCTCTGATAATTTATAGGTCGCTATGGCTTCTCCACGCATCATGAAATATAATGCGTTAGTATTGCCAGTTATTTCTTCCACTCCGTAAGCGCCTTTCCATTGTGGATCCGTGTATTTACTTTCGAACGTGTCCCTAAATCTTCGTGCTAAATCAGCGACCAATTCCGGTTCCATCGTATCGTGTGGGTACAACTGGAAACAATTTTGAATGTCTGTCGCGAATCCGTAGCGAAGTAGAGCCAAGAAACATAGAAGGGATCCGCGCGCGTCGAGCGTCGCGTATCGCAAAACTTCTATATTCAATTTGTCTGCCTCCATGAGTTGCCGAAATTCTAGGGAACTCAACTGTCCCCAGGAAATCTTGAAAGCGTCGGCCCATAAAAACAAAACTTCTGTCATAAGGGCTTTCAGGTTAAGGCCTTCAGGGCTGATTCCGATTATTCTTGCTTTCGACTTGTCCTTCATCTCCGCCAGTACGATTTCCAAATCATAGACGCAGCACGATAAAATGTAGTCTATGTTGTCACGCCTTTTTCGAACTAGTTCCTTTTCCTGATCTAAATACCCGAATTTAGTCAGAACTAGCGTGATATCCTCGCGTATGTGGAAACCGACGATGATGTTTTCGCGGCGAAAAATCGTTCCGTATACTTTGTGAAAGTGTTCTTTGTCCCAAAACTTTAAATCAATTATAAAGTTCTTCCCGCACATCGTTGAAATCGTTAGAAGTCGCAATGCGTCGCTTGGCTTTGATCCTGGAGTTTTCGGCTTTCTCCCACTTTCGGTGTCTAACGCTATGACTATACGTCCTCTAAATTTCGAAAGGTTTATCGCCTTAATAAATGCTTTCAAATTCTCGGGCTCCAGAAATAATGGTTCTTCGATGGCCGCATGAGGCACACCGAACAACGATGTGAAATAATTAAAAATATCCGTTGAACGTACCAATCTTCGAACATTGTAATCTTAAAATTTTCATACACTTTTCTAACTACAACTTTTTGATAATGATTTCGAAACAAAAACGACTCAAATGCACAAGAATAAATTTGGACGAAGGGGAGTTGATCAGGCTCTCAAACACCCAAAATCCTCGGCATATAAATTGCCGGCCGGTCAACTTAGAGTCCCATTCCGAAAAATTTCATGACATATTCTACCTTTCCCAAACTTACTACTGATTTGAAAATTTGTATTATCTTGCCGATCTTGAGGCTGCCCGAAGGTGCTATCAATTTCGACGATACTGGACGTTGCCATATCACGTTCGGATTCGAATTTCTTGAAATCTCCAATCGACGAAAATTATTAATATACTAAGTCTCTGTAAATTAAATCTAAAAAATAACTCCATAATTCTTCGAATTCACGGACTTTATAATTCGGGGATGATTTTCTCGGGACTTATAAACCTTTAATTTTCTCACACTAAGCGCGTGAAAAAATATTATTTGGCCCATTAAAATTTTCCGGCGTCGTAATTTTTTGGTAAATGCCTAAAACTTGCCATAAAGTTGCCAAAAATAAGTCAGTACAATTAAAAATTGAAAAAGAAGAAAGGGGAAAAGGTTAGAAAAAATACAATACATAGGGCATTAAAAGGTACGAATAAAATTAATTCGAACAGAACGCACAACGAGAATGATAAAAATGAATTATTAGTTACAGTAAAAATCGGGTGTTCGCGTAACAAAAGGCATTACGCGATTTATAGAAACTATTTGTATGCGCGAATCTGGTTTCCCAGCGCGACGTATTTTTATGACATTTTTCTCTAAATTCTGTGTCTCAATTACTTCGTAGGGACCGTCGTTTGTTGTGTCGGCCTTCCCTTTGATAATTCCTTTCTGGTAGAGAACAAGTTCTCCCGTTTGGAACGTCTTTTCGCGAGCCTTCTTATCATACTGTAGTTTTCTTTTGGCCGCCGATTTTTTATGATTTTCGTTGATAATTTTGTACGTGTTAAGGAGGTGCTCCATTAACATGTATTTGTACGTGTCGTAATTGTTTTGAATAATTATTGGCCTTGCAATCTCATTATCTATCTGGAACCTTGCCTCATGTCCATACAATAGACTATGGGGGGAATTTTTCGTTGTTTTGTGAGGCGTAATCCGATACGCAAATAAAATCTGCTCCAGATAGTGGGGCCAATCGTCCAGGTCGGTTATTGCGACTCTCCTAATTTGCTCTATTAACGTTCTATTGAATCTTTCCACCATACCATTGCATTGCGGGTGGTATGGTGTCGTATTGATTTTCTTTATTTTTAGGAGATCGCACACGTTGCGCATTAATTCGGACATATACGCTGAGCCTTGGTCACTCAGCAAGTGTTTCGGTGTTCCGTGAGTATAAATGACCTTCTCCATGAATGCTTTCACTATTGTGTCGGCTTTTTGGTCTGGAATGCATTTTGCCTCGACCCATTTCGTGAAATAGTCCATAAATACAATAACGTATGGTCTTTTTTCTCGAAGAGGCGAAATACTGACCACATCGGTTGCTACTATTTCCCAAGGGTACGAGACGGGTATTGGGTTAAGTGGTTGGATCGGGTTTGCTATGGGGCAACATAATTGGCATACAACACAGGATTTTATCCACTTAATAATGTCGTCTTCCATATTTGGCCACCAGAACTTGTTTCCTATTGCGGCGATAATTCTGTCTATTCCCTGGTGCCCCATTAATGTATCACCGTGATATTGATGTAAAATGAGGTGTCTAAGTCTTGATGGGATCACTAGTTGGCTTTTCCCATGGGCATTTTCGTGGTATAATACTCCGTTTTCTAAGTGAAAACTATTAAAGTATTTTTTCGAACTATTTTCGCCAACGTTCCGAAAAATGTCCACCAACTTCGGATCCAATCGTTGTTGCTTCTTAACTAATTCCAGAGAAAACAATTGGAATCTTTTTTCGCTTCCTTCGGTGTTTGATCTATTTCTTGTTGCGTCGGCGGTGGGGGATCAATGAATGTTTCTTGAGTCTCGGGTTCAAGCATTTGTCTCGTCATGGCTCGAGTTACTGCCATGCATTCAGGTTCCGTACTCAACTTCCCCTCTTCGATTTCTTCCTTTGTTTCTTGTCTCTTGTTTCGAATCTTTTCCTTTTCTTCGGACCGTGATAAGAAATCTGTGAAGGCGTTTTCTCGTCCCGCTACATATTCGAATGTATAATTAAATTGACCAAGATATAAAGCCCATTTTAACAGCCTTTGATTTTGTTGTTTTTCTGCTGAAAGCCACGTAAGTGGTTTGTGATCTGTCCTGATTGTGACCCTAAATCCCATCACGTAGTGCCTATACTGCTTGAACCCGTAAACTACGGCTAAACATTCTCTCTCCGTTGTTGAATATCTTGTTTCGGCGTCATTTAAAACTCTACTCGAGTAGGCTATTGTCCATCGATCATTTTCCATTTCCTGATACAATATTGCCCCTATCGCTGTTCCTGAGGCATCTGTTTGAATTACAAATCTCGCCGATCCGTCGAATACTGGATATCGAAGGAAGGGTGCCGTCATTAGGGCATTCTTTACACTTTCAAAAGCTGCTAACTGTTCCTCTGAAAGTTCAAACTTTTCCTTCCTATTTTTCTTTACGAGGGCTTTAAATAAAGGCTGGGCGATGAAGGCTAAATTATGGATAAATCGTTTAGACCACTGCACTAACCCCAAGAACTTTTGCAGCTGCTTGATGGATTTAGGTGACAGTAACGGGACAGTCGAGGTATCGAGACACAACGCTTGAATTATGTTTTAACCAAAAAAATCTACAATAATTCTCTGCATCGAAGATTTCAGGGGGTATCCCTTAGTTGTTGAGTGCGTGTTATCGAAAAGATTTTAAATAAGGGTGTACGGTGTGCTGGAAAAAACGTTGGCATGGCTCTATGGATGAGTTTCTCGAAGAGTTTTATCAAACCGACTTAAAACTCAAGTTTCAAAAGCCGAGTTTTATCGCGCTCTAAAATGTACTTCGCGAAAAAGGTAGTACGGTGATTTTCCCAAACTGAGTTTGACACCATTAAAGTAATTTTATCGTTGTTTACCGAGTCAAGAATAATTTTTTTTTGATGAAAAACATAAATGTTCGGACGTTAATTGTGCAGAAAGAACTTGCATGATGGTTTCACAACTTTTTGCCAGTCGATTTTTTTCCGCATGGTTCGTTGATATGGAAGCTAAGAAGAAAATTCGTTGCACTTAGTTCCTGATGAGAATGGAATTCTGCGTCTTTGAGTCGAGCATTAAGATATGTGTATTCGAATTCAAAGATATGTGTATTCGAATTCAAAGAAAAAGCGTGAGGAAAAGTTTTGAAAAATTATTTTTCTAGTCAAAGCAGAAGTCGATTCGGGAGATCAGAGATAACTGAAAAGGGGTGAAACTTGTGGCCGATAGAGACGAACAATTTTACAAAAGCTTGTCAGGAAATTAGATGATTTGGTTCAGCAGAACGAAAAGACCCAAGAGAATCAGTGAAAAATTAATGCGTAAAGGAATGCATCTCGAAAGCTTAAGTTGATATGGTCTTCATGAGACATCTTAGTTGAAAGGCGTCTGCTACGCATAATTCCGTCCATCTATTTTGGTCCCAAAATCATTAAAGTAATATGTGATTGTTTTTTCTGACCATTCTATTATTATGAGACTGAAGGTGAAGCTACAGCGTCAAGTTTCACAAAAAACTTTCATAATTTGTGCCAATCAACCAGATTTCGAAGAATAATGATGAGAAGCTTTATTTATAAATTTTTGTCTAAAAAAAGAAGCCTTACGAAAAAAATTTACCTCATGGTTTGCATGCAATTTGAAAACTGTTTAATGGCAGAAATCTAGTTTAATGAAGACCACGTTCGGAAAACTGAAGATGTTGGGCACCCTGTTGATGGCAATTCGTGTGGGGAAATCGCCATGCAAATCGAAGAAATGGACGACCAGTGGCGCAGACATTTGCATAGAAGTGGAGCACCAAAGAAAGACCAAAAATGATAGTGAAAATCATTGTTCACTATAAACGTTTTTTTTTAATATTATTCTTGTTATATTGCTGGCGTCCATAAAAGTTTTGCCAGCATTTCGACTTTATTTTACATATTACAAACTGTGGTGTTCCCACATTCTTTTTAGTATTTCGCCGGAAATATTGCTTAATATATTCATTTTTCATTTAGATAATTCTGATCGTAGAAGGTGGAAGGCCAAAGGCCAAGGCGCCAGCTTGCACCCAGCAAGCTTTGGGAAACCCTTTAAGGGTTATACTCAAGTAAGTCTATCCCTGAGGGGATTCCTTGTCTCAGCTAGGAGACTGCGGAGCTCTTTGGTGAGGCCCTGCATTTGAGGTTAAGTTTATCTTTGTTTTTGTAGGTCTGGGGAACCGGACTGTTGCACTATCACCGAGGCTTAGCCAAGGGAGTAGTTCTAACAGGTCAGTTCTGACCAGAAGTCTCCATCTTTTCTTAGGCCTCTTAAGAAGAGACCTGCACAACAAGTGATGGCCCCTAACAGGATCGAACTGTTGACCTTGGCGTTATCGTCACTTTCCAATATGGTGCAAACAGTTAGGACTGGAGCGCCAAACCAAATGAAATCATTTGGAAATTCACCCAAGGCGAATCTATGCGCGATCTCGCGCTGATTTTTTTAAATTATGTATATATCTCAGGCGTGTAGGTACTTATTTTTAAATTAAATATGTATTATTTTGTAATATTTATGGCTTTTAAGTATTATTAGTATTAATTTTGTAAATTTTTCATATTTATCTCAGACTTTGGGAAAAATTCTCCGGAATTTTAGACCAAAGTGTCAACCCAAAATATTTGTGATATTTTTCCAAAAAATATAAATTTTCAAATTTTTTTCATTATTCTAAAATCAATTATAGCTGCCCCGCTTATCTGAATTCTAAACTTCCATCAGAAGGAAGAAGTAAAACATTCCCTAAACTGCGATAAAAAGGAAATTAGCAGAACTGCTAGATTAAACTTTTTCAGCATTCAAAAATTTTTAGAAAATGTATAAATTTACTATTCCAAAACAAAGATTTCGAAAAGAAAAGAAATGGGAAAGGGCGCGTGGAACTGCCAACAAGCTCCGATGCGCGAGTGGTCGCACACAGAGCGCCACGTTGAATTCGGCAGGCCCCAACACCAACAAGATAACTGGTTTTTCTTCATTGACGGTAAGTTTCGAACTTATTTTATCAAATATTCTTGGAAATCGCAGGTAATGCCCAGAAGTCACTAGAAGACCAGCTTGGCGCCCCAAAGGGCAGACGAGGTTAGAACTTAGAGGGAATGAAAAACAGGAGTACCGAGAAGTGGAAGCTCGAAGCCAAGCAGGGAATTTCCAAACTTGGAAATATACCTGATACCACCGAGAGCTATACGATTCAAGGGAAACCTAGAACCTTGGGTTCAGCCCGTTCAAAGTTTTATCATCAAAATTTATCAAAAATTAATTATTTTCAAATCAAATCAAATTATATCACTTTTTCGATATCAAAATCATTAAAAATTATCAATTTCAAGCGCTATAAAAATTGTAAATACAGCGCCAAAAATGGAGCGTAGTTGGTCGCTCAAGCAGCTGGTCAGAGATGGGTGTCCGATCAAGTGGCGGACAATCGAATCAGGTCTACCCTCCCCAACATATAGAGGTAGCAAGAGTAAGATTTGGTAAGGTGCTAGTTGCCTACCAGCTCAATGTTTGTATATCAGTGGCTCCCCTAACAACCCTGCACTAAATTTATTTTCTGCGAAACTTAACCCGCTTGGTGTTGTGGTGCTGGTGTAGTATAGACTCGAGAAATGCGCTGAAAAAAGGGGAATAATCACAGAAATTAATAGTATCTTTAATCTTTAGATTACAACTTCAAAAGGGTCGTGAGAATTCACGAACTGGACCAGTGGTTCAAAGCCACTTTTGGATACTGGCCGGCTAATCCCAAGGAACCTCGAATGGTAGACATTGGGAAAGTCAGCCAAGTACTCCACTTCATCCGAGAAGTTTCAATCTTCAGAGGACAACCAGTTGGTGGATTCGATGTTGAAAAAGTCCATCAGGATAAAGTCGCCGCCTTGTTCAAAACGAGAGAGGTCGACAATCCGATGGGAAAACAATTCGCCCATTACGTAAGCTTCGCGCTAACCAACGGTCAAACGTACGTTATCGATACAACGACCTTGATGCTCAAGGAATGGACAAGCCTCCACGACTTCCTCAATTCCGACATGCTATTTGCCGGATATTTGGTACTGGAGGACTTGGTAAGTATTTATAATGTATGTGGTTCAGGGCAAGACAATAAGGACAGGGACAAAACTGTCCCCTTAAGGGAATATCTTAGGAAGACCAAAGGTCACTACTTTGATTTAGACCGTTTCGCCTTAACCATGGTAGGGGTTAACCTGGAGAAAAAGTGTTTTCAAACAGTTATTTGTCCCGAAACCTTTCGGTTAAAGGGACTGTTCACAGAATTTTATCTAATAGACGTGGGCCCCTATCAGTATGATTTTTCACTCAAGGCCGACCGTGATCGGTTTGCCAAAAGAGGTATATTGCCAGAAGAGCTTAGGTACGCAGCTCTAGACGCATATTATTCTTTATTGGTTATCTTTGCCGCAATTCACTATGGCATGGCCGATCAACTGCTGATGCAAATGCAGATTTTCAATCATGACAAGGTTGATCTGAAACAGATCAATAATGTTGCCCTACATTTTTATCAGCAATATCTAATGATACCGGGCAACGTAAATAGAGAAATGGGGCTAGGCTCCCCAGTATTGGAAACCGATCAGGTACAGCCTAATATGGTGTACCATATGATGAAGTGCAAAATGTACAACCGTTGGGCAGTACAAATGCAGGGAAATAACACAGGTTATTATACCGCACCTACGGAGTGTAACCCCGTCCGTCCTCAGGGAGTTCAATTACCAAGTGGTTTTTATCCATTGCTCCCGAGAGATAGTAAACCGATGAAGGATGATGGGTACACTGAAGATAGCAATCCTGACGAAATCCAGGACGTTCAAATACCAGACTGGGTTAATATCCCCAAGGATATCCTGGAAAATCTCAAGTCAGGTGGAACCTATTGGGATTTAGACCATACATGTAATTGGGGGGGAAGTGCTATGGGACCCCCCAATAAATCATCGACCATATGGCTAGCTATTGGGCGACCACCCCCCCCCCCCAGGATTTTCCAATCCTATGGCTAGCCATATGGTAGCCCTAGGGACCCCCATAGTTTTAGTCGGAAAAATACTGAAAAATGTCATTTTTTCTATGAAAAATGTCAATTTTTGAACAAAAAATGGTCAAAAACGTCAATTTTCTCGGCGCTTCGCGCTATAAGTACATATTTTATCATTTTTTAGACAAAAATTACTACTTTTTAAACCGTTTTCGGACATTTTTCATGGAAAAAATCTAATTTTTTTTCTTTCAGGGACCCCTCCCCCCAACATTTTGGGAATTACTGACCCCCGGCCCCAAAAAAGTGCTCCAAACCCCCCAGACCTCAGAGCTCTGTTACATGTATGATTTAGACGGTAAGATTTCCTTGACGCTTTATGAAAACGCTAAGCTATACTGGCAACAGGCCGGGATGCCCGATGAAATTCCAGAGGAAGTGTTTTCAGCTAATAACCATTACCCAGTGGGTATAGAAGGTCATAGGCAGGCGTATAAAACGAATTTTTATACGCCAAATTTGGCCAAAATTTCGGGCATGTTGGATGAGCGAAACTTTCCAGAGTTAGAGGTCATCTGTAAGTTCATGCCATTGGCCTATCACTTGGCATGGCCTCATTCAAGAGCGGAGTGCAACTATGAAACTAGCGCACTGCTAAATTATAACTTTTTAAATAGTTATACTAAAGAAGGCCAGGAGATGATAAAACGCATGTCCTGGAAGTCAGGGGACTGCCTGGCTTACTATTTAGAATTAGCAGCGACGTTACCGCTGTCAGAACCCCGTTTTCCATCCAAAAAAGGGGTATACCCCTGGCAAAATCGGTTTGGATTCGTCCCGCTACGATTTAGAGAAGCCGAAGAAATATTGCAAATCAGCGACGACAAATCATTATTAAAGGACGAAGCTTACAAGGTGAATCCTTACTATTATGTAACTTTTTACTATGTAGGTTTCGAGACTTTGACACCTGGACTGCAGTATCCGATGATGGAAGACGCATAGCCGACCGATTACCCGATGACTTACGCACCGCAAAACCCGCTCGAACTCAGACTGGAATTCATCAGCAAAAGCTTCCGGGGGAGAACAATTGCTTCAGAAATGCCTGGGTATAAGCTAACTTATACCCCAGCCAGTGAGTTGATATCTAAAGTACCGGTAAACTGTCCCTCTACTTCCCAAACGGCGCAAGCCGGAGGGTTGGGACAAGTTAAAACCCAGCGGCAAGCACCAGCGCCGGTGGTCAAAGCAAAACAACCAGCTTTGTACACTGATGCTACGCAAGCAGCTGCAGTTGTAGTCGTGGTGCCGCCGCCAATGCAACCAGCGGTGGCACAGCCGACTCAGGTTACTCAGGTACAGCAGCCGGCCGAGCCTGAGCCAGAAGTAGTCACCATCATGCAAATTGTACCTCCAGCACCAGCTGTTTTGCCAGCTAAAGTAAAACAACTGTTGCCGAAGATACGAAATTCAGACTCTGAGTCTAGTTCAGAGGAGGATGTTGAAGAGGAAGAAGAAGAAGGTGAGATTCTGGAGTCTGAGGGCCAGACATCGGAGAATAAAGACGCAATGGAGGTCGAAACTCAGAAACAGGCTGTTGAGGAGGAAAAGATCCAGACTCAAATAGATGAAGCAGTGACTAAAATGTCGGGAATCGACGTCAGACTGGAGAAGATGCAAGAGGCATCCCAGGAGATACCTATTAAAGCTAAGGATCCTAAGGATCATGATCAGCAAGTGAAGCATGAGGCCCTACAGGCCAAAATACAGGAACAGAGAAGGCTGATGCAGCAGGAATTCCTGCGTCAGAGGGCACTTCAAAGAAAGCTGAAGGAGCAGGCTTTAGCCGATGACAGCTCAGATTCAGCCATTGCAGCGACAGAGCTGATGAAGAGGGGAAAAATAACTGAGGAAGAAATCCCTGGAGTATATTCCCCAGATAAAGTTCAGCAAATGTTAGCTGAAGGTATGTCCAAAAAATTTATCCAACACTTGGCCAGAGAAAAGGTAAGGCGTAGGAAAAGGCCAGGTAAGGCCAAAGCACGCAGACTTGCAGCTCAAGGTCAGCAGCAACAAGGAACAGCCGCCACCGGTTCCGAAAACGAATCTTAGGATATGGCCGAGGAAACTACGACCCCAGAATATTCGACAAGTCAAAAGTCGAGAACGGAGACAACTCAAAGTCAAACGAGGACGGAGACCACCAAGAGTCAAACGCGAATGGAGACCTCCAAAGGCCAGACGAAATCGGATAGGACAACAGCGTCCACTGCAACGTACACTCAGACGAGAACGGTATCGAAAACCAGCGGAGAGGTTAGTATGGTATCTGGCAAATCTAAGTCAGTTCCCACCAGCTACACCGCAAGGAGTAGTAAACCTGCGGGAAGCATTTTGGTAAAGCCCGATCTTGAATCGGAGGAAAAGTTGATCAAGAAAGTCAAACTGAATGTGGTGGTTAAAAGACCCGAAAGGGAGCCACAGCAGTTTGTCACTCCTGGCCAATTAGCTGAAACTCTGATTGATTATTGGGAGTGGCAATGGGAACAAAGGCGTCTAATTGGACCGATCTCATTCGAAAATCCAGAGGTCACAAATTATTTCGCCTTTGACCGCCAAGAAGGGCCCATTATCTATAGGATGGTCAATGATGCCATGGCCGAGATCCATGAAAATTACTGCCAACAGTTCGAAATGCAGGGCGGATTTATGTTTGACAGAGAACGCGTCCCCGAGGAAATTTGGGAATGGATTATTTTAGTTCTTATTCCCAGATGGCTTCAGGACTATGATGCTTCAGACGTCTTTACGGCCATTAGGGATGTGACCTTAATGATATTCTTACAGTTGGATTTCGCGCTGATCACGCCAATGGCAATTGGTAGGTGGTATGCCCAGGCGTGTTCGTTTGCGAACAGACAACTGGTCATTGAGGCCCAGGGAAACCGCGTAGATGAGGCCTACATTGCAGCCTTTAATCAGTACATCTTTATGGGCTTGCAGAGGTTAAACCAGATGGGTGTTAAGAGGAAGGCACCAGGCGATGACAGATCGCAAGCTAATAAATATCAGCGAACGGCTGCCAAGAGCCCAAGTAAATTTAAAGTGCCTAGACTCCCTCCAGCTAAGAAACAGCCGCGGACGACACAACAATCATCTACTGCAACCAGCCAGAGGTCGTATAGTGAAGCTGCTAGCACTTCTTATAAAAGTCCGCTTTCTCAGTCCAAATCAACATCATCAAAATCTCTTAATTCAACTTTCCGGACTCAAAAACCACAGCGCAGCAGCTCCACTAGCAGTGGTCCAGCGCAGAGGCAACAGGGGAGAGACAACATGTTCTCAAACCCGGCCCCATACAGGGATAGACCGGGGTATGACCGAGGTCAAGCCAGAGGAGGCTTCAGAGGGCGCCCTCAGCGACCCTACAGAGGCCGAGGAACCTGGCAACACCAAGGCCAAGACCCGGATGCGCAGTTTTATAATCCGAACTTTCAGCCGCTTGGTAGACGCGGTGGAAGCCAGCAAGGCCAGAATCAAGGCCAGGATGGAGGTCAGACCCGAGGTCAACCCGGCCAGAGGGGATACTATCCAGGAAGACCTCAAGGAGGTTACCGAGATGGCGGGCAGCAGCAGTAATCAGCCGCACAAATTTTGGCCCAAAAATCATCTTTTCACATTTATTTTTATTAACTTCATAAAATATAAAACCCAAAAACTCTAATAAAATCACAAAAATCAAAAAAAATCAAAAAATTATAAAATCCAAAAATATTATTTAAATTTTGGTGCTGCTGGCCAACTAAAATTTTCTTTTTGACAAACCGGTGCAAAATGCAACCGTAAAAAAACATTTTTCAAATTTTTGGCCACAATTTTATGCTCAATTTTTAGCGCATTTTTATTTTGTGATATTCGTACATTCCCGCGTCGTCTTTGTTGTATCGTATAAAATATAATCTCGTATTTTGATTTAAAATAGAGACGCGGGAAAACGATTTGCATGCGGTTAGACCCACGACCAACAATTTGCCACAGCATGCAGACCGAGCAGCCGAACCTGAAATCGACCAAATTTGGTGCGGACGTCAACGTCATACTCCTTAGGACGGGAGGTTATTCCATCAAGGCCGAAGTCAAAATGGGGGTCACTTGCCAGCCATTGCCGCGAAGTCCTTGGTATTCGTTGTGTCCAACGACCACCACAGGAGTCTGATTAGGACAGACTATGAAACGGGAGTCCGAGTGAGACAAACTGTAAAAACAGGAGTCAGCCAGAGTAGTAGATTTTTTCTTTTTGATTAATTCTTTTAATGCCGGGGTAACCCGGCCGAGAGTTTTTTTTCTACCTCCCGTAGGCCGGTTTCGACGCCCGAGGGATGTTGGGCACCCTGTCGATGGCAATTCCCGTGGGGAAATCGCCATGCAAATCGAAGAAATGGACGACCAGCGGCGCAGACATTTGCATAGAAGTGGAGCGCCAAAGAAAGACCAAAAATGATAGTGAAAATCATTGTTCACTATAAACGTTTTTTTTAATATTATTCTTGTTATATTGCTGGCGTCCATAAAAGTTTTCCCAGCATTTCGACTTTATTTTACATATTACAAACTGTGGTGTTCCCACATTCTTTTTATTATTTCGCCGGAAATATTGCTTAATATATTCGTTTTTCATTTAGATAATTCCGATCGTCGAAGGTGGAGGGCCAAAGGCCCAGGCGCCAGCTTGCACCCAGCAAGCTTTGGGAAACCCTTTAAGGGTTATACTCAAGTAAGTCTATCCCTGAGGGGATTCCTTGTCTCAGCTAGGAGACTGCGGAGCTCTTTGGTGAGGCCCTGCATTTGAGGTTAAGTTTATCTTTGTTTTTGTAGGTCTGGGGAACCGGACTGTTGCACTATCACCGAGGCTTAGCCAAGGGAGTAGTTCTAACAGGTTCGAAAGTTTCACTATAGAACTTTTTGAATACAATAGAAATTATAAAACACTTGATTTGAAACGGTATTTCATCTTGAAAAGTTTTGCTTTCAAGATGATATTGTTGAATAATTCTTCGTGAATTATGGAAATTGAACATTCTTTAAGCATACTTTTTCAGAAGGTGAAGGCTGAAAATTATTCATCAACCATTGTGTCATAATGCATTGAAGGGAAAAAGCACGTTCAACGTTTTTCTTATCACAATTAACCAAAAGTGAACCAAGACTTACACTTTTACGCCCAGTAAGTAATCACATGCAGAGCTGATTAATGCAAAAATTGCCGTAGAAAACAGGGTATTGTTGATCACAGCTTGCCCAAAAAACCATCGGCCGATATTTAAAAAAGTCAATTATCAGCCGATGCCAATATATGGATCATTCGCTATCTTCATTGGAAAGCTACCGAGAAAATTTTATTTTCGAAATACATGTAATAATGACCAAATTAATCTCATGTAGAAATACATTTTATCTGTTTTTCTTCTAACAGTGAAAATCATCAACTTAATTTTTTGACCGTGACCTTCTAGGCACGGAGGTATCTTGGATGATGGGTAAAGTCAAGAGTCTTGTTTCCTCTTTCGGGTCAGGTCAGAAAATATCGGATAGGACCAGGTAACATACCTGGTCAAGAGGTCCGATACATCCTTAATCGCTAGATTTATCCATGGGATTTTATTTTTTTTCTGTAAATTTTTTGCCATATCTATTCGAAAAAAATTATCAGATGATGAAAGATTTGAACTTATTGAGCTTGACCGTAGAGAATAATTCCTGTTTATCGTTTAATTCCCTGATTACAAGGACGTTTTAAAAAACGCCGAGTCCTTAAAGAAATTCACGACAAACAAAGTATTGAAGGTACTGATTTTATGGTTCATACATGGAAAGAAGAAATAAGTATGCATTTCAGTGGAAAAATTTGCTCGCGAAGTATGAACGAACTCCAAGCATGCTCGGTGAGCAAGCTGTTCGCAGAGCGTCTGCGAGCATGCTTGGCGAGCATGCTCGGAGATGTTTGCCGAGCCTACTCAGCGAGCGTGCTTGGGATAAATTTGCTCGCCGAGCAGAAGTATGAACCGGGCTTAATTTAGAGTGATTGACTTCTTGTTTCAATATGGCGGAAAATTTCGCCAAAATCAAGAGCTCTTGTTTTGGAATTGGAAAAAAAGCAAGATCAAAACAAAATCAATTCTGTCATTGACAAGATCGAAAAACGATTAAAATTATTGGTGAAACAGGAAGTAGGATACACTAAAACGGCTCTCTTGTAGTTTCTAGATGTTATATGGTTCTCACAATTGGATGTATTGTACTTTTCTGTTGTAAAACATGTTGATTTTGTCAATTTTTCAAAATTTATTTGCAAGAAAACCGACCTTTTGTATTTTTGATTCTGGTCAGTCAATATTCGAGCAATCTGGCTGATACTTTGGAATTTTTATGTCAGATGTTTTATCTATCAATGATAGGGAACCGCATTAAAAAAGCCTCACTCAGTTGAAAGCTATGAAAGTGAGTACTGGTCGCCTTTTTTGGCTCACCCTGTTTACTCCATTCATTTTGAAATGATCGGTGTAGCGATCTCATGAAAGTAGGTTCAATACAGAAAAGACTGGTAAACTTATTACTGTAATCAATAATTTTTTTCTCCATATGAGCGGCAAATAGAACAGCTGAAAATTTTGTTTCGATAACCTGGTTAAATAGTCAAAATTTATCGAGTAGCACTCAGGTACCGGCGTAGTTCTGTATAAATCCATGTTACTATGCGCGATTTTTTTTCAATGATTTTGGCATTTTCCCAGTCTCGTGAAGAAACTTAGCGTTTTTCTACAAGATAAAGTTTTCCGCAGTGAGAATTGTGTATCAAATCGAACCTGCTATTCTGGCTTTTACTGCGTCTATCATTTCGAAATAATGGACCATAGTCTTTTTTCTCTTTTCGATTCTATTACTACAATTTTTTGCTTTTTCCTGATTTTCCGTCAGTTTATCTTAGTTTTCATTTGACGTTCTTTTTTCCCTTCCGTTAATTTTCTCGTCTTTTCTCCTCTCCATTATAAAGTTCTTCTAACAACACAAAACTTCAATTTAGCTCATTTATTTTGAAATGGGATGTTCGAGTTGAATATACCTCATTCATTCTGAAATGATCGATGCAGCGGTTCATGAAAGAAAAATTTTTTGAATAGAATCAGCGAGCCCTTCATCATAATTTTGAATAAAAGTTTGACGCGACATCGCGCAGCATCGATCATGTGGAGGTATAGGCTTAACTTAACACGCAATTTTTATCAACTGGAGAATTTTACAGCGTGGAAGAAATAAAGGAGAAACCAAAACCAAGGGAACAAAATCATGCTTATCAATGTTTGATTTAAATTGCGCTGTATCAAACAGCCAAATGCATTTGACTAGTTTCAGTCACGGGAAAGTTTTATCATTCATTACAGCAAAAAGCCTGCTATACTTTTTCCGGAACCTACTCTTATCGATCGTTACAATTTCGAAATAAATGGACTATAATTTAGAAACTTAACATTTTTTGTGCAAGATTTTCAACGATAGCTAATCACTTTTAATAAAAAATACTAGTTTTTTTAATTCTTGATTTGCGTGAAAATTTTACAGAATTTTTTTGTTCATTGCTTTTTCTCGGATTTCGCTGTATAAGATTGAGACTTTTATACATTCACAAAAGCCACTCGAATGTCACGATTATTTTATATATCCATGTTTCAGCTTGCACTGTATTCCCCGATACTTACAGATTTATTGCCAGTCTTTTTTGTCCCCTACGAAACTCAGAATAGTGAATAGGGCGTAGGAGCAAGAATTTTATAATAATATAAATATAACAGTAATCTACTGACTCGTCAGTGTTACTTTGATGCCCTGCTTCTTTTGCTTACCGCCATTAACTTCGCCTTTGGCCATGTTGAATTGTCACGTCTGCAGTGATTGTATACCACTTAGGTCGACTGTCCCAGTGAATCGACCGTCCCAGTAAGTCGAACATCCCAGTAGGTCAACTGCACTGCAATTCAGCATGTTTCTCATAAACTGTCACTACATGTAGAACGATTTATGTATACTCATACTGTGGAAAATGCATTGTGCAATGCCCTAGCTATAGGAACGTCTTAAAAATACTAATCATGCTATTGTATCTGATTTTAAATTACATATGACACTCCTATTTTAATTAACAACATTAATTAATTATGATTGATCTTAGCAATGTCTCAATTCATTGACTTTGTTTAAATGGATGCAGTACCATGCCATCATAACAGAATGCAAGAGAAACCCTCAAATTTTTGATGTTTCAACAAATATGCGTTTTTAGACTGTATCAAGGAGTGCTTTTAATTTCTGTAATATATATTCAAGGAAATTTCTCACGCTACCGGGGGAAAATCGATTTTATCAGTATAGTCGATTTCGTGGGACAGTCGACTTACTGGGACGGTCGACTTACTGAGAATTTATACGTCTAAAAAAATGATTCTTATACCGTTGGTCGACTTACTGGGATGGTCGACCTACTTATCCTCCGCAGTCACTCAAGTTGAGCTAATAAATACTGATTTATTCAAAAATTCATTGTTATTCTGATCTGAAGTTTATGAAAAGACGAGTTTGGGATACTCTACCACTCACCACAATGACGATTTGCTCCATAGCGTCATCGACTTGAAATTTGCATCCAGGACAGGGTGAAAAATACGCACGAACTTGATAAAGTTCACTTTTGGATTTCGTGCAAATCCTATTTAATTTCAAGTCTTAACTCTGCTACCTTTTCGGCTCCGTTAGCCAAAAGACTCAGGATCGATTGTGTACCGGGTGGCCGACTGTGCCGTCTGGCCGACTGTAGCGGTTGGCCGACTGTACCGGGTTTCCGAATTCAATTTAAAATAGTTTGTATGAAAGTCGAACCTTATGTAAAACGTTTTCGCTCGAAATGTGAATAAAATGTTGCTAAATAAATATAGGTTTCAATGCACAAGATATCATCAAAAAATGCAAGAGCGACGCAAAAATATGCTAATTAAGTGTAGAAATATGCCCTTCATAATTTTTTAATTCATTATAAAAGCCTAGATTGATTGATTCTATTGACTTTTTCTAATATTTTTGTAGCAAAAAAACTATGAATGAATTATGTTAGAACTTGGCAAAAAAATGGAATTTTCAAAAAAGATAGAACAACAATAACGGAATTTAGTCTTTACTTGACTAAATTGTCTAAGGGTTTTACTCAGGAATGTCTCTGGCTCATTATTTTTTCGATATGTGGGTTTAGCAGTGGTAAAAGCCATGGGGCCTTCACATTTGTAGAATATCAGTATGGTGCTTTTATTTGAAAAGAATATTGGTGAATTTTTTGCATTTTCTGTTCATGAAAATTCAAAATAAGTGCTCCAAAATTAAGATTTTCTTGTATATAAATGCGAAGTACGATCCTGAACAAAAATAGTTCCTATAAAGCGTTTTAAATTCAAATTTTACAGGGCTCAAAACTCCAAAATCATTTTCATTCATTTTACAACAAATATACTCAACCAAGTGAACGCATACAAGGGGCAAAATTTCTTAAAAAATGAAAAACTTTTACTTAATTAGCATATTTTTGCTTTGCTCTTGCATTTTTTGATATCTTTTACATTGAAACCTATATTTAGCAACATTCTATTCACATTTCGTGCAAAAACATTTTACATAAGGTTTGACTTATACATATAAACTATTTCAAATTGAATTCGGCCACCCGCTACAGTCGGCTGTGCTACAGTTGGCCATGTGCTACAGTCGGCCATGTGCTACAGTCGGCCATATGGTATAGTCGGTCAGCCGCTACAGTCGGCCAGACGACACAGTCGGCCACTCAGTCTACGACGTCAGGATCATGTGTTTTCGCCTAATTTTGAATTGCATAAAGAATATCGCTGTTTTGAGAATCGTCATTTTTTGAGAATTTGCTGTTATGAATTTTCGATGTTCTAGGGTGTAGGGGTTTTTTTTCTGGGAAGTAAGTATCTATATTTCATGTTTTGCAGTTTTCTAGGACTGAAAATTTTTATGCATACCAAACTAACCTCCAACAACTTTTTCAGTAAAATTTTCTTTAGGAAAAACTTTATGAAGACAATTTTGGCTACATTACTATTATTCTTGTCATCTTCTCTTAATTTAGAAGCATCTTCTAAGAAGACTATAGTTTCAATAAGCTCACCAGGATTCAGACAAATTTACGACGATATTTGGAAACCTAACCGCTTCGAGTAACGTCGAAAAAATATTTGACAAATAGAGGGAAGGATTTAAAAAATAGTTGAACAAAATTGACCAAGTTGATTATAGTAAATTCGAAGTTTCTAACTGTCCTACCAAACTTTTATTTTTCAAAAACTTCCACTATATGCATTACGATAACCCACAGTACGACAAGTTGAATGAAACCTATCATCAGGCGAATGCGAAATTTCGTTTTTTTCCACATTTCTTCACGACATTATCAAGCGCGATCGTTTGCCAAATCTATGAGAAAGTCAAATTCAAATTTCCATTCATGTCTTTATATCATTCGAAATGGATTTTGAAAAAATAGTGTTTCACAGTGTTGAGCTCTAAACACATAGAAAATCACACAATAAATGCAGAGTCATTAGCTGAATTAAATATTTTCGTCACATTTCCTTTTAATTAGTTGAAACAAAGCACAAAAACTTGAATTTTTTGAATACAGCAGAAAGTCGAAACCTGGTTAATGAACTTTGATCACAGTATCCAATTTTATGTCTTTCGTGAATCAAGTGACGGATTGCTTTGGATTATATTGAGACTTTTTGATTCTATCGAATCCAAATTGGCAGAAGGATACTGTGCACCACTTACGGTAAACATACAGTAAACTTGCAAAACCGACATGAAATTCTACTTGCTCATCATTTCTCGCTTGGCTTCACACTCTTCCTCACCTCGTCCTGCCGGACAATTGAACGTCGTTTCTCAATTCGTTCATAAATCTATGGAAATTTTGATTCCGTCTCTCTCGGCCTTGATCGGCGTCCATGACCGGTACATTTCTTATCGAGCCGTACCCATCGAAATTTTCTTTGTCGTTCAAAAAAAGAGCAAAAACCGACTGGTCGACGTTCGATAAAATGACGATCATAGCCACGATGGAAAATAAGACGACGTTCAAGTTGTTCATGATTATTGAGATTCTTTCCGAATTTCTAAGTTTACTGTAGATCTAGACAACAAAATTTACGATAAATGAAAACATTTCAGTATCTTCATCAGCTGCAGTTACAAAGAATTGAACATGCGATACCTGTTTTTCAGGAGAGTTTACAAATCTGGCTTCCTGTAGACAGAGCTTAGTTTTACTGGCTTTACAAGAATTATGGTGAGAGCAGAAAATTGAGAAAGTAAAATTTACTGCTCTTCCAAATTTGTGGGATTCATATTCATAATTTTTATCAACTACAGTATATAGTAGGAAGTACATGTGCCAATGAAGTGGCCACTTGGACATAAGAAGACGCCTTTCTACTACAGTAATTTTTCACTAGACACTGACTCGTGAAAAGGTAACCAGTACAACACACAGTAAATAAAATTACTTCAAATAGTAAATTTTTTATAATAGTAAATATTTAGTATATAGTTAAATAGTTAAATAATAGTTAAAGGTTTAAATAACTTAAATATAAAACTTAAATATAAAATGGGAACAAAAAAAAATTTTTTTAATAAAAAAATTAAAACTTTGCAAGCTGAGTTTAATAATCATAATATCCAAATCCTATCAGAATATCGTGCAATCATAATTACCAAATTTTGGAGACTCGGTAGGAGCCAAATACGTGGAATCGGGGTCGGAAAGATCAAAACTCAAGCATTGTGCTGTTGGAAAATTCCATATAGTCTATTTCTCTTGAAACGCTACTAAATAGTAAAAGTGGAAAGCAAATACTATTTCATATTTTTACGGTTTTCTGCTAAACTGTACGCCAAACTAGAATCCAACTGACTTTTAACAATGTTTAGAGTAAAAATTCTATAATAAAAACTTTTTACAAACAATTTTGATTACGGTGCTAATTCTCGTCCTTTTTTCAATTTACAAGATAGAATGTTTTAGGGTAATATATTTGAATAAATGTTTCGAATTGGATTCTGGTTACTATCACCCCTGTTCTTAGACCTTGAGGATTAGATATTCCATAACCCACCACTTCAATCTGCATCGAAATTATCACTTTGAATGACTCTACAGCTTTATAAAAAAGCACACAGGACTGGAAAATCTTCCTAGTAACATCAATCCCCTGAAACAAAGCAATTTATAAGTTTGTGTTTGTCCTCGAGTGTAGAAAAATTTGAATAATGTTTATGCAAAGTAATCATCATTATTCGAGGTTTCCGCATAGTCTTGTGCAAGATATAAATCTTCTATTGCTCATCAGAATAAAAAAATAGAGGAACCAATCCCCGACGGGTGAAAGTGCGAAGAATCATCTTTTTTCTATTCCTCTTGAAAAAAATAAACAAAACCGGTCGAAAAATGGTTCTTTTGAAAAGTAATCTCTCAATATTGATCTTTTTGGTTGGAACTTATGAAATACGATCATCGGTTTTTGGAATACACTTATTTTATACTGTAGAAAAAACATATCCTCAAAATACTGCGTGGTTCAAATGAGACCCACCCGAAAGTGCAATATAACATGCGCCAGTTTTCTACAGTCAATTCGCCAAATTATTGTAGTATAATGTAACTGTTATTGATTCGTTTCCTAATTCACGGAATAACTAGAATGGCTTTGCTCAACATTTGAATTTGAGGTTTTTCGTGAAGTTTTTTGATAATTAAATTCTACAATGATTTTCAAACAGCAAGGAAAGATATTGTTGTGGTCCAGTTCCAAATGAAGATGGTTTATAGGATTCATCTTCATCTATTCAATGAAGAAATATGGAAAATTTATGAGAAAATCGAAAAAAATTTTACGGAAAAAAGTATTATTGTCTTCTTGATTTGAAATACTGAGCTGTCGTTCATTTTTCATTGATAACAAGGCTTGCTCACCGTAAGTTACCACCAAGCTACCAAACACTGCTTCTTAATTTCTCAGATGATAAAGCAGAAATCGACATCAAAAAGTAGTGACGAACAGTTTTCCTGCCACCATGTTTAACGCTGAGTGTACTAAGAAAACGGTAGACGTCATACGAGAAAACCTGACACGTGACTAAAACTTCACTAAGAATCGGTATCGGAATTATATAGTAATGTCTTTTTAACTCTTGAATGGTAATTAACTCAGGAGTTGAGGGATCAAGAGACCGGAATCAAGAAGCAGATAATATTCAAGGGATTTGCGCGATTTTGGTCAAATTTTTATATAATTTTTCCTTCATGGGTTTTTATTGCAACTACGCACAAATATTTTTATTAGATAAATTAAATTGATAAATTGATGTTTGGAAATTGTCATTTAGTATCATGTTCAATCTGATCATTTTTGCTGTACGAAAACTGACCCAGACATTAAAATTTTTCTACTACAAGACCACAAAACTCACAGATCAACTGAAATCGTTGCTGCATTTTAACAGCTTGAGATCGACAGGATATCCGACATCAGCATTACCAAGGACATTTATTAAAATAGATCTTTGTTCATTCACAAGAGAAAGTTTCGCAATGCTGATGATCCAAAAATGAGTCTAATCGATTTCTATTGGGTTTGCAAGAAAGTAATGTCGATTTTTGGTCATGTGTTATCAATCAACTTTTTTCTTAAAATCCAGCCAAATAGATTGGGTTGTTGATTGTTTGTTTTTAAGAGCAAACATTATTTCCAAAATGGGGTCGGTTTTCAGTTGGCTCATACTGTCCATTTTATTGATACCTAAAACAAAGTGTTACCTTCCTACGACCATATATGCCATTACATTTTGTATGAGAATGATTTGGGCGGAACTGCAGCTGAGACAACGAAAAATATATGAGGAGCATATGGTGAACCTGCTGTATCTGAATGTGCAGTGGAACAGTACTGTGCAAAGTTCAGGACTGGCACCCACAGTATCAAAGATGAACCTTGTAGTGGAGGACCAGGTAAAGTATCAGAAGTAGACATTCAAGAACAGCTGGACCTCGATCCAAAAGCAACCACTAGGGAAATAGCAGAAGTCCTTGCCATTACCCACACTACTATTGAAAATCAAATGAAGCAGATGAACAAGGTTTGCGAGCTCCAAACATGGGTGCCTCACAAGTTTGGTGATCATGCTATGCAACAGCATGTTATCATTTCCATGTCGTTACTTTCACTGCACAAAATCGACCTTTTCCTTGATCGAATCATCACTAGAGACGAAAAGTGGGTTGTGTATGTTAACATCATCCCGACGAGACAATGGGTCAGCAAAGGCTCTAAACCATCACAGTTATGTGTATGGTGGTAAAGCTAGGGAATCATCCACTTTGAGTTGCTTCCACCTGGTTTGACCATCACTGCTAAAGTCTATGAAGACCAGCTTGATTGTGTACAAAATGCAATGATTCAGAAACAGCCTGCATTGGTAAACCACAAAGGAGTACTTCTGCTCCATGAAAATGCCCGTCCACATACCCCTGCCATTGTCCAGACAAATCCAGGAATTAAATTGGCAATTGTTATCCCATCCACCATATTCACCAGACATTGCACCATCAGATTATTATTTGTTTCAGTCATTGCAGAATAGCCTTGTAGATATGGAATTGAAAACAATGACCAGATCGAAATGTTCATCCAAAACTTTTTTGATTCAAAGCCCCAAGCCTTTTATTATGCGGGCATTGCAAAGCTACCTGCGAAATGGCAAAGCATGATTGATAGTAATCGAGCATATTTTGATGATTAATCATGCTTCATGCAACTGTAATAAAACTAAAAATGTAGTCAAATTTTCGACATTACTTTCTGGAAAAGGTATTAAGGTATTAAGGTCCATTGTTGCCAATCAAAAAGTAAGAGGACATTAAACTGGGAAAGTAAACAGAGTCAAACTTTTATCAAATCTCTCATATTCAAACATAAACATGCAAAGGTAAGCAAATGAAATGAATATCATGAGCTTATGGCAAACAGTGATTGCAGAAAAGCATACCGTCTCCGAGTTTCAACTCATGTTTTGTGTACTCTTGTACTTTTTTATCTATTTTTATTTTTCCACACATGATTCTCTCACCAAATTTATCAATTACAGTAGCAAAATGCGAGACAACATGAAATGGACTGAATTTTTGGCAATCACAGATTCCACATATCACGTTCATTTATTTTCAAGTTTACAAAAAATTGACCAAATTTCCAACATGAAACATATTGGGGGAAATGCAAAATTTTCGAACGTCACATGAACAGGTGGATCATTAACATGATGAATATATAACTTACTTTTTGATCGATTGTGTATATTATTTTCGGGTTACCGGGAGAGCCTATTTATAATTTTTGTTTGTATCCTGGAATATCAATTCATTAGAAAAATAGCCGGTCGACTAATTAACGTCGGGTAATTTGTTTATTTTTAGGTTTTTTCTTGCCAGATAGATAATGGAGAATGACAAAAATGTGAAAAATTGACCTGGTTGATGATCACGTTTTTTTATGACGTCATTTTTTCCGCAGATACTTCTTATGAGGGCGAGTGAAATTTTCCTTGCTCTACAGTACGATAGGATGGACAAGAACTGTACCTACATTCTAATAAGATTCAGTTATACCACTTTACAGTATGACTCAAAGAATCGTTATACCACAGTGAATCACTTACTTATCCGAGTTTGGAAAAGTCTGAAAATTGTGAAAAACGGGTTTGCTAGACAAAATAAGCTCAAGGTTTTTCCAGAATCCATGTTCTATATATATTCTATCTCGATGCAGATTATTACATTGCAATGCGAAGAAAATTCTTCAAGAAATTATTTCAAGCTGAAATAGATTGAGACAACCATGAAAATTAGGGAAATAAATTTTAAAAAACAAGTACACTTCTAAAAGACCTACGGATCATTTTTAAAATTACATGACTCTATTAAAATCTTATCATTAGAAAATTATTTCACGATGAATATGTGGAAATTTTCATAGAATAAGAATTTCAAATGAGCCTCGAAAGGCAAAATTATCCTTAGACAATAAGCCTGCATCGAAGGCCGAAAATTTTTTTCTCAATTTCTTCGCCAAACTGCTAAATTCAGAAAAAAGGTGTCAGTATACGCACGTTTTTTATTTGCATGAACATCTCTGCGCGCCGAGGCTCATTCGGGAATAGACTATAGAGCAAAAGTTCTACGCTAAAACGTCCAAGACCTTTTCTGGAAATGTATCACGGTAAAATTTCTAATTTCTTCGCCTTTCCAGAACAAATATTTACTGTAGCCGTTGGAATGCTTACTGTAGGACAATTAATCCAATAGGCATGACCGTTTTCAGTTCACAAATCTACGCCCCATATAAAGATGCTCATTTCGCGAAAAGATTCAACGACACGACAAAGATTGGCATTACCTGGAACTTGAGATAGAACTCATTCCTCTTTTTTTCAATCTCAACTAGGCTTTCGAGCGAACAACTTCACGAGGGCTCACCCGTATAGAAAATTAATTTTCATTTTTCAATTCCATATTTTCAATATCATATGTTGATAATACAAAACATGGAAATTTGTAGAGCTTCCTCATACACGTTAGAATATTATTTGAACGTAGGCGGCCGTGTTGTTAAAACGTAGCGTCGGCTGGACATGAAGTTACAGAGCAAGCAAAAATATGAAAGGCGAAGTTATCAAGTATGGATCTTCACGTCTTTCATGTATTTCTTAAACCTTGAAACTTTTGATTTGAAGAATAATCTAAAAACACAATATGCAAATTTATATAGGCTATTCTTCATAAAATGTTTGTAAACTTGAAATAGACAACGAAATTGAGCAGCTCCATTAGATTGTTTACACAAACTTCTACGGTAGAATTCTTAACTGAAAATTTGATATGCGAAATTATTGACGATTTCAGGATGTTACAAACATGAAAAAGAGGCCACAGTGTAAAAAAATGCTTAATATGAACCAAGTTCCACTGGCGACATTTGAACTTGGATACTTCTCATTAGATCCGATTTGAAACTCACTACTTCTTTTTTCTCGTCAACACAATTAAATTTTGCGTCACTCCTATTTTCAACATTGTTCCTCGAAATCATGTGACCCCAATTAAAGTCTATTGACACTGAAGTAAAATTATGCTTGGAGAAAAATTCATACTGTAAGGAAAAATGAATTTTTGAGGATCACGTCATAAATAACATATTCGTCTGCGTATAAGAGAAATTGAGCAATAGAAAAGCGTTAATGAAAAATATGAGAGAAAAATCCCAAGCTGAAGTAGACCATGAAGAAATATTAGTTATGAAGACTATTTTATGGAAACACCACCTATACACTACTACTACCTATGTCAATAAAATGTAAGTAAAGATACTGAAGAGTATCATATCACCCAAGCAAATCTCGGGGGCATTCTTGGATCACAGTTTTTACTTGGCCTCGAGCTTCTACGACACACATCAGCTTAGAAATTCTTACGTCAACATTAATTTAAATTCTAGCATGTTGATCAGATTTATCGATTTATGCATCATTTGAATGGAATTGGTGCCGAAAAAATTTCCTAATCGGTCTGTTGTAAAAATACTTCTTAATCAAGAAATGACAAAACTTGGTTACCGCCGTTAAAGCTTGTATATTCTAGATTATTTAGTGAAAAAATTGTTTAGTTGAGACTATAGTACCTCAGCCATGCCAAGCTAGAATGTTCAATTTTGTCCATCAAACTGACCTAAGAATTTGGCGTATATATCTATGGAACACGATGAGCTGTGCTCCTGGTCTTTTCTTTTGCAACATGCAATCTTTTGCAACATAACTATTTAGAGGGTTGGGGGGGGGGCGGCCCCAAATATTCAATCGTATAAATACACTCTCCCCAACTACAGTTGTCGACAGATAACCACCCCAGATGGCTGGAAATTGACGAAATATCATTTTTTGGTCGAAAATGACTTTTCTGGGGGAAAATCGGTTAAAGAGAAAAAATTTTTGGTGCTTCGCGCCGAAATAATGCTCAGTATCACTTTTAGAACAAGAAAAAATAAATCTGTGAAATTCGCCAATAAAGTAGGAAGTCGAAATTTGAATCGGAAAAATTCATGGAATTGATCTGGTCGAAGGAGGTGTTTCTACGAACGAGTCCTCACTGCTACAGTCAATGTGTAGAAAAAAAGACGGCCACGTATGCAAGTCGTTTATTATTTGCATGAGCACCTTTTTTCTTCCAGATACATATTTAGAAAATATGGACTACAAGGAGTGATCATTGGTTTCTTAACTCAAACGTTAATTTTGAATACCGTGACAAAAACTATTCTTTTCATGATAAATTTTCAGTTTTCAAAAATTTTAAATAATTTCTTGATTGAAAGCTGCAGAAAGATCGAGAATTTGTTTAAATCTGTTAAAAACGAACAACGAACTTCGTTCAGAAATAGACTCTTTCGCGGTACTTTCCGTTAAATTTGCCGATTTTTTTTTGAATCCTGTCAAAAAATGGAAAACCACAAAAATTACTAGTTTTGGAATAAGCTTTGCCAATCTGTATTTGAATGTCAGACATGCATGAAATTCTGACAATATGCTAGCAAAATAACTTCGCTATCGAATGCAAAAAATTCAAATTCCAAATCTACATTTGGATCACTTTGTACTGTCTTGAATATGATCAGCATTTACTGCAATTTTTTCTCTCGAAAGTTCCGGTTTAGTTTGTAGTTGAATTTAATGTTTAGATAATCCGCATAACTTAATCCAAATAACTCGTTTCAACTGGTCAATTTCAGTGCTTTAATATCAACTACTAAACCAAAATATACAGTAGACTTTTTCGAAATCCGCCAAGCGAGTACTGCAAATACACACAAGTAGAGTTTTCTGGCGGAAATTATGAAATCACTTATTTTGGTGCATTCGATACTCCAAAGCGAGCTGAGTAATGTTACATAATCGTCACACTGCTAAATGAACCTTATTTACACTAAAATAAAAAATGGCTAATATCAAGTCCGCTTGTATACTTGATATCAACAACCAAATAAGCATAAGACATGCAAATGCATTCCATCGAAAGGCCTTTCTAAGAGTAATATTATCAATGATTTGGCTTCCCACCTAATATTTTTACTAGAGAGGGTCCCCAAGTGTAAATTCTGAAATCATTGCATTTGATATCCCACGGCAACCTGAATAATTTTACACTGTCCTTTTGCCACCAGTAATCCTTTTTTACACTGGAATTTGCACGTACTGAATAATCGAAAGTTTACATATATCTGATTTCAGGAAATATGGGCAACTGGAAAATCTCACCAGTGTACCACATTTATACACAATTCAGTGTAAATATGGGTTCTAGGACAATTTTCCCCCACTGCAGTTCGCCCTCGGACAATGCGTCCCCCAGCAATTCGTCTCTGGTACTTATATCTTAGCTAGGTTTTAGATTTCAAAAGCAACTTCATGCCATGTTACGTAATATATTTTCAGATATTTTCACCATTAGGTATATTTTGTGTGAACCATAACAGAGATGAAAAGATGATTTTAGACTTCGCCCTGTCGCCTCTGCTTTCCTTTTTATTCTTTTTTACGCCGTCTTTTTTCTTATATTTTCTGGTTTCATACATATTTTCCTTTCCCAGCTTCATTTCTTGTAACTTTTTATCGGAATCTGCGGAGAGCAATTAAGAGTATTACAAAGTATCATGATTATTCTACGTCTGACTCTATAGTGTTCTTTACCATCTTTTTAATGACAACTTTGCAGTGCATCAATAGCAACAAAGACATTAAAAGATTGAACAGCAGAAAAATATAAAGGACAAGAGAAGAAAACGAAAATGAGTTAAAAAAGAATCAAAAATAATATAGAATACGAAACTAAACAAAAAAGAACGAAGAGGAATTCAAGAGGAAAAAATTGGCATGGTTACTGGGGATTGGGACACCATCATTAAAAATTTAAAAAATATGATTTTAAAATTGTCAGTGTCGAATGTTTCACACATTTTTGGTCGAAAATAGTAATTTTTAGCCACTTAAACTTTGGCCGAAAGCCTTTGTCTTAAACTTGAAACCACACGTTTTGTTTCAAGTGAAAATACAACCGATCACTTCAATTTCAGGACTGCTGCTCAAACGCCTGTATTGCTGACTGTACGAGTAAAAAAGGCTTATACAGACTTAGTACTAACTGGACAAGTAGAAAATCTTATATTCAGAGAGAATTTGAAAAAAATTGTTTCTGGACTTTTATTTGGAACATTGCTGTAGACTTTTTTCTTTTTGTACATAATAAATGCACTCTGCATGCAGAATTCATGAATAAACATGCTGTTTGGGCTGGGAAACATCTCTTATAGTTTTTGTCTGCTAACAGCCCAGTAGAATTATTTTTAAATCTGAATTTTTTTGATTAAAAAACAGTGAATTGGTAGCCAATTACTGGGGGCGAATTGTCCGTATCCCGCTCGCTTCGGTGTATCGAATGCACTATAACTTGTCACTTATTAGAATATCCGCCGAATTTGAGATAATCAGTGATTAAATGTCAATTCCTCATATAGTCTGCTGGCATAAATACACGGCAAATAAAAACCCATAGCACATGAAACTACAGTAATGTTGACATATGGAAGTATGTGCTTTATTTGCTGTCAAACAAACAAAAACGTATGTGCTTTATGACATGAATACCACCATTTCTTCTAAACAAGCTTTAAGGCCATCGAACTATAAATATACCAAAGCCCCATCTTTTGATACGCATTCATTCGCTACAAACTCAATACAATTTACGTGTAATAATCATACTATAGCTGCATTACTTCGTATTCCTTAAAACCATTCGCATCTGGAGTCTTATCAAAAGGTTAGTGAACTGGGAAAATCAGTGAAACAGAAAATTTACAGGCCAACATGCGCTTTTTATATGCGAATGATTCTGACTCTAGAATCTACTGCTAGAAATTTGATGAAGTAGATGACGTTTCTTGTGGAATGAAAAATGGCAGAGTATCGGTCGAGGTATAACGAGATTATCCAGTTTCTCCCATTTCATATACTTTTCTCGTATTGTGCCAAACTAACCGTGTAAGACAGTGTGTTGCAGAATCTTGAGTATCAACGAGTCTGCAAAATAAGCTCAACTCTTGATCGAATTAAGAGTAACGCGATCAAATATCTCGAAAACTAGAGATGAAGACAGATGAGCGTAATTCCGCGGTTTTCATCCGTAGTGAATATTTTATGGATTCGCAAAAGCGGAAAACGAAGAAGATTATCTTCAATCCGTTATAATTTTGCATGCTAATTATGCATATTTTCCAGCGATAATAATTTCCACGACAAGTTGCTCTAGAACAAAGTATGATAGATCGGGACCCGAACACGTAGAAACATACGAAGATAGATGAACAATTCAAGTTTCGTAGGTTGATACGAGACAAAAGAAACTTAAAAGAAGAAACCCCGTCAGGAAAAATCAAAGAGCAACAATAACACATAAAGCTAGGCTGAAGAGGAAATAATTTAAAGCAAGCGAAAATAAAGTACCTTGACACAATTACTAATAGAAAAGCAAATGGAAAAAAGAACGAACCAAATGATACGTTGACAAAAGAAGAAAAAACGGTCAGAAAATCAAGTAAACAAAATATAAACCAAACTGACACAAAAAATGAGAATAGCTGAACAAACGCGTGTTAGCCAAAATAGGAATCACAATTGAAAAGACATGAAAAAGAGAAAATCAAAAGAACTACTAAAAAATTAGTAAAAAGAAAAATGAATTAAAATAAAAAAAAGTTACATTAATAAACTTAACTATAAAAAACTAAAAATTGCATGTCACAAAAAACATAGCACAGATGGTACTTACAACCAAGAAAGTCTAAGTCAATCTAACCGTGTGAGTAACTTGTGCACGAGAACATTTAATTCTCGACTTAGCCCACTATTAGCCTAGAAAAAAAAGAAAAAATTTGGATTGTAAATGAATGATGGGCACGGATAATGACTGACTGTCCCTGAACAGAGAATAGAAATTGAGGAGTATCAGAAACAGTAGAAAAAAAATTTTCAAACATAAATCACGATTGTCTAAAATGGAAGAAAGAAACAGAAAAACATTGAAACTTTTTCAAATAATGACAAGTTTATTAGCTATACACAGCACTAACAAGATTAACTGCTACAAAAATAGGCGATCATAGAAAATAAAGAGTTAGTACCATGTCATAAACATTTGACGATGGTTCGGCTCTTCCTGATCTAATTTTTTACAATATCTATCGTATCATTTTGTTTTTCAGTACCATTTTCTTGATTTTACATTTTGTACATCAGCACTTTCTATACTCTTTTCTTTTTTTCCTTTTACAAAAATAAATGGTCTGCAGCAGGGCTTTTTTGTACATGACCCATTTGCACATGTACAAAGGACAGCCAATATTCAATTTGTACAATTTGTACGTTGCAAAAATAGGTTTAAATAAGTAACCTGTGTTCCTCTATGTCATGGCCAAAGACTAATAATCAAATCAGTGTAATTTTCAAATGTTATTTATAACTGCAAAAAAATCATTAAAATTGAACTAAAAATCGAAATTATCGAGTTTTAAGTCTAATTTACAAGCATTGTGGAACAATTTGTCTAGAGAACTATCCAATAGCATATTGAGTTTGCTTTAGATGATAAACCGAAAGTTAATTCCTACATGATGAGAAGTGAAAGCCCAAAAAAAATGTGAAAATTTTTGTGTATTGACCGTCGGCGACACTAGAAAATCAATATCCAAACATTCATTTCAAGAATTAGATTCGAATTTAGTGTTCAAGGGTCGTAATTTTTAGAATTTTATTATTTGAAAAAATTTTAAACCAATTTATTCGTTAACTCTCATGAACTTGGCCAAAAAAATATGTGTGGAAGAGTAAAAATTTCCGAAAACTATTTCCATGGAGTTCCCGAATGGATTTTACGTTAAGAAAGAAATAATTGCTTCGAAAAGTTTACAGACTTGACGTATTGATCTTTCTCAAGATATGTTCCAATGAAAAACTGTGAATCTTCATTAAATAAAAAGATAAAATATTGAAGATTACCACTCAAAACATGAGATAATACGTTTGAAATGATGAAAACTATTATACATTAAATGATAGGTGAGGGAAGACATCCTGAAAGCCGCGTCTGAGCTGGGTAATACATAATAATGATTATTAAAGTTATAATCGACGCGAAGTGCCGAAAAATTTTGACATTATGAACTTCTGAAATGTACCAAAATGCATATTTTCTGTACCTTATCTACAAAATTTTCTTCCCTAAATGGGGAAAGAGCCGTTTGTGCATGTACAAATGACTACCTCAATTTTGTTTGCCAAAAAAAATTTTCATTTGCCGCCGGGAAAAAAAACACTGGTCTACAGTGACAACAAGATATACTACAGTCTATTAATTCTGAAATGGCAGATGCAGCGAAGCGTCGGAAGTAGGTTCGATTTGGAAGAATAGTAAAAGCTTATTACATAAATCAATGCAAACAACTTTCTCATGTCGGCAACAGTTGTCTTCAAATCAAAAACGGATAAGCAGCTTCCTTGATTTTGGCCTTCCAGTTTTAATGAGGAAATTCATTTTTTTCTACGTTATCCATAAAAATTGTGTCTCAAATTTAACCTCCTTTTTGTACCGCTGCATCTGCCATTTCATAGTAAATAGACTATAGTCTCCTCATAAAATACTTGTAAACTAAAAAACGAAAAAGTAGCTAAGGTATACCAAACATTTTAGTTAAATAATAGTTAAAAAGCAGTTTGATTGGAAAATATAAAAACTATGAAATACTACTTGCTTTTGAGTATGTTATTATTTAGGATGATTCCAAGAAAAACTGACTGTAGGTTTTCTGTACTCAATGCAAAAATCTATCTGAACTGAATTTTTACTCGCTTGGAATAAGCTTCTAAATTGCAGGTACGATGAATCACTTATACGAAAACGTCTCAGCAACCACTAGTGGTTACTCTAGCCACAAATTCTAGAGTGTAGCCTATAACATTTAGAGCGATGAAACAAGTACAGTTCACTTGAGGTAAGGAATCAACGTCAGATAGGAACAGTTTACTCTAGTGAAAGACATATGAAGACAAAACAGAAATCTCTATTTGAAAATTAAAAAAAAAGTCAGTTAGTGAGCTAAGAAATTTCGAGTCCCATATGAAGCATGGTTTTGCAACAAAACGACAAATGTGAGTAGTTATACGGGCCCATACAGGGGGTACACAAAAGATACCTCTGGATAATTTATGTATTTCAATCATTCAAAATGATATTTGAAAACAAATAATGCCTTGCACTAATTACCGTTGAGCTGTAAGAACATAGAAAATTTCTCAATAAATGCAGCGCAATTCGCTAAATGGTCACATTCCATTTAATTGGTTGAATTTGGGCGAAAAAATTTATTTTCCGAAGAATTTTCAATCTTCTCGGAATCTTTGAATTTTTGCTACTATAGGAGAAACCTGGATTTGATTACCGTATCAGTCCCGATACGGTTTGCTTGGATTATATTGCGACTATCTGATTCTCTCAAATCTAAATTTTCAGAATATTAGTGTGCTCGACTTATAAAAAAATACAATAAACTCCTGAAGACTGTGTAGTAGTTATACAGGCCCACATAGGAGGTTCACAAAAGATACCCCACTACAAAACATATACATCAAAGTTTGCCGCCTTGACTGTGTGGGGTGACACAGGGGGTGTGGAAAGTATAGCCAATGATCCGAGTTCGCACAATGTATGGGGCGATACAGGGGTGTGGAAAGTAGTCGATGATGTAATATGATCCAAATTTCATTGAGCATGCGGTGTGATACCAAAGGTGTAGAAAGTACGCCCGTAACTTCAACGTGTAAAATTTGATTTCCATGTAGAAAGTATGACCGAAACTTCAACCAGTAAAATTTGACTTCCATGTATGCCCCATGCTTTAATGGATAAAATTCGACTTCAATGTTCCTTGACAAACTTGGACGTTAAAATTGATGATGCAATGTCTACCAAAATTAAAAAAAACGCCTGAGGTACATAGAATCTAATGATCTAACGGTTTTACTCATTTTTTAAAAAATTTTCACAAAATTCTTTTTTTTGTTTTTTTACGTATTCAGGACACATTTTGTGATGATTCCTTGTGCTTAAGCATTGTTTTCGGGGTCACGTTTTTCACTGTTTCGGGACACGATTTTCCATATGTTTTGTTTTAAAAATGCTTACGCTTAAGGATAGGCAATCATCAGAAAAGTGTCCCGAATACATAAAAATTGTGTTTCAAACAAAATTATTTGCAAAAATTTTGTAAAAAAAATGAGTAAAACCGTTAGATCGTTGGATTCTATGACCTTCAGGCGTTTTTTTTAAAATTTTTTGGGAGACATTGCGTCATCAATTTTAACATCTGAGTCAGTCGAGGAACATTGAGATAGAATTTTACCGGTTGAAGCTTCAGGTGTACTTTCCACATAGAATTCGAATTTTATACGCTGAAGCTTTTGAATTTTTACATTCTCCATTCTAGCCCAAAACAAAATTCGGATCATATTACATTGCCGACTACAATTTCTACACCCTCTGTAGTGCCCTGCACGTTATACGAATTCGGATTGTCGGCTATACTTTCTACGCCCCCTGTATCGTCCCACACAATTAAGGTGGCAAACTTTGATGTATATTTTTGTATCTTTTGTGTACCCCCTGTACAGGCCCATATAACTATAGCCTGTTTTTCCTGAAATGCTTCTAAATAATGAAAGTGGAAAGCAAGTAGTATTTCAGATTTTCACGATTTTCTAATAAACAATATATCATATAGGACTGGAAATTTGTCAGCAAACTGACCTCACCTTTGACGATTTTTCGAGTGAAAAATTTGACGGTGGGAGCTCTATGTAAACGATTTTGACGACAGTACTGATTTGTGTCACTTTTCTATTTGAAAGCATTTTATAAAAAACAGACTATAACTACTCTGTTACTACATACTAATACTACACTATACTACTAATACTAATACTACACTATACTACTAATACTACTAATACTACTAATACTACTAATACTACTAATACTACTAATACTACTACTAATACTACAGAATATCCGACATAAAGTTCTACTTGCTCATTATTTTTCAATCAGCTTCACACTCTCCCTCACCTCGTCCTGCCGTACAATTGGACGTCGTTCCTCAATTCGATCAGGTATTTATGCAATCTCTCTTCCCGTCTTTCGCCACGATTTTGATTGGCGTTCCTGGCCCGTGCACCCCTCAATGAGGGGTATCCTTTGAATTTTTTCTTATCGTTTAAAAAAGCAGCAAAAACCGATTGGTTGACGTTCGATAAAATGTTGATCATAGCCGCGACGGAAAATATGACGATGTTGTTCAAGTTGTTCATGATTATTGAAATTTTTTCCGAATGTCGAAGTTTATTGTAGCAACAAAATGCACAATAAATGAAAATATTTTAATTTCTCAATCGACTGCAATTATTAGCAATTGCACGCGTGACAAGTGTTTTTCATGTAAATTTTTGAATCTGGCTTACTGTAGACAGAGCTTGGTTTTAATGGTTTTGGACAAATTATGGAGAGAGCAGAAAATTGAGAAAGTAAACATTACAATCTTTCCAATCTTATGGGATTTATGATTGAAAGAATAATTCAAACACAATTATGCAAATTTATATAGGCTGTTCTTCAAAAATTCTTGAAATTGTTAGAAAAAGTGGGCAGCTTCATACGATTTGTTTACATACGACGGAATTTTTTCGGTAAACTCATTGTCGATTTTAGGATGCTACAAAACATATAAAAGAGGCACATGTTAAAGATTCTTGATGAAACAAGTTCCACTAACATTTTTATTCTCTCGTAAAATTAAATTTTAAAGTTTCTACTTCCTTTCTCTGCCTAATCAGCACTCCTGAATTTTAAACCATTCCAATTCTGAACATTATTCTATCAAATCATATGACCCCAATTAAATACTATTGACGCTGAATTAGTGTTAAATTATGTTTGAACAAAAGTTCATACCGAAAGGAAAAATTAATTCTTGAGAATCACGTCATGAATACTAGGCTATGTTATAACGTGTGAGGGTTGCGCGGTTTGTTACTGTAAGGGATTAAGCCGAGATCTAGGGTGAGATACTAAAAAGACTCGTTGGCGTAACATTACAACAGTTATATAATGGGTGTTTAAACCAAAATAAACTTTACACTTTTTCAACAACTCTAAACTTTTTCAACAATTTTTTGACAAGTTTCAACAACTTTTTACAATTTTTAAAAACTTTTAGACAATATTTCGACAACCGGAAATAAAAGTTTTCTTCATTTTCTCCATGCTCACCGTTGACCTTTCATAATTTTTGACATTAATTATATTTTTGTTTATCAACTTGATTTCCCTGATAAATTTCATTTAAAGTATGATTGTAAAGCTACTAAAACTCTCAAAGATTGTAAAAAGTTGTTGTAAGTTGTTGAAAATTGTAAAAAGTTGTTGGAAATTGTCAAACATTGTTAAAAATTTCAAAAATTTGTTGAAAATGGTTAAGAAAATTGTCGAAAAAGTGTAAAGATTTTGAAAAGTTGTCAAAAAGAGTAGTGCTTTTTGTTTACACGCCAATTATTATGTTTGTTGTAATGTTATGCCAATGGGTCTTACTTTGTGTCTTGCTGTGTGTCAGTAGTTTGGCTTAATCCTTTGTGTAACTCAGGGCTGCATGTAGGCGTTCTTCCTGTATAGGCCAGGATTACTACTGTGGCACTGGTCAGGTTAGAAATCCTTATGTAAACATAAGTTTGAACCCTACAGTATGTTGATAAGACTTATCGATGTATGCATCGTTCGAATGGAATTTGAGCTGAAAGCATTTCATACTCCGTTTTTTTACAAAAATGCTGATTAATTGAAAACGATAAAAATCGGTAGCTTAGTGTATAATTTTTGCAATGAATGAAAACTGAATGAATGGACCATACTTGCCGTGAATTCTCACAAGAAAATAGTAGAAATTGGGAAGTAAATAAAGCTACGATAAATATTGTACAGATTAATGAAATAATAAAACGAATGAAAATAACGATGAAAATGATTAAGAAAATGGTAGTAGATATGACTTAACCAGAAAATAATACAAATTGTGTATAACATTTATCAAAATACCTTTAAATATTAAAATTTGACTTGAGTTCAACTTTGACTATGTTCAGTGGACACAGTGTATCACAATTAAATGTGTGCAAGTATACGGACTAGAAAATTCACTTGCCAAAGTTCGAAGTGATAAGTTTGGGACCGTAGGTCTATGGAACAGATGACACACTGAAATATTCAAATTTATGCTGCCACCATCTACAAGGAAGAACACTATCACTTGCAAAATTAACTGGGTCTATTAGAACTGAGCAATCAAAAATTAGCAGCAGTACAAGGCTGTAAAATATTGAAATATGTGAAAATCACACAACATGTGACAAAAGGTTCTACAATAGAGCGTATATACACAGTAGTTAATCCCTGAGAATATCAGTGAAACACTTATATCAAGGGTTCTCAATAGAATCACACAAACGATGTGAAATGAAGGGAAAAGCTCTTCAAAATCTTTTATGAAAAAAAATTATAGATATAATTTTAATAGAACGCTTAAAAGAAAAGAGTGATTCTAGAAACATAAATACTAATGCAGTTTTGCACTTTTTCAAAAAATGCACAACCAGTTCATTCTTGAAAACCAGAATACAAAAAAAAAACAAAAGGCAAAACGATCAAGGAATGGAGCAGTGGGCCCAACAGAATCAAATAGTGAAAATTGCGTATCAAATAAAGGAATACAAAATCAGAATACAAAAATATCAAAATATGTTCACGCAATCAAAGTAATATACCAACAAAGGTTGCGATTAATAGAAAGAGGATATTAGGGAAAATGTGCAGGTGCCGTTTTTGGGCTAGTGGCTGCATTACTAATAGGGCGAAAAATGTATTACGATAAAATTGTGCAAAAATCTGACAGAGGTCAGCTCTAATTGTATGTTTATTCGAAAAAATGAAAAATGCTCAGCAATACAACTTTTGGTGCAGTCTCGAAAATCTGGATTAGTGGATTTGTGCAAAAGACTGACTAGGCAAACATGTGAAGCACAACGATTTCGTGGATCAATCATTCTAGAACTCCGACGCAATTCTCAATGTAGCCCTACAGAATACTTGATACTGACTTGCTTGATGTTTTTGGCAGCATTGCATTTTTCAGTGAAAATATTATTTCATATCGATAAATTCATTATTTATATTCTGAAACTCATAATTAAGATAAATTAGATTTTGTATGAGGCATAAATGTATGAGACATACATTTATGAGCCAAAGAACGAGGAGAGCATTACGTTATAGACATCATGAAGAAAGCTCCTTGTTTACTATAATTTGGGTTTGCATCTGTCTATGCCCATGCTGCTGTAGTAAAGAAACAACTTTGAAATCACAAAAATCAGTACGTAATGACTTGAATGGTAGTAAATTTTACTGTACAATCATACAAACAACAAGAATAGCATTAGTTCCTCAAGGGCAGAACAGTAGTTTTCTGATAAAGGATTTTAATAATAACTCAAAAGGTGTTTTGGCTATATCAGTAGATCAAATAAGACTGCATTGCAGTATGCATAGTGACTGTTTTACATGATTAGTAAAGATGCACGTTAAATCTTCTACAGTTTGTTTTTTATAAAATTTCAAAATTGAATAATGAAGAAAATCAATACCTCTGTCAAAATCGTTTACAGAAAGCTTTGGCAAAAAGATTTCTTGTTACAAAACTTGTTAGAGGCTGATTGAGTATGCCCACAAATTTCCAGCCATGTGTGACTCATGGTTTAACAAAAGGTCCTGAAAAAGAAAATACTTGGTTTCCAATTTTAGGGTGTAAAAGCATATCGAGAAAAACAAACTATAGGAGATGTCCTACCATGGAATCATGTTCAGGCGATACATGTACAAGTCAAGCAAACAAAATCATACCTGAATTAGCTGATGAAATTAATAAATATCCGTGGTATACATATTTCATTGACTCTTGTGGATGTGCAGGTTTCAGTTGTCTTTTTCCACTCCTCAGCATGTCTTTTCTATAAAATATACGCTGAGCCCCTATCTGATAAAATTTATGAAATTTTTTCATGTCCCAATTGAGAATACCAGGAAAGATTTATACTAAGATCAGGAACACCACCTGTTTGGAGGAATATTGAAATAAATATTCCATCAGTGAGTTCACCTCAAATTCAAATGCTTGGTAATGTCACGGACAGCCGTTCATGTGATATTACAGTATACCTTTAATCTCGTACAGTATGCTCATTTATTATTGTATTTGCATGCTTTCATGTTCGCGTCTTTTTGTGATTATTTCTGTACTTGACAAACGACTTTAGCAAACAAAGTCGGCATCCTTCCAGATATCCTTTCCTGCGTCTCTACAGGAATGCACGCGTGCTGGCTTCTTCTTGCCTAAGAAAGGCCAGCGCCAACTATTTTTGGCCTCCGCCTCGACCTTCTTCTCGTGCAAGAAGCGTCGACGATTACTGTACTCACCGCCTCCTACCGTACTCAGGAGCTACTGACACTCCTACTCCCGCTAGCATAAATACCGAGTTTGTTCCACCAAACTCGTATTTCGATACTACGGAGCCTGGATCAACTCGAAACGCCTTTACGTCAACATCATTTTTATATATTAATAAATAATTAATTGGAATATTGTTTCGGTAAGTTTTCTCCCTGAGCTACAACATTGGGTTTGGGTCCCAACTCCTTCTCTTTTCTACTCCAGTGTCGATTTACCCCTATAGTCTTCTATCGGGTTTCTCTCTCCAGGGATTTCCCATTAGGACTAAGGTTCCAGCTCTCCACAAGGCCCTTTCCAGGACCAGGATTGCTGACGTCTCTCTCTCATTATCTGCGGGCAGTCAGGCTCTGTGGCGTACACGGTGGAGGTAATGAGTAGCGTTTCCTACCTACAGTACCCCGTTGCCTGCGACTCCTGTTGCATTCACTAGCCCTCACTCTTGAGGCTGCATCTCATCCTCACAACCCCCCACCTCAACGTTACAGTAGTCTATTTTTGACAGATGGAAAAAGAATGGCTATAGTTAAAACATGTTCAGTTAGTCAATAGATATCAGGAAGTATTGGTAAATGTCAATGCTCAAATAAAGGAAAGATCTCAAAAATTGCTTGTTGTCTGTCATCTAATGCATGTCAGTGTCAAGGGAGGGAGACTCAAGTAGCATTCACATATGAAAATCAAGCACTGGAAAAAAATATTCATAAAACATTATCCTCTGCCCCTAAAATGCAAATTTTTACTATTTCAGGAGGAGGAATTGGAAGCATATCCTGAATTTAATAGTATTCATTATAGAAATTCGATTAGATATGAAAGGTATCACAAAAATTCATAAGAATATTCGTCAATAATAAGTTATGAATTTTGGTTGCTACAGCTGTCTAGCGGGTGCAAAATTGGAGCATATTTATGAAGCGGATTTCAGGGTAACCGTGTAGTGAGTAACTTTTCCACGAAATCCTTTAATCTCAACTTGGGTACCATTACTAGTTTGGAAAAGAGACAATTTGGATTGGAAATGAGTGTTGTCTACGGAAAATGGTTGTGTGTCCCCACGGTGGGAATAAAAGTTGAGGAGTATCAGCAACAGTAAAAAAATCTTTTAACACAAACCTCGAATCCCTAAAATAGAAGAAGGAAAGAGAAAAACGTTCAAACGTTTTCAAATAACGAAAACTTTATTAGCTTTATAAAGAATTAATGAGATTAACAACTACAAATATAAGCAAGCATAGGATATAAGTAGTAAATACCATGTCATTAATATCTGACGATGGTTCCTTTATTCCTGATTCAATTTCTCACTATTCTCATTGTATACCATTGCTTTTTAGCATTAGCAATTCTTACACATGTCCATGATTTATACTTTTTACATTACCACTTGCTAGACTTCTATATTTTTTCTTTCCTTTTGCAAAAATGGATGTCTTCCAGTGACAACAAGAATATGCTATATAGTCCATCCATTATGAAATCGCAAATACCGCGTATCGTCGAAGGTTTAATTCCGAAAAAAGGTAACTTATTACCGTAATCAATGCGGATAACTTCCTCGTCTGTCAGCGACAAACTAGACAGATCGAGCGAAATATTTTTCAATAACGTGGTCAAATGAAAATAGGTGTAGGTAACTGTTCCATTTAAACCAAAAATTGGTAAGCTGTTCCTTTGATTTTAGCTTTTTCTTTGAAACGGGGAAACATATACTTTTTCTACAGTATGAAGTTGATTAAATCTATAAAAATTGAGCGTAAAATTGAACCAACCTCTATTTCGTCGCAGCATTTGTCATTTCGAAGTGAATGGACTATAGTCTATTCCTTATAGAATGCTTGTAAATTGAAAAATGACAAAAATTAGTCGAAGTTTACTCAACCTTTAAGTTAAAAAACGTAAGAGGTTAGTTTGACTTTGAAAATATGAAATACTATTTAGTACAGAAAGACAGCAAACCGGCAGTAGAAGTACATCAGTTTATTGCAGCGATGACATATAAAAATGGTGATCAATTTTTAATCTTGCAGGCGTTAAACCAAATTCTATCATCTTTGCGTTGCTTTTCAGGGTTTAGAAATTTTAATAGAGATTTAAACGACGTAAATTATAGTCTGTTCTTTTTACTGCTAGTGAAAAACAAAAAATGGAAAAAATAAAACTGAAAAGCAAGTTCCATTTTAGATTTTGTGATTTTCCGCGAAATTTTCCGTGAAATTAAAAGTTTGCAAGGCCAATTCAACCAAGCTATAGGAATTTTCGAATAGAAGGTTTTACAGTCCAAACTTTTTGTTGACCATTTTCTAGTCAATACGTATTAATGTAGTTTTTCATTTAATAAGCATTTCAGAAAATAGAATACAGCAAGGAGATCTCAAACATAAAAATTTTCGAACATCATAACTCAAAAAACAGCGATGAAGCGAAGGTTTATTGCAGTTTTTCTGTACTCTGTCGAAAATAGAAAAATGTCACTGTCGACTACAGTATCTTTTACAAGCATGACAGTCTTTGATTGCTAAATTCTGCTCATTCTTAAAAATTTGATTCTACGATACAATGGAAGCATTCTCATTTTTGTATCACCTGATCAGGAGTTAATTAAATCAAAAAATATATATTTGGCCTTCTTCATAAACGCCTACTAGAGGCATCGGGCGAAAATCGCTTCCGCGATTTCAAAGCGTTTTCGATTGTTAAACGATGAGCAATTCGAGTTAAACCCATTTTAGCGAAATCGGCCCGACAAAATTGCAATAATCGGGCGCCGTCCACTTCGGCACGTAGAAAATTCCGTTTATATTCGCTCAAATAAAGCGAATCCAACCAAAATCCCACTTCTTCGACCGTCCAACGATCGACCGACTTTTCGGCCCACAATGACGAAGACTTTGATGAAAATGACGTCACGATGATGTCATCATCTAAACAATTGGAATGCTAAAAATGAAACCAGGTCACCGCGAAGGACTGGAAAAATTAGAAACAGGATGGCTTGTCTTTTCCACAATACACAATTTTAAATAATACAAATTTATGATCTACTTTTCAGCAACGTAATCAAAAAAAGTATTGATCTAACTGTCAATTTATTAATAAATCCCCAATACAGGAGAGCAGTTCACAAAATATTTCCTTATACATTAGAGGCTATGTTAAAAATATGACATTGAGTAAAAAACAATCAATTTGATGATTTTTTGCACATTGTCTACCAGAACAGTAAACTCAGTAAATTTATTCTTTGAAAAACACTTAAGGAAACAGTGTCAAAAAGATGTGTTCTACATCATAAACTTGATACACTCAATAAATAAATTCTTTTCAACTAACATGCAAAATTTTTTTATGGAAATAGATGAACTGAAATAGGCATTGTGGATCAAAATTCATAAAATGTACGTGTACAAAATCGTCACGACTTGAACTGTTATATTACAGTAACAACGAGACATCTAAGGTTCCTCTGCATAATATTTCGAATTATTGTGATTTCATCTGTCAAAACCTTATTTGTGGTCTGAATCCACTAATAATAGATTGAAGGAGCCTGAAGTAGAATGATTGATTTTTGTTTTTTCTAGGGCATGTTCCTTTACTCATCTCAGAAGAGTAATTAATTTAGGGGAAGTTGCCCTGAAAATTATACATGAAAACAAAAACCTTACTATCAGCCAAACAGGGTCTAAATAGTTAACTTTTAGATAATAATGCTCAAATTGACAGGAAAACACAGTAGGTTACTTCAAATAACCAAACCATTTCGTTTACCGTAGCCATGTCATTAAAATTTGCAGCAGGCTGTCGAACTAAAGATATAAAGCCAAAACATAGCATCCTTACAAACACTGCAAGTAGCACACAATTGGAAGAAATTTTAAATTATTCAAACGTTATATCAAACTGATGAGATAAAACGATCAAAAAAGCATGAATTTGAATCAAATTTTCAAATTCAACATATTTGAAAATGCGACACGTTTCTTTCAAAAGAAAAAGGCGTAAAGCCGACCATCAAAAGTTGGGATATATTGACAAAAATTAAATGCAATTGTGAAAATTGTGCTGAACAGAAATATTCAAATTTTTTGTGAATTTGCTGATCGAAATGAAAGACTGGTGATCGTGACTTTTATATTTGCAAACAGATCAAGATCAAGAAGATATCTTTCGTTGAATACCAAAGTTAATGCATTTTGAATAACGTTTCACAATTGAAAGAAATTCGACCATAAACAGTTCCCCTAAATTTAGGATGTGAAGAACGCTACAATGAAGCAGGTCAATAAAAAATCAACTGAGAAAATGAGAATTGAAAGACATATGACGCTATCCAGTACTGAATATTATAGTCTTTTTTGTATATCAACACATACCAAAGATTTTTGTTCTTATGAATTTGAGAATTTTTTCCATCTCAAATTTTAGATACCCGTTGAAAATTACAAAATTATTTTTCTAGAATCTTCTCATAGACAATAAAATCAATTACACTAAAAGCCCTTAAATGTTTCATAATTACTGTAGCTTCAATTTTTTTACCTGAAACGCTAGCGTGACTGATCGCCTTTTCTTCATCTTTCTCGCTATTGCTGCTATAGCTACTGCTACTGCATTCACTTTTTTCTAGTGAATTACGCGACGACGTATAGCCCGAATCGCGAGCGCTCGACGCGGCGACGGAACCGCTAACGGCATGGTCCAGAGTTACAGCATTTTGACCCTGGTTGTCGGACTCAGGGTTTGTCGACGCGTCTTCGCCTCTGGCCGACGGCGGGGAAAGGGTTAGGGACGATGCTTGGGAATGGTTATCGTCCGATTCATGTTCGGTTGACGAGAGCTATTTTGAAAAATTATCGAAAATCCAACAAAAATTTTAGTGTGGCCTCTGGGCTTAAGCTAGAATCCATCCGGGTTTTTTTACCACAGTTTCTGGAGTTGAAATGTCAAGTTACAGTAAATGTTGAGCTGTACCTAATAATAGCGTAGAACCTTGCACTATTAGTTAAAAATTAATCCATCAACAGACTATTAGTTCGTAAGTTAATGAAACTGTAAAGCAAGTTACATTTCATATTTTTGTTACTTCCTGAAAAGTCACGCATCAAGTGAATTAAAATTTTTTCAGCCCACATGAATAGCGTTTCAACATTTTTCGAATAACTAATTCTACAGTACAAGTTTTCGAGAGTGGAGAAATATTGTTATAATTCTTTATTGAGAAAAAATTGCTTTTCATTAGAATTTACAAAAGATTGAAATTCCTTTCATTGAAATATGCATCAAAATTATAATCAAATCCAATCTTTGGGCTCAGATTATAGGATATTGAACTTTTTAGATCTTTTTCCTTCAAAACGGAATTCTGAACGATGTTTGTTGAATACAAAAATGGTTGAAGGCGATAAGAAAAGTAACACAAAAGACTGGTCTTTTCACTTGATCCAGTCGGCGAATTCGCAATGTGTGAGACAAAAAGTGAGATAGAAAAAATTTTGACTCTGAATACGCAAACAAATGATCTGAAAACTGTTCTGTCCACTGAACTGAACTCTTTGGGCGTTCTTCATTACACTAACGGGCAGGATTCATATTATTAGAAAAATATTCAGAATTTTCCGAAAGTCAGAAGTATCATTTGAAATTCTAAAGTCAACTGAATTTTATTGTACATATGGAATTCGTACAGTGTCTCTGTAATACAGTATTTTATATCAGCCTCTGATACCTGAAGTGTCGAAATGCCGCTACTTTCGCCCATTTTTTGGCGCCTTTTGGCCAAGGCATTTTTTAAATCCGTGGCGAAATCACCCGTCGACGGTTCCAATTTTTGTCGGCTCCGATGACTATTTCGACTATTCTTTTTAATAAGAGGGTTTTGATCGAACGACGTTGTTGGTTCCGAATTTTCAACGTGGGAGATGTTACTTGCTGAAAAAATATGAATAAATTTACTTTTTACTGCAATAGGAAGTTTTTTAAATCTCAACTACAGTATACCAGTCTGTAGAGTTTCCTGACGTCACAGATTCGAACTCTTACTGTCATCTTCGGTCTTTTCACAAGTAGGCGGCGGCGGAGGCGGAGTTTTAGGCCTGAGGGATAACTTCCTCACTTTGTTAGTATGCCTATTATTTTCCTCTGGACACACTGTTGCCTTTTTGCGAGAATTTTCTCTATTATCTTCATCGTCCAAAATTAGCGATAAATTGGAATTCGATTCGAAAGTGGACAAATGTTCTTGATCCGAAGGCGAAGATGAGGAGGACAACGTGGACGTGCTACCAGTTTTAAGGGGTTGCGGGGCGCTGGACCTTTTCATGGCCGCCACGCTGCTGTAGACTTTGGGCGATGGCACGGGCTTGCATTGGGTGTTGGGCTGGGGTTTAAGGCGATTTTCTGGAATAGGACCTGCGAAAAATGCTTTGAAATTCTGCGAGCACAAATTCAAAATTGACGTCAGCAATTAAAAAGAACTTATGCGTTTTAACGAAAATTTTCTCCCAAAATCACGAGAAAAAATGATTCATTTGAAACCGATTATCTTATAGCTTATGATTTTTAAGTTTTTACTCTTTTCTTCGTTCTCCACACTTCGTTTTTCACCGTCCATTAAAATTTCCAATTCGGCGGCCGAAATCCTCCGATTTACGGCCCGATTTCGTACCGACGCCACTTTAGATCGCGGATCTTTAAAAGTCGAGGGTAAAGCGGAAAACGACGAACAAATCGGGAACGAATCGTCGAAAGCTAGAAAAAAAAGACAAAATGTCGCATCGCATAACAGTAGATTGTATTTATTCTGAAATGGAAGTAAGCTGGTAAGCTTATTACTGTAATCAATGAAAGAAATATTTTACCGTCTGTGAGTGGCGAACAGAAACAACTGGAAATTCACTTCAATAACCTGTATAGTAGTCCAAATTTCTCGAGTATAGTTCTAACCAAGTTGAAAGTGAATGAGCATAATTGATTTTGGTATCTCGCTGGCATGTAAAAATTCAACGTTTTTTCTGCAGTAGAAACAGTCGCTATGTGAGAATTGCGTTTCAAATTGAGCCTACCTTTTCATTTCAAAGTAAACGGTTTACAGAACCCGGTTTCTGGAATATGATTAAAGTCTGTCAAAATTTTGATCGAAAAATATATTCGGTAGGGTTGTCCCGGGGCAGATATTTTAGCCGGGGCCGGTATGCTGAAGTTTAGGCAAATCAGTAATAATGAATAGCTAATATAGTTGCACGTTTTCTGAAAAAATCAATTGAAGTTGAAGTGCAGTTCCAGATATATGAAAACTTTTAAACTTTTATCCAAATAGAACATGAATTTAGTGATTCCTAATAGTATTACTGTCAAACTAACTACTGAATATTTACTTGTCACAGTCTAAACTTCAATTTTATTATAAATCGAGCTCGTTATACTATCAAAAATAAATTTTTTGTAGTCTTGTCCCGAACCGGGGCAACCCTTGCCCCTGCCCGAGACCGGGGCAGCTTCCCCGGTGCCGGGGCCTGACACAACCTTAATATCCGGATATTATTTTATTTGCATTCAGATTCGGATCCAAAGCATCCTTAATCAGGATCGGAAGTGAACTGCTTTGAAAAGACAAGTTTTGGCGTCTGTACATCGAAAAAATTCATTGTCAGAAATCAGTAAAACCTGGATCGGATTTGGGTTTGAATGTGAATCGAAATTTTTGATATCTTCGATTTTCAATTTTCCCGATGAAATTTAAAATTTTTTGCAAATCCCGGTCCGAACTCTGACCAGATTGATTCTGACTCTAAGAATAACATGTTGAAATTATCTAAGAACGTATGGGTCACGTGATGTTCATTTATGGGTCACGACACAGGAGTATCAACTGGACTGTTTACCCAAAATCCAGATCCGGGACGGTTGTTTGTGCCGACTTTGCTGACCCATTTCAGAAATTTAATATATTTGATTTTTGAAAAGATTTTATGTGAGATAAAAATCCTTTCCAAATCAGTTAATTTTTCAAATCAATTTCGATCCTAATTTTATACAGCGACTTTTGATCCGAAACCGTTTATTATTCACATTCTACTTGTATACATGGTTGCCAGAAAAAAACGAATTGGCTAATCATCTAGATAAGTTTGTGAGCATTTTCTGTTTATTTGATCCAGCAAAAAGTCTTGAGGAAGTGTGGCATATTTCAGCTTAATGCGTGAACTATCCATTTCCATTAGTCTTATTTCAACTCAAAGTATCAATTTTTGGTTCAAAGTTTGAAATCGAACTTTTAAATGTAACATGTTCTCCGAATCCTTATAACTTTAGAACAGAGGCAGATTTTTGAATGCAGTTTCCCTAACGCATTGCGTTTATAGCCTTGGTCGATACTTGATTTTCGGAATCTGGCATGGCGTAGTTCAGTGAAGCATGATTAAATGAAGTTTAAAGCCAGACTACAGTAAACTTTATCTGTTGTGATCAGATTAGCAGAAGTATAGCTTTTATCCCAAAACCAGCGTTTATAAATGAGCTTCTGTCTAGGGAAAACAGATGTGACCAAAGTTCAGTACAATACTTCTTGGAAAGTAGAAAAGCGTACGACACAGACAACCCCATGGGGAGGGGTATGAGGGGGGTATTACTCCTACCTAAAGTCCTTAAAATTGATCGTTGGCTGCCTAATTTTGAGACAAAATGACGCGTTTAGTATACATTTAGCTACATTACCCCCGAAAATTTTCAATTTTACCTCTACCTGAAAAATTTGACCTTGGAGACGTCTGATACGACAGCATGAATTATTTGTATTCGATTAGAACAATTCATTCCTGCAGTGTTCGTGCACCTCTTCAGTTTTTAAGAGTGCTTAGTCGATAGCAAAATAAATGGGCCTTCATGCGAGCAGTCAGATATTTCAATTTTGTGCCAATGGGAAGTTATGATGAAAAAGCATTACTTAGAGCAAAAGTTCGAAACTGGACAGTAGATTACTGTAGACGTAAAAATCGAAATGGGATGCCAAAACTTTACATTATGTTATTAAACTTCTGGGACCAAAAAATGCGGCAAAATTTAAAAAAATATCGTAGTTAGTATGCGGTTCATTTTTATTGGATATGGAAGCTCTGATTCGATTTGAATTCGTCACACATTTCGTAGCGTGAAAAGTTGGCTTTGCACAAGTCAAGTGACTTGCCCTTTAGAAATAAAAAAATTAAAGAAATGAAAAAGCAATAATAAATAAAAATAAATAAACATATAAATAAATGAAAATAAAAAGATAACATAATGAATAAATACAAAAAATTGAAAAAAAATCTATTTGAGAAAAAATCCACTCGCTTCCACATTTGTTCAAGACTACACATGAAAATGCTTCTAACTAATGAATGTAATAAGCAAGTACTATTTTAAATTTTTAGTGTTTTCTGCCAAGTCATAGGTCATATGCAATTGAAACTTTGTGTGACCACTAAAGTACCCTCGCAAACTTTTTGAGCTAAAATTTTAGAACAGGAGTTTTATGTGGGCAATTTTCAAGTCAGTGCCTATTCGTGTCATTTTTCGTTTTAAAAACAAAAAAAAAATAAGTTAACTCGCATACCCGTCAAATTGGAAATATTTGACGAAGAAGCCGAACATCGTTTGTAAGGTAGAGTTTTAGTCTCGTAGATACCTGCAAAGAAAATTAGCATAAAAGAATCAGGAAAATGAAGTAACGGGAAACCTATATTTCTGATTGGAGGTCGAAATGACGTTATTTTGGCACACTTTCGACACGGCGTAATTATTGTCGCTATTTTCTACAGTAATAACTTTAATTGTGATGATTTCTGTGCAGGCGTTGATCAATTGGACTACTTGATCGTGGGTCCAACGTCGGACATCGATGCCGTTGACCTGTCACAAAGTTACTCTACGTTTAATAATGCCCCAAACTAATCTCACTTTTTGAGCCAAGTCTGTAAACTTAAGGGGGTTTTAGGAACTTTGCTTTACAAAACCTACACTTATTAATTGACCTTGATGAGCAAAATAGAAAAATTTCATTCTAAACTCCATAATTTTGTTCATGATTAACTCATAATACTCCAAAATCCAGGGTAACACTTTTTTGGAAAATTTCCACATCTAATGCCTTTTCGGCTGGGGGTCATTCTCAAATTTTACTTCCAAAAGAAAATCTCCGGGCAAAAGGCCGGCCTTGGCGGCCATACCGTCGTCGTCAATTTTTTCGAAAAATTGTAACGACGGTACTTTATCATTGGCTACGAAATGCGTACCAGTTTCGATTTCTAAAAAAGAAAAACTAAATCATTGTGGTCACTACGCATTGAAATTTTCTACGTCGTTTACTTTTGGCGCCACGTAAAATGAATCCGAATCCGTTGTTAAGCGATCTGGGTATGACAATGATACGTTTGCAATCTTCTCTGAAAAAAAAATTTGACAAGTGTAAAATAAAAGAAAAAAATAAAATAATCGAACTTTGCTTTTTGGCAATCGACGATTTTTAATTGATCAAAATGAATTGGTTGGGAAAATCCTAAAAATTACGAAATATACAGCTTGATTCAAGGAGCTTTACTCTGTTGTGTGCTACAGTCTATGCTTTCTCCAATAATCCGCATACTGCAGCTTTTTATGCCCAAATTTCACAGACGTAACTATAGTAACAACAACTAGGTCGTACAACTCTACAATAAAATAGTTTTCTTTGTTACTGATCACAGAAATCGATCAATATTGCATATATTATTCTGTAGATGATTCCAATGCAACAAGTAGAATAGTTTTGGTTACTGTAATACACCGCTTTGCAAATCATTCCTTCAGACCATCTTTTAATTTCAGTGAAATTGACTTGCACGTGCTTTATTTTTCACAGATTAGAATTTGACGGCAAAGGCAAAAATAACTCACAAACAACATACAATTTCATTGTTCTACAGTAATTCATTCGCATTGTTTGAAAAACTAACTTCCTCATTTTTGAAAGAGATTTTATTTGGGAGCACTGTCGAAGCCAGTCTATTTTTAGCATATAAACTAGAATCGTAAGATTAAAGATTTCAGGCATGTAATTTTGTCTCTACAAATATTTTAGAAAAGCTGAGCAAGCAAGTAATGTAACAAGAAACGACTACAGTAATTTTTGTTACACATTTCTACGGTATAGCTTTTATGATCTGTAAAAAATTGCATCCTGAGGGTAGGATGGGTAGTTTAAATTACGGTTAAATACCGCAAACTGAACAGTCTGTACAAAGCTTACAGTAAGTAGAGTGAAAATCAAAAATAGTAAGGATCTGTTAGTTGTAGATTAGTTCTTTCTCACTTCTGTCATTTAGCTTCTTCATTGTATATTCTACAGTATCCGCTTCTTCGTCGCAGTTTTGCGTTTCTATTACTTCATTGGCGCTATTCGACGAATCGATCCTCATTCTTTCTACTATATCGTACAACGGTGATTTTCGTCGCGAAAAACATGGCGGCGAATAAGTGGCGCCGTTTTCCGACATACTTTCGTCGTTATTTATTAGTTTATTAGAAAAATTGTCATTAGTTCGATTAATAGTGCCGTATTCCGATATTGAATATTGATCGAATAGCGATATACTTTTGCGTCTATTTTGGGTTAAAAAGGCTCGCGAAAGGGTCAAACGTCGTTTACTATTGTACCGGGGTGGTCGACGGTAGGGTACTGTAAAGAAACGAAATAAAATGAAAATTTTGAACTCTAAAGGAAACTGTAAGTTCTCCTATTTTCTAAATTTTTCAGTGATTTTTATATTTTTGCCATTCCATACGTTGACTTTATTTTTTTTTCTATTTATTTTACGTTATTTTTATTCCACTACTTATCCTTTTATTTTGAAATTTCCTCTTTACTTTTACCGTGTTTTATTTCTCACACCAATAGATCTGATTACATGTCACAAAAATTTTCTTAGTGTAGTTTTCAAAGCTCAGATGAGCATACATGTAACGGAGCTCAGAGGTCTGGGGGGGTCGGACGACTTTTGTTGGGACCGGGGGTTACTAATTTCCTAAAATTTTGGGGGAGGCGCCTCTGTAAGGAAACATTTTTTCAACAAAAAAGTTCGAAACACTGTTCAAAAAATAGTAATTGTCTAAAAAACCGTAAAAAATGTATGCATGGTGCGAAACGCCGAGAAAATTGACGTTTTCGACCATTTTTTGTTCAAAAATTGACATTTTTCAGTATTTTTCCGACGAAAAAATATGGAGGTCCCTATGACAGCCATATGGCTAGCCATAGGATTGGAAAATCCTGGGAGGTCGCTCAATGGCTATCCATATGGCTGACGATTTCTGGGGGGAGGTTCCTATAGCACTACCCCCAATCACGTGTATGCAGATGAGTGAACTCAGAACAACAACTTGATAAAGGCAAATGTTGGTATACGATACAAGGTTATCTGGCTATCGGAGATGTATCGGGTACCCGGACCCGAAACGAAACCCGAAATTACCCGACCATTTTGTTGGACCCGGACCCGATATTGTTAAAATTTTGGACCCGCACCCGATATGTTACCCGTTATCAGACATGTATCAGGTACCCGGACCCGAAACATGACCCGAAATTACTCGACTATTTGTCCGACCCGGACCCGAACCCGATATTCTTGAAATTTTGGACCCGAACTCGATATTTTCAAAATATGCTACCCGATACATCTCTACTGCCTATAGCCCTGAAGTTTGTATTTTTGGATTACTGTAACTACGCGGAAATACATCTTTGATCGGAATGAATATCACCGCTGTGATCAGCCTCTAAAACTATTTTGGCATTTTAGTTCACGTATTTCTGGTTTTTGACTCAAAAAATTTCAAAAAAAGGTGTATACTTTGTTTCCAAGGCCCTTCTGAATTTCCAATACGAAAATAAGTGTACTATAATATTAAATGCCGAAGTTGATCAAAATGAAGTAGTGTGAAATGTGCACTTTGATTATTTTACATTTCATTTCGCATGGAATTTTTCGCAAGCATAGACCGTATTAAAATGTCATTTTTTTCCAAGTGTATTTTTACTTGACTTGTTAACGACTTCTAAAGTCTGTCGTTTTTCTATCATTTGCTATTTTATTATTTCATTATTTTTCTCCATTGTTATCTAATCTATTTGGTTCTCATCTTTTTTGTTCTACTGTTCTATCCTCTAATTCTCTTTTTCATTCTTTTTTTGTATTTTTTTCACTATTTGCTTTTTTCGTTTATTTTTGTTTGTTTTCTTTGTGTTTCGACTTTTCACTCATCCTAGTTGCATTTCTTTTGTTTGCTAAAATCATACGTCTAAAATATTTATTTTCTTTCATTTTTGCTGCATTGCCGAGTCTGGGAACGGAAAATGCAAGATCTGATGAATGAAGCAGCTGCATTTCACCTGCTTTTTGCGGCTCGTGGGCTGTTAGTAGTTGCATCAACTCTTTGGAACCCATTTTTATAGCCACGTGGTAGGGCGTTTGTCCGGCTCGATTGTACAAGGCGGCGTTGGCATTACGGAATAAAAGTACTTTGGCGCAGGAAACCTTGGCAAAAAATTACAAGTTTCACACGAGCTAATCGCTTCGCATAAAAATTCGGAGGCTGAAAAGCTACAAATATCAGTAGCTGAATCGCTCTTCAAAAGATTTTTACCAGGAATCATTCTTCAAACTGAAAAGTTCTGAGTGTCTTAAAAAGCAACGGATTCAACGAATTTTTAGTGAAGAATTTTTTAACAGTCCTTTCGATACGTTTGCAGTTTTTGGAGGTTACAAAAGTTAAATCTAACCTCAATTTTTCTGGATCATACCATTCAATTCCTACCTGATTGTTGATGACGCTCGTGTGCATTGGCGTATTGCCGGATAGGTTCTGGCGGTCGACGTCGGCGCCGTAGAAAAGTAAATGCTCCAGATGTCCTACGAGACCGTTTCTGCAAGCCTATGATTAGAAAATGAGATTTAATGAAGTTACAATAGGCTGCCACGGGTAAAAATGGAGGTACAATGGAATAAAAACTAGATACACTGTATACATCGGAGATTTTTTAGAAATTTTATGACCTGAGAGTTTAAGGCTGATAGTACTCATATTGGATATCGTTCGATAGATCTCGTCGAACTCGATCCAAAAATATAACTTTTATAACATCATCTCATTTTTTCACGTAGTTCCTGAACACAGTATGCTTTTTACCTGGTGCAATTCCGTATTGCCTAGGGTGTCGGTCACTCCCGTATCCGCGAAATCGCGCAGCAACATTTCGGCAATATCGGAATTATTGCCTGCCCTGGAGCAGGCGTAGTACAAGGGCGTCAGACCCCGGATGTCGCGGCATTGGGCCGAAGCTCCCAAATCCAACAACAATTTGACGTTGGCCGACGTAGCGTTAAAAACGGCCTTGTGCAACGGGGTTTCGCTTTTCAAGTTTCGAAAGTCCAAATGAGCGCCGCCGGCGACCAAGGCGACGATCAAATCGCGATTATTGTCCGACGAGGCGGCCCATGTCAACGGGGTTTCTGGAAGATGAGAATTTTCGATGCAGCATGGTTTAAAGAACAATCGACTATGATAAGTGAAACAGAGAAGCGGTAATGTCAAGTATTATTTTATGAGTCTAAATCAATGACAAAACCGTAAATTGCATAAAATCTAACTAGTTTTATAGGTTCAGTGTCGAAAAAAGTAAAATTTTTCTTGGTTGGCTCTAGACTCTATCATAAAAAAAAACCTGTACAGTTTATCCACCAAAACTTTCAGAAGAGTGCCAATTCTGTCGCCAGTGTCAATTCAGCCACTATATTTTCATATGAAATATTGATAAAGCCACTGCAGCTAAGTAGGTCAGATCAAATAAAGTAAAAAATGAGAAGCAAACAGTGACTAAAGAAAGTCTAAATCAGTATCGAATGTAAAAGTACAATAGAAATGAACTGATGGCCCAATCAAAAAGCAATCAGCCAGTGTAAAAATCTTAAATTCTTTACTCTCTAGAACTCTTGGCACACTATTCTATAGATCTTAACAAGTCTGACGTCAGCAACATATACCAAAATGAAAAAAAAATCGCTTCACGTAAGTTGATATTACTATTTCTTTTGAAAAGTCAATTTCGATACTACTAAAAAAGGTGACAGTATACCTCCGTGGATGCCGTGAAAATTCGGATCTAAACCGATTTGACATAAACTTTCGACCTTTTTGGCTTCGCGTTTTTCGCAAAGATCGAAAAATCTTTTCAGGCTGTGCTTCGAATGTAGTCGTTTGTAGACTTTTGTATCGATATTGAAACTTTTGTAGACTCGCTTCTTATATTTAAGCTAAAAATGATACATCATTAGTTCATTATCATTTAGCATTATTAGTGACAGAGGTAACGGTAAGATACCAATCTTGATTTGTAATAATCTTTGAACAGCAGTTGCAACACCAGAATTGACTGTAGGAAAAGAAAAAATACTTCAATCAAATAGAAATAAAATTCTTCGACTACAGTAAACTTTTACACATGATGTAAAGTTAACTACAGCAGTCAAAATTTAGACAAACTGAGAATTTTACTTCCAAATATGGCGGGCAGTCATTGAACGGATAATCCCGGAAAATCCGATCGTCGACCAAAAATTTGCCGGCCCTGCCATTACAGGGCGGCAAAAACAACCCGTAGTTGAATCCTTCGGGTATGACCTAGGAAAAAACAGCTCATTTTCGCTTTACCACCCAATGTGCCAGACTTTTTGCCGTCCCGGCAGTCTATTATATTCTTTTTTTCGGAACATTTTTCGAATAACCTACGATTATGGACTATAGTATAGTGTAATTTTGCATTTTTTGCTCCATTTATTTGATAATGCATTTTATATTTTAATAACCATTCGACGAAAGTCACATTCTTCGTCATTCATTCAAATTTTTGTTTGTTTGATCGTTCAACGTGTATGAGAGATTGGTAGTAGAAAAAGATCTCGAGATTTCGGACTCGGCGAGTAAATATTGCTTAAAATAACAAAAACCGGCTTTTCGATGGTTTATTAGATGTAAAAATTTTGAAAAAAATTTAGACTTTACTTTTGGGTAGAAATTATGATAAAGTAAATTAGTTGGGATAAGAAAAATATAGCCTTTCCACAAGTATAACTTTGAAATAAAAACGAGGGAAATACAAAGTCAGCAATGCGTGTATTACTGATGTCAGACTGAGCAAAAAAAACGTTTCGTCGCGTATACTGTAGATTTTTCGTATTGATATACTATCTCAAATGGATAAGTCCTTGAGATCATGTGGCTCTGAACATCATCAGAAGCATGATGGTGTAGTTCCTTCGAAAATTTTTATTAAAGGAGGATCCCAAATATTGATCCTATCGAAATGCATTTACTGTAGAATTATTGTGGCGGAAGACAAATGTTATTCCATATTCCTGCAAGTGTTCTGTGGACTGTTTTTTTTATAAAAGCATCGCGAATTAAAAAAGACAAAAATAGCTACTGTCATCAAAAACATTTACACGAAGGAATTTTTTACCAAATGAATTCTCAAGTTAAATGCCTGTAAATTGTTCCATATGGTTTAGCACAGCATCAAAAAATTTTCATCTATTATAAGCATTCTTTCAGTTGAAGTGAAAATCTCAATATTAGAATTTTACGGTAGTTCTAGCCACTAATTGTGCCGAATTTTTTTCACAGTAAACAAAACACATAAAACAAGCCATAAATCCTTCGACGCTTTTTAGCAAACCTAGTTTCATCAACATAATACAAACCCATAATTTTTGATTAAAAACAAATTACAATATATTTAGGACAAAATAAATTGGAATTTTTGTTTGTACCTAACAATACAGAAAAAGGAAATTCCAGAATGAAATTCCAGTTCAGTGTTTTTTGGACGACGACTAATTAAGTAAATTAACTTACTTGCGTTAAATTGGACAGCAAATTTTGTTTGACAGACCAAACCGTGTCGTTCAAATTTACTTCTATTCGTTTCTGTGAAAAAAGAGGCTGTAAATTAATGCTGAATTTTTTAGCTTTGAATGCAGCGACAAAACAATCATACAACAGGGGTGAGAGCAGCGGTCCCCAAGGTCATATTTTTCAGGTAGGGATAAAGTTGAATATTCGCGAGGGTAGTGTAGCTAAATTTCCACTAAATACTTCATTTTGTCTCAAAATTCGGCACACAGTGATCAATTTTTAGAACTTTATGTTAGGGGTAATACCCCCTCATACCCCTCCCTATGGGGTAGTCTGTATGAGAGTGAGAATGCTGCGCCAAAACGCATCAACTTAAACATTAATCGGCAATTTCATCCAGATTTACTAAAAAACATGGCTTTGAAATGTTACACCTCAATTTTTGAACGAGTTATGGGTGTTAAAAATCAAAATTTCTGCCGATTTCATGATGACAACCTATTATGACCCACTAACTAATGTTATGGTCAAGAGATCTATGGAATGTTTTTATAAAATGTATGCAAATCGAAAAATGACAAGAACAAGTATCGCTCTCAAAAGTCGTTTTTAAGTAGTTGATATATTATTCTTGCTCGAAAAATTTGTTTAGGGTTTGATGAGCAGGCTCACAAATATTTTGGTCCTGACACACGGTTTAGTATGGAAATCGTGAAGATATGAAACAATACTTGCTTTCCATTTTTGCAATTGGCCAATATTTCATGCGAAGCAGACTACTATTTACCAAAATTTGAAAATCAGATAATTACCCAGTTACATGAAGTAGTATAAAATTTTGAATCTTTTGAATCTCATGATAGTGAGCCTCCCATATCAAGCATCAAGTTGAAGCCTACACTCTGTCTAACCTGCATATTTTCGTCTTTATTTTGTACATTTTTCAAGAGCATTTGATTAATGGACGTTTTTAACGCCTTAAAAAACTACCTATCCCCGAAAATTATGTAAATTAATCATCATGAAATTTTTTCCCTTCATATCTCAATTTTGACCTTGAAATGTTGACAAACGTGGACCGACTATGTATAGTATGTCATCGTTGCGTGATAAATCGAGTATTTTTCGAAAAAAAAACCCAAAATAGATAAGAAATGTGTGAGAGAAAGATGATCAACCTCGATATGTGGTATATTTCAGATCTACGGTCAAAAAAAACAACGATAGAGACAGGCAATTCCAAGTTGAGAATCAAATAAGGTAACATTGAAACAAGAACGATTCATATGTTCAGTATGCAACAGATTTTCATGACTTTGGTGCACCTTGCTGACACAAACTTCAAAATGATATTTTTCAAAAAATCATGGAAGTAGAACAGCACTTGGACGAACATTTCGCAAAATAATTCATGGAAAAAAGGTTTCATCTTGCAGATAGTCCAGAACCGGAATCGAATGCTTTTTGAAATCGACTAAAAAATGGCGAGAATCATAACTCAAGTTCAAGTGAAAATATCCTCACTAATGATCCGAGATGATGGAGATCCAATTCATTAAATCTGATTACAAATTTTGCTATGAAAAGCTCAATTTCTCGATTAATACTCCGGATAATGAAGTAAAAAAATTTCCGTTTCGAGAAAAAACGTCCGTTTGTTTCATACGCCTAAGCTTGATTCAGTTTAGAGGTTTGATCTCTGAAAAAACGACATTTTCAAGAGATTTTGAGATCAAAAAAAGTCACGACTATTTTTCAGATGCAAAAATATTCTGTTTTGAATTCAAGTGTGATTTTGTAACTCTAGCATCATCGTGAAATGTAATCTATTACCTGCACGGATAAAAATGGGATATAAATTTGAATATCGACTGTTTCGTTCGGCATCATATTGTGGTGAAATTCGCTAACGGCCGACAAAGGTGGCGACAAGCTACTGCGGCTACTTTCGCTCATTGTCCAAGCGATTAATGAAAAATTTTTATGCAAATTAAGCGACTAATTAATGTACCAAATTATAGTAAGCCCAGAATATAGAGAAATCCGATGGGTAAACAGTCCTTGGAAGGTGTGAACGACCTTGATGAAATTTGAATCCTTAAAAAAGCGAAAAAATGCGTAAGATTGACTGCATTTTTGGAATCTTTTTTTGGTCAATAAAATATACATTGCGGATTCTAAATTATTACAAAAGAATACGTATCGAACAAGGCATATTTATCCATGCATTAAAAATATAAAATTGAAAAAATTCTCTTCCAAGAAAAACCAGTTGCCAGCAGTATGTGTGCGTGGACTCCTCCACCTTGCAAAGACAAAATTTCCAACTCATGATGATGGCGCAATAGTTATGAAAATTTGTCTTGTGCACTGAAGGAGACAAAGATTCTTCTGTCTATCTCTATGCAGCATGTCGTTAGAAGAACCTGAACAGTGGCGCCCCGTGGCTACATAAAAAGCGTTTTCTTTGTTATATGTGACAAAAAATGGTCAATAAGTGCACACAATGAGGATGGTTGGCGCCTCCTTTTGCCTTGGAGAGTGGAAAAATTCGATTTTTTGTCACAAGAAGAGCAAAAGAAACTTTTGATGTCAGCAAGCCAAGATCCGTGTAAATTTGGATCTTTCCAGAATACTGTATTTATTAGTAAGGAATTCATATTCTGAAGAAATACAGTCGTGTAAGAAAGTCACCAGATGTAAATTCTGAAGTGGTGCATGTTTTCAACATTGCTTCCTGAACTGTGTTTTCAACATAGATTCCTGAACAAGATAAACATCAGGTTCAAGCGCGTAAAGATTGTTCCTAATGAAGAGGACAAGAGTTCGAAATGCTGGCCTTGCAATATTCTCTACTCTGTAAGCGCTTAAGTTCCACGAAATTTTCGGCCTTACTTTTTTAATCTATTCGAGATAGACTCTCATCATACGGACATGGCTATAAATTTCACAGCGTCGAACGCATGCACTGCTGCAAACAAACAGACCACCATTGAAGACCATATTTATGCAAATTTAAGTGCTCACATGAGAATGATTTATGCAAGACTACTCTGCTCGCAAGCGGCTATGAATTGCATCATAACCTGCCATTTACAGAATTGATGCTTGTAAACGTTCGTCATTGATAGCAAAATTCTGTTCTTTCTCTATCACTTGAAAAAGATCTTTCAAATGCTTTCGAAATGTGAATTTGGCTCGAGCAAGTGATCTATGGGTAGTGCTCATTTTTTAGAACCTGTAGCCAAAAACACGTAGCTATCTATGGACATTATGCCATTTTGTAAAGCTTGTGTGCCACAAGGTCGACTGTCCCAGTAAACCGACTGTTGGTAGACTGCACTGCAATTTAGCATGTCTTTTTTAGATAAGCCAAAGTCCTTAAGCCTAAGCCTAAGCGTGCCTAAGCCCTGAGAAGAATCTGATCTCGTAAATTTGGATACTGTCGTGGAATTTGGCACGTTCGGTATCGATTCTATCAGTCTAGTTGACTTCGTGGGACAGTCGAATTTGGCATTTATATGTCTAAAAAATGATGCTTATATCATTGGTCGACCTACTGGGATGATCGATTTACTGGAATGTTCGACCTTCTGGGATGATACTAAGCATACGGAACAGAAAACTTTTTTTATCTGCCAGAAAACTGAACATCGAGGCTGTCAGTTTGAGTGCTACTACCATACATGCACGTGGGGGGGGTTTGACCCCCAGCAGATTTTTATTGACCTCCAGCTGATTCTTGCTGACCCCCAGCAGATTTGAATTTTCCAGCAATTATTGAGAAGATGACGAAGGAAAATGAGCAAGAGAGAAGAGAAAGTCGTGATAAAAATATATAAATGATGCTGTAGTAATAAATGATGCAGTAGTTTGACAATTTTTCTAAACAAATCATGCTTGATTGAAAAAAGTAACATTAAAACTTGAAATAGTGCTGTCTAAGCATATAATTTAACATATGTGACTAATATGCGTTGAAAAGTATGCTGCTTGGATGTTAGAAGACTTTCTGAGACCTTTCTTTTCGTTATCAAGAACGAAAAAAATTTTTGTATACCACCCCTTGTCCTGGCTGACCCCAGCAGAATTTCTGTGCTGTGCATGTATGGCTACTACTACCCTGCTACCATAACTATTACTACTACTATTATTTGAAATTAAGTAGCTGTGAATTAAATGGGGAAAAGAAATAATCTACAAAGGAAGATAGTTGTTTTACGGTAAAAATCAATCAAGATTAAAAATATTTATGGAAAAAGTAAAAAAATGATTTATGTTCTAAATCAGTCAGCGAAAAAATAGCTACCAAAAGTTGTGACCCAGTCTGGAAGTCTTACCCAGTTGCTTTATTTCGAATATGATAAATGCAGCTTATTCCAAAAATCTTTGATAATGATTTTCTTCCAAAGTTCCAGAGATTGCAAATGATTCATAGATCTGCGACTGTTAAATCTACTCTCGTTTTGTCCGTCATTCAAAAGTCTATGTCTTTTTTCAAATGGCTTGTACATAATAAGTCTGACTGTGAACTTGTGCAATCTGACATAGAATCCAGTCATTACTGCTCAGATCTAGTCTGTTTCTTGAGAGGCTCCTAAATGAAGAGACTGTAAAGCAAGCACAATTCCATATTTTTACGGTTTTCTGCCAAATCATACTTCACATAGGATTGGAAATTCATGGAAATACCCAATTTTACTTTTTGCCTTCTTCACTGTTTTGACAATAGTACTATACTCCATTTGCTTTGAAATGGCAGACGAGAAAAAAATGAGTTCAATTTCATACACATATTTACTGAATAGGCAACTTTATACTGTAGAAAAAAGTTAAATTTCTCCGTGACAATGAAACGCTAAAATCAAAGAATGACAATGCTGTTTATCCACTTTTGATTTTGATGTTTATCCAAGAAATTTCGACCATTGAACGAGATTATGGAAGAGAATTTTCAGATATTCTGTTCATAACTCGCCGAAGGGAACTATTCTTTATTCATCATTTAGAGTTTTCGGTGTTGAATTTACTTTCTTTTTGGGATTGCTGCATCGATCATTTTAAATGAATGAAATATGAGTTCCTAATTTCTTTGATTTTTTAATCCAGAATTTCTGAATACAAAAACAACTAACTATATTTTTTATAAATATCCGTGCATTGAGAGCAATCAATTAAAAACTAATTTTTGGAATGTATTATCTTTGTGCATTCGAAATCGCAATAGACATCTATACCCCACTCATTTTGAAATGATCGATTGAGTGAATTGAAAATCATTCAAAATTATGGTAGGCTCGTTGAACATATTCAATAAATTTTTCATAGTACAGAGTCCTAGATGACTACTCTTTTTAATGATTTCAAGATTATCGAAATTGATTTCTTGATCTCTAGTTAAGGCTACGTTTGCCGAACATCCACTATCATTTCAAACCAAATGGGGTATAATAACTTCCTACTCAGTATCGCCAGAATCTAGATCACTATTTCAATATAGTTATTAGGAAATACATTTATGTAACACGAATTATACATCGAAAAACAAACAAATTTCAGGACAAAGTACCAGAAAACATCATACGTATTTTGTACGCCACCACTTACAACTTGAAATGGCGCGCATCAACTCACGCATGAACAAAAATTTTCACAAACTTGAGCATCAACAAAACAACAAAATGTGTCATAAAACGGTTATAAAATACATATTGACCCGGAAATTGCGTGTTTGATATTATTTTTTTCCGCATAACACTGAAAGTTCACAAATGAGGTCTCGTTTCGGCAAAAAAGACACAGCCTAACAATGTACGCGAATCGTCCCATCTGTACAAAACCAGATAATTCGTATCGATGATCACATGACGATAGACGAAAAAAGTACAGTAATCCTGTGTATATATATGTTAGAAAAATCATTATTAGGGCACATGTCGGACGATTTGAAAAGTTTTTTTTTCAAGGTCAAACTTATGTACAAGTTTTTGTGAGTGGAAGAGAAAAAAATTTTGCACGCTCATATGATATAAAACTAAAAATTGGCTCCTTTCTTCGAATTCGATATTCTTTTTTTTTAAATAGATAAAATCGAGACTCAAAAACTTTAATCGATTCCTGGGGAAGCATTGCACTTTTGAAAATTCAGATGACCGCTCAAGCTTTGGAAAAAGACACAACTGAAAATAAAACAATCAGTGAGGTTAGCAAAACGATAGATTATATAGTCTGTTTTTCTTGAGATGCTTCTAAATAATGAAAATGGAAAGCAAGTAGTATTACAGATTTTCTGATAAAGAATATATCGCATAGGACTGGAAATTTGTAAGCACACTGACCTCATCTTTAACAATTTTTTGAGGGTAAAATTTTGTGGTAAGAGCTCTATGTAAACCATTTTGACGATTGTACTGATTTGTGTCATTTTTGCATTTAGAAGCATTTTATAAAAAACAGACTATAGTAATACTTTCTTGAATGTATTTTCATATAAGTGACTCTAATCTTGCGTGACGTGAAGTGAGAGTTAGCTCCTCCGCTCTAATTTCATATGTACACATGAACTACACACAGTGATGAATAAACTTTTTCATGAGCAGTTTTGATTATTATTCATTCGCAAGATGATTAAAACTATACCATGGGGGGATGGAAAGGGTCCCTCGCAAAATATTCCATCGTATAAGCAGTTGTCGAAGACCCTCTTCTCAAACTTTCGGTTGTCGACATCTACCATGCAGCCGACGAAAAATACTCATTTTTGGTCGAAAAAATCGTGCCGAAATAATTATGGTCATTAATCACTTTTGAAGTTAAAATTCATGGATCACGGGTGTGTTTTGCCCATTTTTTGGTCGAAAAAACGCATTTTCAAAGCACTTGCAGACTCGCTCCTTCAAAAATTTAAAAATTCGCAACTCCCTCCCCTTTAAAATGACTTTTTTCGTTTACCCGACTGGTCGGACCTCTTACGGGTATGATTAGAACTGAATTTTGGGCATACTGATTCTGCGATTCAATAAAATAATCAGCTTTTTGAAAAATGTGAAATTCAAGCGTAAAAATCGAAGACGATTATGACAAGCTTATTGCATTGATTTCATTTCTCAAGCAAAATTGTGCAGTAAATTATGGTAAACTGACTACAGTGGATGCATACATACACAGCATAGGAATTCTGCTGGGGGTAGCCAGGACAGGTGTGAAAGAGAATTTTTTTTCGTTCTTGATGACGAAAAGAAAAGTCTTGAGGCCCATTTATACTTACCTTTTTCGGCGGAACGGAATGCAATCGACGAAATTTAACCGAACGAAATGGGAAATTTTCGTTCCGTTTGGTTCCGCTGGAGGTTACCGTCAGTCGTTTTCGCAAAATTGCAGTTATCCTTTCCGACCGCGAATGGATTTTCAGGCTGAAAGCTGTTGACAATCCGTTCCGTTCCGTCGGAAAAGACAAGTATAAATGGGCATTTAGAAAGGTCTTCTAACATCCAAGCAGCATATTCTTCAACCTTATTACTCAGATATTTAAAATTATTTACCTAGACAGCACTTGTTGAAATTTTAATTCTCAATCATTGCTGGGTGGTCAAATCTGCCGGAAGTCAATTCCCCCAACCCCCCCCCCCCGAGTGCACGTGTCTTGGAGAGTGAAAGCGGGATTCCTCTCAGCCGGAATAAGACTATCGTCGTGATAATGATTCCACAAAAAATCGGAAAGGCTT